>QRDG01001718.1:487394-580776 GCA_012064385.1 Puccinellia tenuiflora | reverse complement strand
ATGGCACCCCCACTGGATACGCCCCTGCCTGGCACCTGCATAACGAAGCACATCAACAGCCTCTACACTGACATTCAGAACGACGCGAGGGCGATGGTTAGCAGCTTCTTGAGAGCATCTCCACGGGGAGGCCCTAAATTGTGTCCGGCACACCTTCATTGGAGGCCCAATTGGAGGGTGCCGGACACTTGTCCGGCGCTTTTTTTTCCCTCCCACACCGGCACCCTCTAAACGGCCGGACCCCAAAGCAAATGATCAAATCGAACCCAAAATATAGAATTGCCGGCCGGATTCAAACTCAATTAGAAAAAACAAACGGTTCCAATTTCATTCAAATTTTGTTATATATTACAATATTTGAATGAAATTAAACTAAAAACTAAACCTAAATCTACTCTGACTCGGCGGACCAGTCGAAACTGTCGCCACTGTCATCGCTGTCGTCGAGGAGGATGAGGGTGGAGGAGGAATCGGCGTGGGAGGTGGATGCGCCCGCGAAGTGGAGGCCGAGGCGGCCATCTGCGCCGAGCGCTCCACGGTCTCCAGGAAGTCGGGGGAGTCCCGCTCAATCTCGTTGACCGACGACACCAGAGCGAAGCTGAGGCCGGGGATGTCACCGTCGGGCGCCTCGTCGTGTAGCGTGGGTGGCACCTCGTACCCCGCCGGAAGCACCGGGGGCTTCACGTCCTCCGGCTCCTCCTTGACCTGCCGCATCGGGACGTCGTTGCGGCGGCGCAGGCGGAGACTCCCGCGTGGTGTCGAGCTACCACCGGCCTCGTAGTTGTTCATGGTGGCGGCGGTGGGAGAGGAGTGGAGATGGTGGCGGGGGTGGGAGAGGTATGTAGATGGTGAGGGTGGTACCGTCGGGCACGCTCCTCTTATACACCGAGGTATAATGGTGAGCGGCGGTGGGGCGCCCGAGAGGACACACTGTGTTGGCCGTTGGGCAGACCGCGGTGCCGGCGCGTTGACTGGCGCTTTGTTTTGCCGGCGTGTTAATGCGACGCATGGCCGGCCTGTCGTGTCGCCTGCCGCCTGCATGCTGCACCGCCTGCCTCCGCCGCGTCGCGTCGCTTGGGAAACCGGCAACATTTACACCGCTCATTAAGCCGGGGAAGAAACCGTTTCGTATGTATGATGGGCGGGCCATATCTATCGGAGGCTCGGGCCGGACAGTGTCCGGCACCGCGAAGGCAGTCCCCAAAGTTGGAGGCCCTGTTCGTGGTGTCTGACAGATTTTGGGCCGGACAAAGGCTTTGCGACCCCCGGTGTGGCCTGTTTTTTCTGTCTGGCGCCCTAAAGGAGCTTTACGGCCCCTTTTACGACCCCCCGTGGAGATGCTCTGAGGTACCAACGAAGAGGGAGCCTAGCAGAACAACGCGAGAAGAGAGACATCACCGTCAACACCGGAACTTCTCCTCCTCGCTGGCGCCGCTCCTCCCCTACTGCTCTCCTCGGCTGCTACTGCTCCGGCGGCATGAGACGTGGAGGAGACCGACTTCGCCGGAGCGCCTCGAGGCGCGACTGGAATGTGTCGCAACCCCTCTTTGATGCAGGCGGCGGTGGACTTGGCTTCCACCAGAGAGAGATGTGGACGGGAGGAGGGAGGCTAGAACGCCACCCGTCGAGCTTGTCCACCCCGACGGGGCGTCGACCATGGTAGCACGGGGATGGCCGGCCTGGTATGGAGGAGAGAACGAACAGGCTGCCACGCGGGGAGCTCAGACAGGGGAGATCTGGCAGGGAGGAGACTGGGGCAGGGAAAAGCTTGGTCGGGCAAGGTGAAGCTCGGCCAAGGGGGGAGGCGAGTGGACCAGAAAGGGTGGATGCCGGTGGAGATGAGGTCGCAGAGAAATCATGGTGAGGGTGGGGGAGGGGAGAAAAATCGGGAGAGATGCACACGTGGCCGTGAGCTGTTGGTTGGAAACATGGGACCTCACCGCTTTGACCGCCTGACCCTATCGTGAACCGAAGAAAGACAAATCCAAACGCTACTGCTAACCGACGTGGCGACTCAAGAAATCACCGATGACCATCAAAATTCTGAGAAAAAACGAAACCTACGCCCTTTCGGATAGTTAGTATTAGTATACTAGTAGTACGATATTACTTTCGTTTCTAAATATAAGATGCTTTTTTTACTTATTCAGATTTGACCATATCTGAATAGTTGCTACACTCATTTTGGTTCGTATTTAATTTAACTAGTAATATCTAAAACATCTTATAGTATAAAAATTGAGGGAGTATGTCGTAAAGCAAAGTGTCCACGAATGTATACAGCCGGCAAGCTCGGCAATTCCTCTAGTTTTCCTATACTTTCATGTCAGCAACTCTGCGAGTTGTCAGAGAAAAAAAGGCGGCTTCCCATCCCGACCCGCGCCTGGTCACTGCGGTCAGCACTTCTACCATTGTTCTTCTGCACTCCACTCCCGTCTCCGCTTCCTTCTTCACCAGCGTCCGCACCGGCAGCCGACGCGGCGCCCCTGCCCCTCCTCACCCGCGCTCGCAGATCGGCGGCATGGCAACGAAGCACCCGCACCGGGACGCTGATCCCGCGGCCTCGCCTCCCCCGCCGCCGACCCGACGCCCGCGCGGCCTCGCCTCCCCATCCCCTGCCCCGGCGCGGCGGAGCGGCGAGCGGGAGCGGGAGCGGACCAAGCTGCGGGAGCGGCACCGGCGCGCCATCACCAGCCGTATGCTGGCCGGGCTGCGGCAGCACGGCAACTTCCCCCTCCCCGCCCGCGCCGACATGAACGACGTCCTCGCCGCCCTCGCCCGCGCCGCCGGATGGACCGTCCACCCTGACGGCACCACCTTCCGCTCCTCCTCGTCCTCGTCCCATCCCATTCTCCCTCCTCCTCCTGCCCAATTCGTACGTGCGCGCCCTCTTCAGTCTCTCATTACCTTCACTTACTAAGATGCTCGGCGGGTTACACACTATAGATTCTAGTCTCTGACTCTCTGTATGTTAATTATCAGTCCCTTGCTTAATTTGCTGAATGTGGTGCCAAATGTGTAGAGTTTGCAAGAAATTACTAGCATTGTGTTGCGTCCATGACGCATTCGTGTCATTTCTGATTTGCAGCAGGGAGCTTTCCAGGCTACTTGTGTGGACATTCCCTCTTTCACCAACCATCTGAACAGCTATGCCATCGGAACACCGCTAGATTCTCAGGCTTCTGGCCTACAAACAGATGATAGCCTGTCACCGTCGTCATTGGACTCGGTCGTGGTCGCTGAGCAAAGCATTAAGAACGAGAACTATGGGAATTCAAGTTCGGCCAATTCGTTGAGTTGTATGGGAAGTGATCAGGTGAGCAAATTTGTGCATTTGATTCACTTAACGGATGGCAGTGACACCAGAGAACCTTGGGGTCTAAGCATCACTATAATATCTTGGGGTAATCAAATTTGTGCATTTGATTCACTTAACGGATGATAGTGAGACGCCGATTCTGGTCTAAGCATCGCTATAACATCTTGGTGTCTGTTAGCTCTTGTAATTTATGAACCGCGAGGTTAGTTGCTATTGGTAGGGCCTAGAATGTTGTAGCTCCAGCTTGTAATGGTGTTTAAGTTGCATTACATAACAGTATGTATGTGGACCAGTATTCTGTCGTATATGAGGCTAGAGTAGGTTGAACAATGATATGCTGATTTGCATTGTCAGGTTCACTGATTCTTCATCTTGCAGCGCTGCTTTTCCTTTGAGATTTCTGATTTATCTAAACAGATTGGGTGACAACATCATGTTTTACTTTGATTGTTCAACTGTAACAGTTAGTGAGAGCATCAGCAGTATGGGCGGGTGATTACACGAGAACTCCGTATATACCAGTATATGCCTCTCTGTCTGTAAGTTCCTGGTGAACCTCTTGATCACAAGCTGCTATGTTAATTTTAATCTTGCTCTTTCAATATGCACATGGTTGGAACTGGTTTCCATGCTGTGTCTAGAGTTCTGTAATTTATGTTTGAGAAATTGCAAATTTGCAACCTAAACTTGCAAGCTTGTATCACTTGGTGTTTGAACTAAAATTAAATTAAAGCTACCCTAAACTTTTATTTTGATCAAGTTTGGCTATTTACCTTTTTCCAACAAATCTGATGTCATGGCATGTTGTTTGAGGTGGACTAGAGGTTGCTTTGTCATTTCCATTTGAATTTTTTTATTATGCAGACTATATTGATCTGATCTTTTAGTACTCTTGCAAGCTATATTGATCTGCTCTTTTAATACTCTTACAAACCATTCGTACTTTTAGTGCGACCCAAGAGGGTGCAGAAACCATGGGATTGGTCTGCTCTTTTAGTTGCTACAGCCCTCTGTTCACCGCGTCCTGTGCTCTAATGTGATGCAGGCTATCTCTCGCTTGCTAATTGGATGGCACGTGATAGTGTAAAGTAGATTCCCAAAAAGGTCAAAAGATATACTAGTACTTTGCAAATGTGCAAGTCTGGTTGTATGTTTTTAGTGGGTTTGCCCCTGGTTTTGACTCCTCTCTTGGCCAGGTGGATGTGTAACTTGAATTTCTAGCGTGAAACCAAAGTTCACACGATCCTATGATCTATTGCACTATTTCATACGCATCCCATTCTTGTTAAGATCTGTGCGTTTGAAATAAGTTGTATGTTGAGAAAGTTATGCTTTCTGCATCTGCCAGCCATATATTCCTGAAATTCCCACATCTATGATCTATCTATCACACCATGCTTTAGCACTATTGTTGTTTCTGTAGATGGGCATTATCAATTGTTATTGCCAATTGGTTGATCCAGAGGCTATACGTGCTGAACTAAGGCATCTGAAGTCTTTGAATGTTGACGGAGTTGTTGTTGACTGTTGGTGGGGGATTGTGGAAGCCTGGACTCCTCAAAAGTACGAATGGTCTGGATATAGAGACCTTTTTGGTATCATTAAAGAGTTCAAGCTAAAAGTTCAGGTTAGCATACTACCATGACTTATGACATTTCTTAGGATGCTATTATTGACACCTGATATTTGCGTATTTATGTACTAGTAACTTTGTACACATTAATTTTGGTGATTGAATTATAGCCACTAAAGGCATCCGTACATTGAATCTGAAGGGACTATAACTTTATTGAGTCTCAACATAACCAAATATTTGAGCCTTGCAAAAAAGACCTCCAAAGAAAGGAAGTAACTTGATTAAACCTTTTGCGCTTATATGATGAATTTTCAATTATGAGCATGATGTTACATTGCAATTTTTTTGAATTGGTCAAACTAGATAAGCTTCTCTGTCTCCTTTGTTATACGAACTCGGACTTACATTGGCTAACAAGTGTGCTTCCACAAATGTAAGGTAGTATTGTCATTTCATGGGCCCGGGGTGTGTGGATCTGGTGATGTGATAATCACTCTCCCTAGGTGGGTCATGGAAATTGCACAGGAGAACCAGGATATATTTTTCACTGACCGAGAAGGTAGGAGAAATACAGAATGCCTCTCCTGGGGAATTGACAAAGAGCGTGTCCTTCGAGGGAGAACTGGCATTGAGGTATTGGGTCATCCTTGGTAATCTCTCTTCTCTCCTCTTTAAAGTTTAAACTCTCCTTTATCATATGTATTTATTACAAAATAAAAAACTGCCATTTTCCTTAGACAAGCATTTTTTGGTCTATTGCTATCCTAGTAATTGTTTTGATTCATTTTAATGTTAGTCCTTTCTGCACAGTGATAATTGTAGTATATCTTGTAAATAGCGACTAGCTGTTTTGCTATTGGATACATTAACTTGCAGCTTAATATGTTATCATCTTTAATCTTGTCATATGAACTCTCTAGTACAAGGAGACACTTGTATATTGATACTTAATGAGATTATATGCAGGTTTATTTTGATTTCATGAGGAGCTTTCATATGGAATTCAGAAGCTTGTCTGAAGAGGGTCTTATTTCTGCTATTGAGATTGGATTGGGTGCTTCTGGAGAGCTAAGATACCCTTCTTGTTCAGAACAAATGGGCTGGAGATATCCTGGTATTGGCGAGTTTCAGGTATTTACTTAAAAATCCAAAGCCTTTTCGTTTTTCAAAGAAAAAATCAAAATGCTATTTACTTATTCCAAGTTTGAACCATCAAGGACAGGAATACATACTCCACCCTTCTTTTCTGCTTCTCAACCCTTCTTTTATTTATTAAATCTCAAGGTGTGTAAAATATTACTATTTTGCATAATTTGATTGTAGTAATAATAGGGCTTCATTTGTTGTAGCCCAAAGTTCACTAGTACTCTAGAAGTATATGTGTATACCAATGAAGATTATGCAGCATCACCATCACCGATTGTGGTGGCCTGCAAATATACAAGTGAGTTTGAGTAATGGTTTTACATTAAAAGACGTGCCTCCAAAGAAATATCTTGGTAATCCTGTTGAAAACAGGTCCTGAGCCAGATTTGATAACCTTGTTGGAGTGTACTAGAAGTTGCTAAATCAAACGTCTTTTGTCAAGATAAGCATTGTTCTAACTTATTTCTTATAGTCTAATGTGTGGGCTATGACTTGAACTTATCTTATGGATTGAACAAATCCAAAAATGTTATGCTACATTATCTGTGATCTATAGTCTCATGCATAATTTTGTAAGTGCAGTAGTGCACACAGAATACATTCTGTTGTTGATTGCTTCGTCGACAGTGTTATGACAGGTATATGCAAAAGAACCTGCGGCAAGCAGCCTTGACACGTGGCCATTTGTTTTGGGCCCGTGGACCAGATAACACTGGTTACTATAATTCAAGATCACACGACACTGGCTTTTTTTGTGATGGAGGTGATTATGACAGCTACTACGGACGTTTCTTCCTTAATTGGTATTCAGGAATCCTTATAGATCATGTGGATCAGGTGCTCTCACTTGCTACTCTTGCATTCGATGGAGCAGTAATTATGGTGAAGGTATGCTATTTCTCTGTACAGTTGTTGGTTGGGTCTCGAAGCTCCCTATTCTTCTCTCTCTAATTTTAAAAGCTCCACATGTATTCCTTTTGCTTCTTTTCTCCCGTTCTAGTTTATGATATAATTATCACATCAAAGTTTGCACGAAAAGGGTATTCCTCTTAAGATTCTTTTCCTTCTATTTTGTTCTGGATTGCGCTTCTGTCCAAAGCAGCCGAAGATTGCTGAAAACCTGGTATTGTACTATAGCATTGACAACTCATGGGGAGTCGATTGCCTAACCATGAAACACTCCTTGAATTTAGACATGATGTGCTACAGAAGTACTCAAAATGCTAATAAATAGATCGACTCATTGAAATTAGTTCAAACTCCTAAGCAAACTTGTGAAATACTGTAATCATACCTAGAGAGACATAAATTAAGCCGATCCTTTCCCTGCTCCCATAGTAAAACTTTTCAATACAGCATGTGCTGCCCTGATAAGGCCATGTTACTTGTCCCACATAGTTCTTTTGCCAGTTTGGCTGTTTCGTGACAAGACAATTGTCTTTCCTCAGATCCCCTCTATGTATTGGTGGTACAGAACTGCAAGCCATGCCGCAGAGCTTACAGCAGGATTCTACAACCCTACAAATCGAGATGGATACTCTCCAGTTTTCAGAATGCTCAAGAAGCATTCCGTGATTCTTAAACTAGTTTGTTATGGGAAAGAATTTACAGTTCAGGAGAATGATGAAGCATTTGCTGATCCAGAAGGTTTAACCTGGCAGGTGAGATGTCCTAAGAATTCTCTGCAGCTATGTTTGCATGTTTAATGTTATTCTTTTCGTGTGTTGATTTCGGTACATATGAAACTGTGCAGGTTATGAATGCAGCATGGGATCAGGGTCTATCTGTAAGTGTAGAGAGTGCTCTTCCATGTCTTGACGGCGGGATGTACCCTCTGATCCTTGACACCGCGAAGCCCAGGAATGATCCTGACCGTCACCATGTCTCATTCTTTGCATACCGTCAGCAAACTCCATTCCTTTTGCAGGGAAATGTTTGCTTCTCAGAGCTCGAGACCTTTGTAAAGTGTATGCACGGTTAGTATCAGTTTGTCACTCTCTCACTCCCTCGTAGTACCATTATGTCTTCTTGATTTGTATCAGTATATCTTTATTTTCCACTTGGGGTTTAATAGAATGACTCGTTCACAGTAATATGGGCATGAACCATTCCATAGAATCGGATTTTGAATATTACCATTCAAAAGCTATCTCTGCATTCTTCATTTGAGGATTATGACCTGATAACCATATGATTTCGTTTGCAGGGGAAGCTACCCAGAACTTTGTAGATTGAACTTGCTTTGGTGACGCGCTCCATGTTATGTTGCAACTATTGTTGCGCCCAGCAGATTTCCGGATTCACCGTGTGGCCATCGCAAGCTTTCAACTCATTTCTCAGTTCCTTCCCCGGTGCCGGCCACCCCCGCCTTCTGCTCCAGGCCAGTCCACCAGATGACACTGAAACTGTTGGTGCCCGTGATAGTGCAAGGATTAATGTTCGTACTTGTGATCCAGGCTTATAGTCCAGCAAGTGTTTATCCTGGCATGACTTGTCTTTGGACTGGAAAGATCGGAAGAACGGCGTGGCATGTATTTATTACTACATTATTATGCTATAAGTGTTAGCCATAATCTTGACAGGACGTGGCTGGGCTAATCCGATGCTTGCGGTGTGGGCTGTTAGTGCAGGGCGTGCATGCATTGATCAGCGCGTCGTGCGGCCGTGCCGAGTGGGAGTCCTGGCATCGTGCGCGTTCGTGCTGGTAGTGCGGCCGGTGTTAGTTGGCTGCTGCTTGTGCTATAAGTATGTAGTGTTGTGTAGTCTCAGAGAAGGAGTGTAGAGAAGATGTAGTCTCCGATAGGTTTGGTGGCCGGCCGGCAGGTCGCCGTGGAGGACCGCCTTGGCTGTCGAGGAGTGTTGGAGTGTGTCTCTCCGTTTGTAATAGTTGTGTCGAGTCCAGAGCTCACAAGAAATACAGAAAAACGCCGTCAGTGCGGCGCGGCGAGGTGTTCATGCGCCGAAAAAAATCAGAGTCCATCTCTCTTCTTCCACCTCCGTTCGAGCGACAGTGAGAGAGAGAGCTAGGCTAGGTCCCAACAATAAGATGCAAGACAATCCTGTCTTCTAGTTGCATGGTAAACCATCTGCCTCTGAATTCTCAACCAAATTTGTTTCCATGCACGGGAGCAACCTAGCTAGAAAATCAAGTAATCAATCATGGAGGACATGAAAAGGATTGCGTCGTTGGGAGGCTAGCTGCCTACCTCCCACTCCTTGTCTGCTTATCTTATCGCCACTTGGTCAACACTTCACTCTATTTACATGTCACACAAAAACTTTTCATATATGCCATATGCATTCCTGTCTATCTTCTTCAGTTGCGAGCCCATGATCATCGCCCCCACGTATAAAAAAAGCAGTTTCTCAAACTGAAAAAAAAAACATATTTGCAGCCTTGCGGGTAATATAATGAAAACCTACACAAATAACAACATGATTTGAAACATGGAAGACATAATAGCCAGTAGAGGAGGATAGATTTTTTGTCTTTCCAAAGTTGCTAGTTTGGTAAAATAACATACCGGCCAAAATCACCATGCTCCCCCAAAATGCTGCTGAAACTCAAAGTAGATGATGTTGGATAACAATATAATATGCCTTATCCCACAACCTGGTTGTAAGAGGAATTACAAAATGTCAAGTCAGAAAATTTTACAACTCCTAATCGAAAGAGGAAACCATATAATTTACTATGCAGAAAATAGTTCGATATACATGACACCTTGACTAAGATGCCCATAGTAACTTATCCTGCACTGTAACAACATAAAGGCAAATAAATGTTGAAACAACTATTTTATGGATGTTGGATGCTTCAGCAGACAGTAATATTTTGTAGGCACTTCTATGGGTCTACCACATCTCAAACTCGTGTATATTAAGATCACATTGTAAACTCTGAAGCTATTTGCTGCAGTCTTGAAATAGTTTGACGTATTTCAAGTCTACAATTTAACCTATGAGGCAAGTAGAATAAATCAATAAGATGGGTAGAAGGCAGACATATACCACGAAGGACCCCATCATTTCTGGATAGTCAATGTCTTGTAAGAAAACAAAATTCGACAACCAAGCAGCTATCAAATTTTACTGGAACATATCAATATCAAATTATCCAAGCACCCTAAGTGTGAGCAAAACACTCATCAAATTGGCAAGCTATATGCAACTATGTGGAGATTACATCAGCTCATATCGGTATAATAAGGAAACACAGACAAAGCAACAACAATGGATGGGTCGTAATGCCCGCTAAAATGACCAGAAACTTGGAAAAAAAAAGTGCCATAGTACTACTGTACTTGTTCATTCTAGAGAGTGGGTGCAGTATTGAGGTGCATGATATTCAAAGACTCGCTTTTAGGATAAATGCTACCACCTCTAGAATGATAGACACATAGCTTGATGAGTTTATCTGAAGGTAGCTCAGCTCAGAAGTTGCCGTTTGTCTGCACATAGAAAGAGCTATTAGCATGGGAAACAAAGCAAAGAAACAACAGTAGGATCGAAGCATCAACGATGAAGGCACATTTTAATATCCAGCAGTGCACTAACTGTGAATAACTGTTAGTTTTCTGGTATCACAGATCTATGATCTAATTTAAATGGCAAGAAAACTAATCGATATGTTGCGCTGGCAGTCGATAAACTAATCTCTACAGGAAGCATAATGTCATTATATATCATGTTCGAGTACTGATTTGTAAACTAAAAGCCATACCTTGCACCTCTTAAGTGGATATGCCTCCTTGGTTCCTGATTTGTTTTTTTATGAAATGATGTTTGTTAACATTGTTACCAGCCAAACAACATCTGAAATTGATAGCAAAAAAAGGAGATTCAGTGGGTAGAGAAATAGAAACAATATAACACAAAATGTGTAGATTGTATTCACTTAAAACTGATAGAATATATTATTTACGATGCGTGGATGAAAAAACGCCGAATGACCATGTGCTATATGCAAACGGCTTCGGTGACCTTTGTATCCTTGCTAATTTTGATCCTATAGGGACGATCTGTACTTGCTCCCGGAGGCGGCAACAATAAAAGACCCAAACTTATAGATCGGACCCTCCTTGGGTTGTTTTCTGAACTGCTCTATTCGATTGGCTGGGACGCAGTCCTCCATTGTGTTGCCCTGGAAATATGATCGTAAATTGAACTCTAGAGTGCCAATGTTGTATTAACATGATTTCATGGCTGGCCTAAACCATGTGCCATATGAACTTAAACGGGTGGTTCTATGTAAATAATATATCTATCTACCCTAAGAATAAAAGAAAAGAAAATGCAGGAACCATTGCTAAAAAATTAATCATGAGGTAACAAACTACTTAAATCTTACAAAATAGTTTACCTACTGCCAAAACTGGTTCATATAAAACCGGGCAATCATCCAATAAGATGGGAAATTGGCTTTCCTCGCCACGTAGTACCTTAGGCTATCAACTAACCAGATGCACAACACTACTAAATGATTCCTCAAATCATATTCCTGTACGAAAGGTTTGGAGCAAGCAAGAGATAGTTGACCTGCTTTGCACTAACAACTAAACAGACCATTGTGCAAATAGAAAAATAGGATAAAGGTAGACACATATGAACGAAAATTTAATGGCTATCAGTAGATATATTTACCAAATAAACGATTAACGTAAAGTAATTCAGCTACTTATATTACACTAAAGCTAGTAACATCTCACATCCTCATTAAACATAACTGAATTTTTATAAAGGCAATTTGAAATAAAGTGAATAGAAATCTGTGAAACAGAAAATGCTTGCATAAATAGTAGGGTGGTCTTCATCTGTATGTCAAGCAATCAGGCTGTTTACTTTTATCGAAAATCAGCATGTTCACCAAAACTTCTGTAAGGGAAAGAATGATGAAGTTAAATCTCGCCCATCCAAGAACATTCTGAGAAGCTTTCCTCTCAAAGCTTGCTTGAATGGAAGCCGTTTTGCCTGCACAATTCATGAGTGCAGGAGATGTAATCAGTTCATGCAATTTTTTTCATATTGCATTAGGAGTTCAGGACAGATTGAAAACCAAAACATCATTTCTAGATAAACCTGAATATTTCTGATCAGCAATAGCGTTGCAAGAAAGATTGAATCACCCTGAATTACTGGATCTTCCACAGACTCGTGTTCCAGAATCAATATCTCCAAATGGCATGTGTTCATCATCAGCAAAATAAACTTACATGTTCAGCCAACTCACAGCAGCATGCTGCCCGTGGACAGTCGCCTCCCCGTTATCGTGGCCGGCGATCGCTGCTGGTCGGCCTAGCTGCACTGGACGGACGCTCCGCAACGCCGGCGTTACCCACATAGTGGTCTGCTCCTCCGCTGTGACCAATCACTGCTGCTCAAAAAGATGATAAGAACTTAAGCAACAAAACAAAAGAAACAACAGAAGAAAATGGCTAGCTAACAGAGATCCATTTAATAAATATGACTGTTACCACCCCTGAACACACAAAAATATGAGTAATTGTTTCATAAAATAAAACTCAACTTATTAGAAAAAACTAAAACAACCAATATACACAGAAGAAAATGGCTAGCTGACATAAGCTACTTTGTCGCTATAATCCATATGTACACAGAAGTATGGCTAGTTGACATATGCTACTTCGTCGATGTACTTTTAGCTTGCCACCTATGAAGATTTGATGTGACCCTGATTGCAGGAACCGATGAACATATCAACCATATCTCCATTACTATACACAATTCAATTAAATCAGACATGGAAATGGGCCTGAGAGCACGTGGCGAGTGAAGTTCCAGGCAGAGTAAAATAAAATAAAAGAGAAGAACACACCATTTACATGCATAGATGAGAGAGATGTCAGTCTAAGTTACAGGCCAATGCCCCTGCTGTTGAAAGCTAAATAACAACGGCAATGTAATTTAAAGATTGCAAATGAGTACCAAATTATTTTGAAGTACTTCAATAGTCGGCTTGCAGTCTAACAATGCCAAACACACTGGCACGCACACTACCATGCCATTTTTTTCTCGAAATGGCTAGAAGAAGGCCCACTCATTCATTTTAAGGATGAATACAATTTAGATGTTACCACACCTGCTTCAGATGAACTCAGTCAGGGTAAACACTGCGAACACACATGTTCAAGCCACCACTGCAAATTCTATCTGACCGACACTTCAATTCCAGATTCAGTTACAGCTTTGTTAAGTATTAATTCCCCATTTGACTGTGTAAAAATGCAAAAATGCATTATATATTTATGTTCCAGTCTGATTTCCTTTTGATGTTACATGCATTCTAAAAAGTATCTTGACAGATTTAGAGGAAACAAACAGAGCGACATATATGTATTCTTTCATTCTTTGTACAATAGAGCGACTATTGTTAGCAACGATACCCAGGGGCAAATACAGGCTTTGAATCCATGTCCTTAGCTGGTATAAGGGGACAATCCAAACTGTTGAGCATCAGTCGATCCAATCCAAGTACTGGAGCAATGGTAGGCAACGATTCTGCATGATCTGTGCGCATAGGAAAGGAAAGGAAGCTAGGAAAATACCTGAACGCAGCAGTCGATTTGATTTCTAAGCATCGAGCAGCAGCACACAGCCGGCCTCGATGCCACCGGAGAGCCCCACCGCCGCGTGGCTGAAGAAGCGCCTCCTCCTGGAGTCCCTCGTCGCCGCGCTCCCGCCGCCCGACGCCGCGGCCGACGACAGCATCACCTGCGACTTCCTGCTCAGGCTGCTCCGCACGGGGAGCATGGTGGGCGCGGACGCGGCGCTGCTGCGGGAGCTGGAGTCCCGCGCGGCGCGGCGGCTGGACCAGGCGTCCCTGGGCGCCCTGATGGTGCCGGCGTCCGTGCACGCGCAGGCGACGCTGCTGGACGTGCCGCTCGTGCTGCGGCCGGTGCGCGGGTTCCTCAAGGAGGGCGGCAAGGGCGCCGGAGGAGGTGCCGGCGCGAGGGTGGCCAGGCTGGTGGACGCGTACCTGGCGGAGGCGGCGCTCGATGCCGGGCTGCGGCCTGCCGAGCTGGAGGAGCTCGCCCGCGCGGGGCTGGGCGCGGCGGACGACCCGAGCGCCGCGGCAACGAATCCGGCGAGCCACGGCCGTCCCTGGACGCCATCCGCGGCGAGGAGGTGGAGTACGCGGCGGCGGAGCGTCCCGTAGCCTCTGATTTGAGCGGGAAGGAGCGGGGAGGCGGCGCGGCGCGTCGGCGGCGGCGGCGAGCTCCGGCCGTCGCGCGAGAGGGAGGAAGGGGGAGGGGGATTGTGCCGATGGTTTTGCAGAAAAGTCCGCGAATTTTTCGGAATTCGCGTTTCGATCCCTCGCCTCGCGTTTTCCGTGGACTGCGGGTTCTATTTACGGATTTGTGAGGGGCTTTTTTGCAAATCGATCGCGGACGCGTCCCTCAGGCCGTCCGATCGCCGTTGGACGGCCGGGATCGCGTTACTGTAGTACTGTAGCTAGCTACAGTACTTACAGTAGCCGATCGCTGAGAGGCCTCCATTTCGTTTGTCTTTAATATAGTTAGTAGATGATACAAACAACATCATCCAAATTGCCAGCAAGGGCGCTATGGTATCTTGGACTACACCAGGAATAGCCTCAACAAAGCAAACCATCTATTGCTAGCTGAATAAATGATCCATAAAGGATATATTTTTCAGTGATGAACACCTATATTAATATCAGGCCGATATCAACAATATTTGGCATCTGTAACAAAATGATCCATAGAGGAGATATGTCCTTACAGAACTTACAACACAGACCATAAACATAACAACAGCAGGTAAGGCAACAATATAGGTCAAAATGCTTGGCCTAAAGAAGGTGGAGCAGCAATTTTCCCGGAGAATCCAAAGGTGAGGCCTTTGGGCTCCGATAAAAAAAACATGGGACAGTCTGTTTTTCATGCCCATATATTTCTAAAATATAGTGGTAATTTTTTTTCATTTTTTTCAGCATATCTCATAATTATGGTGGTGTCCTTGCCTACCAATCCAACTCCCAGCTCAGCCTGTGCAACTAGTCTCAACAGATACAAACCACCCTACAACATATCGGCGTGGCATATCTTAATACATGCTTACCACCAAACACACCCACGGTACCAGCGAGCATCTAACATCATCGACGATCATCTGCTAGCTACATGGAGGCATCAGCAGGTCCTTCCTGTATGGCGCTGGCTGGTCACCGTGTTCACTTAAGGCTGATCACGGCGCCCTGCCGGCCTCCGCTTGCCCCTGCACCCTCTCCACCACCGGGACGTTACGTGACCACTGTGTCCTTCCTGAACGTCAGGTACACGACGGCGACGAGGTAGGCGGCCAAGAGCGCGAAGACGACGATGGAGACGAGCGCGTTGGCATACCTGGGAAGGTGGTTGTGCGCCAGCCAGTCCACGTAGGTCCACACCAGGAAGTAGGTGTTGACGACGATGAGCGGCACGCTGAGGGCCCATGGACGATCACTGTCTGCACCCATGCATTGTGGAAATTGTGTGTAACACTCAGTTTACTATGTGTAAATGTCAATTGTTTTGGAGTGTTTTCGGTCAGGAATTGTTTGTAGACTTACATAAATGGATTCCTTTACTTTGTTGCTGCTGCTGCAGAACTTGAGGACAGGTTTGAGAACGAACGCACCTCGAATGACAAAATCATCTGCATCGGTGGAGAATTCAGGACCCAGAAGTTCATCCGTTAACTCGCCGGAATTTTTCTTTTCTTTGTAAAGTACGTGGAACTTAAACTAGCACCCATTTTAATGACCATTTTTAACTAGGAACATGAAACTGGGAAGAGGTTGAGGAGGAGTACCGAGGACAGGATGATTAGCTTGCGAGCATCCGATGGACCGCTCACAATTGCGACAATAAGGTTTGCAGCTATAGCAATTGTTCGGGTGATGAGGTTCCTCATCCAGTTTTTCATCTTCATGTCCAAAAAACCTGAAATCCAGAACACAAGCTGTAAGAAAGGTAGTATATGAGTGGCATAAATAATTCTCAAGAATGAAAGGTATCTTTCAAATTCAAATATATTGTCTGTATAAATATACAGATTAACACCTGGATTAGGAATAGTGACCTCCATGATGACCTGCCCAGCGAATGTGCAGCTAATTGTGGTGCTTTGCCCAGAACCTAGCAGAGCTACCGCATATACAACAGATCTTGTTCTCCCCAAAACATTCTGAGAGGAATCAGTAGTAAAAGAAAGCTTTAATTTGGAACTCTCTAACATCAGATGTGCCACAGTTAATTCCTTTCATATTACACATAAGGTACTATAAGATGCTTAGGAAACTGGAATGACGATTGCAACAACTCAAGGGCGGCATACCCGGAGCAGCAGATGTGCAGATTGCAGAGTAAGATCGCCACGTGTGTTGGCATCGGCCGGGGGGAGACCGTTTGCACTGCAAATGGATCCAGCAACAACAACCACCGCCACGTTGATGAGGAATGCAACGATGAAGGCGAGGCTGCAATCGATGAGGAAGTATGGGCAGGCCGCCTGTCCAAAACAAGATAACAGCAAATCCATTTAACCAGTCAGTAACAAACTGTAGCTAGTCGCCTCTACAGCATCTCTTGTATCCTCTGGGTGCAAACTACTTTGATACTTTTGTCTGGCCGTGGGGTCTTTCTTGAGAGGACCAGGGCAGAGTGCAAGAACAAGTTGTACCTGCATGAATGTTACAGACAGGCCCATCATGAACTTTGCATCCATGGATCGATACAAAATAACCATGGTGACCAAACTCCGATGACTAAATAAGTTCCTTACGGCGTGATGATAGCGCCAAAGAGCGTGATTGCATTGGCGGCAGCGCCTTTCCCTCGAAGAGACGAGGCAAACATGCCCTTGACCACCTCCCCTGCGGATGGCCTCAGGTAGCTCAGCTCTCCAAAGAAGCAGTCTGCCATGGTGAACAACTGAACATGGACGCTGCTATGTTGCACTCCAGTTTCCGGGCCTACACATGATGTTACATTGTAAGGTTAAATAATCAATAACCAATTATCGGCGTAGACGGTCAGGTAACTGTATAGACAGCTGATAGACAGCTGAGAAATTTCAAGGAGGGGCTTGCGTTTGTGTACCCCAAATCTCTTCACCCCAAGAAGCAAGAGGGTGCTGAACATTATGAGGCTAACTCCAACCCACACAGGAATTTTTAACAATATGTTGAATGCAAAAGCGGTACCCAACACTGCAGTAAAAAAACAGTATGTTACGCAAATGCAAAACCCAGCAAAGAAAAGAAAGAAAGAAAGAAATGATAGAATAATATGGTTACTAATGAACCTTCAGGGATATCATCAGATATCACTGCCAGCTCAGCAACGATCCATAAGCAAGTATTGACAAAGCGGGGGTATTCTTCCCTGCAGAGGTCAGCAAGGTGCCTCCCTGTACAGGGATTCAGGAGTAAGTGTGGAATTGATGTACAAAAACCAAGGCAAATAGCTCGGTGAAAACTACCTGTTTTCACTCCAAGGTTGGTGGCTAATGTTTGTATGAAGAGCGCAAAGATCATCCCAAC
Source organism: Puccinellia tenuiflora (assembly GCA_012064385.1). Lineage (NCBI taxonomy): Eukaryota > Viridiplantae > Streptophyta > Magnoliopsida > Poales > Poaceae > Puccinellia > Puccinellia tenuiflora. Next base: position 563,169 of record QRDG01001718.1, on the reverse strand, counting down.
TAAGACGACCCACAGAAGCTGTTCATGGTAAAATTAACAAAAGCTGAGATTGGCGAAGAAAGTATGCCTGATACATAGGAAAACGAGAGGAGAAAAACATATATGACAGGTTGAGGGGTTCTTGTTTTCCTTTTCCAGCTAACCTTTTCACTATATATTGGTATAGAAGAATTATTTCTCTTTTATAAAATATGTCATCTATTTTTACCAAGAAATTAAATTTGTGAATACCATTATTTAGTATGGGCAAGACTTGTTTCTATTTACTGTATCACTATATGATTGTCCTAAAGAAGTCGAATCAATTATTGATAGTGCATCCCCATATATTTATATATACATATTCCTTCACAAAGTAATCTTAGTTCTTTAATTCAAATAAGACCTCGTCTAGTAGTCTGGGGTAAAGTGTGTTTGAAATACTGTGCTCTAAATAAGAAATAAGATTTTAGATTATTGTTCACTAGAGATACACTTGAGTTCAAAATTTATATTTACAAGACAGCATAAATTTTCAGTGTAAACCATAAACAGAGAGCAGGAATAAAACTATGCCGGTACAGCTCTAACATCGAATTATTTCTCAGAAATATTCTCGGGAGTTACTACTCCAAAATGAACGCATATTGGAAGCCAGTCCCTCTGCAAGCTGATCTTTGTTTCTTATATTTAGATTGCATGCCCAAGCCAGTGTGGTCTTCACTCATGTATAAAGTAGGTGCTTTGAATTGGAGAAAACATAGATCAGTGACAGGTGCACAAATTGGAGAAATCTTTCGACAGCCAAGCCAGAAAATGATCCACCGGTTCCAACTAGAAATTGATTCAGAGCTTTTGTTAACTAACAGATCATTCATTATGTGAAGAGGTCAAATTTGGTTCTACAAGTGTCACTAACTTGTACTAAAGTACTTCCACTTCTATGACATCAGATAGACAGTCCCATGACATATATTGCCACGCCAGGTTAAATTTACTAAACAGGTAATCATGAAATTATACCCTCTTCAGAGTTTATAAACTTTTGTTCGATAATGCACAGCAAGCCACGAAATTTAAAAGCACTCTTGTCTCTTTGCAGAATCAAAATAAATTTCAATTCTTTTCTGCTGCAAGTATATGTTTCTCTTCCCGCATTCAAAAACAAAAGGATAGCAATTAGTTGGCAAGAATAGTGGAAATGTTCATTCAATACAAGAAGTCAGCAAATGTAATGTAGCTCATACTTGAAGTCAGCTCCAGCTTGCATGTCAGTTGACACTGTCAAATCACACATGAGAAACAAGCTTTACCACCATGACAAACAATTGCTCTCCTTCTTGTCAACAAGAGTATTTACACTGTATACAGCACTGAGAAAGTAACAGGAGCTTACGGTTGCTAGGATCCAGGAAGCCAAATGGCCACAAGAGCTCCAGGTCCAACATGAGCCAAGAATTTCCTCCATTTTGGCTGCCACCACCCATAAAAAAATTAGTACTGAACAGAAACAGCCACACAACTTAACTCAACCCTAGAACTGAACAAATGCACAAAAATGTAGCAGTATACGTGTACCTGAAATTGTCCATCTTTCTCGCCATCGCCACTGCTGTATTTGAGATCGCCAGTGTCACTGCCAGTCTGCACCACACCTCCATGGTGAACTTCCCGTCCAACCTCACCCCTCTCACACCCCCCTCCATTTTCTATTGCTAAGGTTCCTAACTGTTGAAGGACGATGCCTCGTTCTTTTCGACACAGCAATGTACTTCTTCCGTATTGACCAGCGACCAGTTGCAGACTGCCATATGAACCCGCAAAGAAAACTGTGCCATATGAAACCAAAACTTCAAAAAAGTATAGCAGGGAGAATAGCTGTCATGGTGGCTCCTGTCAATTCCACCCTCATGATATGCCTTTCAAATATGCTGCTCTTATACTTGGCCATGTATGGTTGTGTTAACACTTGAGTTGGTGAGATTAATATAGAGGCAGAGTCCTGTAATAAAAGGTGCACCTTAGTGTAACCTGTTCAAAGACGGTAATTTTACTCACTTAAATTGTCCCCACCGCACTATGATCTGTTTGGTAAATTGTCGCGGACTTCATTTTTATTTTCTTTTTTCAAGATACACAAACGAATAATTGCAATTTGGCTTAAAATTTTGTACTTAAAAAAGGCTTAAAATTTTGTTTGTTTGTTGGAATGCACACTCTATTCGTCCAAATTGGAGCTAGGACCTAGGACAGAGTATGGTGTGGTAACCACACTCCGGAGGATATTGGCAGTAGTCCAGGAGTATGGTGTGGGCACGCAGTCAGGGGGGCGAACAAGCTCTCTGATTGCTCCGGCCGCCATGCGTGCGTGATGGAAGTTATCGAGGCACTTGATCGTTCCGCCGCCGTTCGACACCCTGCGAGTGGCTAACAGCTCCGGCCGCACCGTCTCCACGCGGGGAAGCTCGTCGCCGACGAGACGATGAGTCCGGCACAGGCCTCCGACTCCGAGAGACAGACGACGCGGGTATGCTAAGTTACCACAAGACTTCAACAGCAAGAAAATGAAATATACTACACTTCTCACTTTCTTGGATCTTATAAAAATATCGCATCTCGCGATGACGAATAAATACAACTCCGTGAGGCTTTGACTCTCCATCGATCCGCTTAATTCATTGTCGATGCTTGATCACGTATCATCGGAAGTAGATGATCAAGCTAGCGTGCTGCCACTTATTTTTTTCAATAAAGGATGCTTTTATTAAACTCGTCGTTTACATGAAGATGATAGAAATATAGAGCCCATATCCGACCACTACATGACAAGGATGCACACACGAAAAAAAAGGAGATAAAGGATCAGGAAAAAGGAAGATCTCATAAGGTAAAGATATATGTCAAAAAGACTATGAAAACCCTATAGTGAAGACTACGGCATTGGCGGACCAATTCGTAGACTATGTCGCCAATCATATAGGGTAAAAATATCCTTCGCTACTTGCTCCAATCGTGAACATACCTATGCAAACAGGGTGCGGTGTTCTGGTTTCTCAAGAATAGACCATGCCTGAAGAAAGTGGACACACTGAAAAACAACCTGCTTAGCATTAAACATCATGTCATTTCTACAAACCAATGCATGCATTGCTTTTTAGCCGTGCATAAATCATGTTGGTTGGGAGTATTAACAGGAGTTAGCGGGTGAGATTTTTATGCCAACTTAGAGGAGTAAATAAAATGTGTATTCTTATTGCTGAATTGATTCTTCACACCCGGATGGAGTACATGCTTACTGATTATAGGAACAAAATTAACGTGTGGATATTTTTAATGCAAGCTTTCAATTGACCCTTTCCACCATGTCAAGTTGGTATGTTTAAAAATAACATGGATTTAGCGTTGTGTGTGCGTGCAAACATCTAATTAGAACTTGTCTGCACTAATTAGTTTGTAAATTATTTGTGGGGGCATGCCCCTCACAATAGATCCGCCCATCGTTTGACATCAATCCTTGCACGGGCAGATTAGCCCGAGTCGTTTTCTTCTCGTCACCCCAAGGCATCGTGTAGGTAGACAATATCTCACACGTCGGGGAAAATCCTATACACGTTGTAGCCTAGCTTCCTTCCGCGCAAGTAGCATTTACCGGGCATGGGCTAGTTTATATGAGAAAATAGAACCATAGGCTATACTTAGCTCAAGAAATTTTGAATATGCCCACTTCCAAAGTTTCAACTGAAGGGTGGATTTCACCGTTGCCTCTCAAGCCTAATCCTAACATTGTTTTCACAATAGTTAACTTTACTATACGCTAGCGGATAAAGAGATGGTAGTAGGGAGACACGCACAAAGTGATCGAGATTGATTATATAGTGTACCATTGAACAATAATGGTACCATGGTGGGTGAGTTTTGTTTGTCTCCTTGAAAGCACAAGTATAAACAAATGGTGGTTATTTATTTATTTATTTGTGACAATCTCCTTCTGTGATTACCTATTTGATCTGTCGCACCATAAACATAAGAACATGCGTGCAAGAGTGAGTAAGATCTTTCCTTACAGAACTTTCTATTTATTACTAATACACGTTGCTCATATGTCAGAAATTCACTTTAGACCCCAAGCTCACATGCTCATGCTCAATAAAACATTTCAAAAACTTCTGAAAACAATTAGTGATAAAAATATGCAAATTTTCTACAAGTGTGTCAAATTTCGTGATGAAATGTCATTTGTGCTACTCCGTAAAAAAACAAATCAGTGACCAAAATGTGATTTAAAAAATTTGACACATGCATTTCATCACAAAAATTTGACACGCATGTACAAAATTGTAGATTTCGTCACAAACAAATAGAGTTGTTTGAAATATTTTACTATTTATTTCAATTTTTTATTTGGGCAGAGCATGTGAGCTCGGGAGTCAAAACAGCCCTCTCTTCATATGTCATGTATAATATTCTTGGAGAAGCTTAATTATAGATTCCACGTGCTAGTACAAAAATGTCAATATTTATGTAATTTTTGTGAGTGCACGAATAGTATAGTAGGACGTAAAAGCATCTTTCAACCGGATCCCCACTTTTTCTCTATATGTTCGGGTTGTACAACAACCCCACTTTCAACCTGTATTTTAGGTTGAAATGAGAGTGTACAGATATGTTAGGGCATTCCATTTACATCGGACGAGGCCCACGCCAGACCACTTTGTCTCCTTTTATATTTTCTTCTCTCTCTTCCCATCCCCACCGATCATATGCAAATGTCGGACAATTTACAAGAAATGGTTGTGCACACACACAAATGAGAGTTCACAACGATCAGGACGTGTCCATGGATAATTGAGAGGCAAATTAGCCCAATACTGTTGAAGATGCTCTAAAGTCATTGAAATATTCAGCAGACTAATTTTTTTCTATGAAAGGATAATTTTTAATTTCAAATATTTTGTGTCGCCTATGTGGGTGCTTGGACGGTGTTACCTTGACTATTCTCGACATATATGAACAGCTTGACCAAGGATAGCATGACCAAAACAAATAAAAAAATGAACTAGACGTATTTCAGTTCTAAATATATCCATTTCGGCGACAACTAATATGGGACGAAGCTGTCATTATTCCTTCTAAAATAGAGCCAGCCATCTTTATTGATCTCGTAGGTACTAGACTCAGGCGCGCACAAATCATGTAGGTACTTAGGCATCCCATATGCTTATTTATCAAGGTCGTAAGCCATCTTAACTTATTTGATATAACATATAAATTTTCAACAATGTTTGATACTCTCTATTGGTCTTATTATTGGACACGTGTGTTTATTTTTCTCCCCTAGATTCAATCATAACCATGCAAATACTCAAAGCAGAAGAGAGATAAAATTATTTATTGCTTGTGACCTAGCAATAACACTATGGCCCGGTCTTTAGATATTTGGCTAAGACTCAAGACCGGTTCGTAGGGTTATTTTCCCCTTAATTCAGAAATTTCACACATTGGAGGTCATCTCTGATGGCGTTCAGATACCATAAATTATGTTCATTTGGGTGGGGGTGGCCTTGTGGGCATCCCTAAGCGGGTTGGACAAGTGTTTTTTTTTTGTTGTTCTTTTTATTACATATTTGACATGGTAGATTTAAATTCTATTTTCCCCTATAAAGAAAATCACGTATTTAAATTCTATTTTTTTCATATAAACGCACAATTTGACATTGCAAATTGATAAATAAATTTGATATTAATAAATGTATGCAAATAAATTAACAAGTCATTTGCAAATCACTAGCAGCGCATAAATTGAAGAAAAAATGGAGTAGCGAGGAGAACGAGGTATTGATCACTAGCAGATCTCCTCTCGTGTGCTCACCTAGGCTAGCGTGGCATCCGCGGCGACACGATTGGGGCCGTGAGTAGCAGGACATAGAGCTTTGGGAGATGAAAATGTTGGATGGGAGGTTGGCGGCGATGTGCAACATGCACCAATGGTTGGTGACGGCTATGGGTAGCAGCAGGGGTTTGGATCGGGAGGAGAGTGGGTCGGTTTGATTTGGTTTGGGACAATGACGGGAGGTCCAGACTGGTCAAAAGATGTTTTGGACTTTGTGTCCGAACACCCCAAACCAGAACCCGAAAGTTTTTTTTTTACAGAAGAACCCGAAAGTTGGGAGCCTTCGGGTTGTTCAGACACTTTTGGGTCAAAACCGAACCATGGGGTGCTCTGTTGCCGATCCCAACAGACGGATGAGGTGGTTTTCGTCAATCTCAAAATATGATCCGCCGGCTCAATCTGTCGGAGGTTCCCATATAAGTAGAATGTGTGTGTGCATAGGGTGAGTGTGAGTGTATATGTATGTGATGTCACTCTACATGCTCCAGTGACCGTGTACGACACACTCGCGCGTATTCAGCGACCGTAACTTGTATATCGCTATGTAGGGTGATGACGACGAGTAATACACTCAAGTTCAGTGACCTCCGATGAATTTTACTCTTTCAAGAAAAAAAACGCATTGTATGACCCGAGCAACAGAGCAAAGTTGCAACCGAAACAGTAGCCCAGGCCAGCCCAGCTGCAGCAACCAAGCGCTCAAACCAGGGAGCGACATCCTGCAGAGGATTCCCCACCCGCCCAGAGAATTTACAGCGCCGGACGGCCGGCCGGTGCGACCACCACCGGCGCAGAGGGGACCATCGCTGGCGGTGCGACTGGCGAGCATGAGCATCTCACGCTTTTCTCATGTGGCCGGAGCCTGGACCTGGAGGACCTGCAGGCTGGAACAGCGCAAACGGACACCGGCGAGAATCAAACCGGCCGGCCACCACCACCGCCGCCGGAGCCCACCATTTGGATTCCGTCTCGCATATTACTCAAGTACCGCGCGTCCTCGTCTTCGTCCTCCTGGTCCCCCGCCAGATCTGGGAGTTCATCCGTATCATATTCCGTAAGCTGAACATGTGCTTGCCCCGGCGCTACTACACATTTGAATTTTCGAAATAGGCCAACCGGCATCACGCTCCCGCGGCCGCGGCCGCGATCGGTCTCCCGGAGTACCGGCCGGTGATATATGTTCAGATCCCAGTGCCACACGAGTTAGATGGGCAATCAAGTTGGTTTCCCTCATGCAGTCATGCTAATATTTTAAATCATGGCTGGACAAGAGAAAACTGTGATATGTGTCCGCAAATCACAAGTTATATTTACCAAATGTGCTAGATGCTCATAAGCTCATTCAAGGATTGAAATGAAACATATAACACTGTAGAATTTTTTTGTGGTGTGCGGTGGAGTGCGATTCAAAGGTCAAACTCTCTCCCTCGCGTTGCCTCCCCCCAGGCGGCACGGCCGGGGCAGAAACCCTAGCCCTCAGCCGCCACCACCTTCTCCCCCTCCTCTCTCCTCTCGTCGTCCCCAGAGGCAGCTGCCGCCTGCCAGGGAACACCGCACGCTGCCGATGAAGGCGACGGCGGGGGCCTCGCGCATCGTGGCCGTGGCGTGGCTGGGAGGGGCAGCGCTCGGCGACGTGACCTCCTGCGACTGCTTCTCCCGGTGGCGTAGAGTCGCTCCGGCGGCTTTGCGAGGACAGCGGTCTCGACAGGAGGTGCCAACCAATCTGCGACACAAGGACCCCAGGGCAGCGGCTCCGGACATGGCGGCGGTGGCATCCCTTCCGTCGGGATGTTTGGCTTGGAGGCGGCTCCATGTGGCGGCGCCTAGGGCGGCGGATCACGGGATCCCAAGCCTAGGTTCATGGCAGGAGGCGCGTGGTGGCTGGAGCTATCTCCGGCGTCGACGGCGCTGGATGCGGGAGAACCGTAGCACTTCGATCATGCGGATTGGCAATGGTGGCCGCACAGGCCTCGCGTTGGAGGTGATCTAGCCGACGGCGGGTTCGGGGAGGCGAGGCTACCGGTGAAAACCGCACCGATTTCGGTCATGGTGGATGATGGCGGCGTCATGGCGTCATTACCTTGTAGAAGGCATCATTGTTGCAGCTCTCGTCTTCTTGCCTGGGCTGTTCCGGGGGAAACCCCAGACCTGGGTCTCCCGGATCGGACGATGGCGACGTGCGGCGCTGTTCTCCCACCTAGGGACATCGTTTCTGGAGCAGGTGTTGGCTAGAAGGGATGGAGCGGCGTGGCATCTTCCGCGTCGAAGGCGGCGAGTCTCGGTGGTGTGGCGCAGTAGGGCCTCGGTGTTGGACGCATGTCTGATGGACGCGTACAGGGCGGTTGTGTTGTATAGAGCCGTGGCGGCTTCGACGGCAGGCCCGTCAAGGTCATTGCGTTGATCACACCTAAAGATGGGTTCGCGGAAGACGGCGACGACGACTTCTGAGTGTGCGCATGTGGTGCGCGCTGAGGGTCTGCTGGACCGGTTTGTGCTCCCGGCTCGCTATCGGGCGGCTTGGTGAGGCACCGGGTTTAGATGATGTGCGTTGGTGTGTGAGGTAAGACCACGTGGCTCCAATCGGTCCACCCCCTTCATCAGTTTGTATGTGTAGCGACTTACCGTCAGAAAGATGGCTTCCGGTTGATCGGTGTATTTCATTGTAAGGCTTTGTGGTTTGTTATTATAATAATAAAAAAGGTTATGTGCATCATTTTGATATAGAAGCCAGGGATCTCAACCTCCATTTCGAAAAAAAATAACAGTGTAGAAGGTGAAATGACACGTTTCTTCTCCAAGTTCGTCGCTGAAGTAGGAGTGCATTGTTGCCATCGCGGCTTCGCCGATTGTTCGGCATAGATCGACACGGGATTCGTGTGCTTGTTGCAGGAAGGACGGCGTCGCATGTGCCTAATTGTAGTGAGGTCGGAGTCGATGTCTCATGGAGGAACGATGACGATGACATGTGTAATTGGTCTCGACAGTGTTTCTCTACTCGGCGGCAAATGTGTGTTTTGTGCTGGTAGCCAGGCCAGTCGGTGGTGCCGATATGGTCGTGTTTCATGAGGCATTGGTGTAGTTGTAACGGTTTTCACCGGTTTTTTTATAACCAAAATGGGCAGTCTATTTCTTCTTAATTACGAGTTTTTCCCTCCGTTCCTGAAACAAAATCTGTAGCACCAGCAGCACAAGTGGAGAGCGCCCACCACCCAGAGCCAGAGCTCCACCATGCTCTGTCTGAATGCCTCACCCATTCAACCTCCACACACGTCAGGTAATTTATATTACTTGACAGCTTTGGTTTGCAGGGCGTGTCCTCATCAAAGGCTGCCACGATATTCTAACCGCTAAAGACCACACCTCACTCGCTGTCACCGATGATGATCGGCTCCAGCTCAAGGGCTGGAGGGAATCCACTTTACCTGGATGGAGCAAGTTCAAAAACGCCAGCGTCGACCAGCTAGTGCCAATCGGCAGCTTTGTCTCTTCTCTCCCTCACCGATCCAGCAAAGAATCTTGATCCAGAGCATATGTTCCTGGACACCTAATGACCACTGACCAGTCTTTGGTGCATAAATAAAAGAACAAAAATAAAAAAGAGAGGAGGAACCTGATGCCCGCTTTAGCTCCTATGTGAATCTAGTCACCAAATATAGTTTGGGTCAAATCATGGCGACGGTGAATGGCTCTACAAATGGCGGAAACAAGCAAACGTCAAACGGTCGATTTGATGCATGTGAACTTTGCATAAATGTTGTGATTTGCTGAGATTCAAGTGTGTTTGTTAACAAAAAGATGTAGTGATGACAAATTTGTTTTTTTTCTTATTCGAAACATGATTCCAGATAATACTGGAGACAGTACCTCCTTGTATAGACGACAGCAAAAGTTTCTTAAATTCCCTAGAGGATAGAGATTAGGGGGGGTCTATGAGTTAACTACAAGTCTACAAACTAGATCAATCAATTGTCCAAGAGAAGGACTAAAAATAGGCATTTGATAGTGGGTACTAGATTTTTACTATATAGAGCAACGAAGGCCACATTCACTATTCCGTGAAAAGACAACATAAGAAGCTCACGTCCCAGCAATTAGATGTATATGTAGACCGTCAATTCAACCCAGAGAAAGAACTGTTGACAAGCAATAAAATAGTTAAAACCTCTCATCTGATATTGGCATACAGAAGAAGAGCCGCCTTGGATTTGACCAACTTGTAGTAACATTACAGAGCTTGAACGCATTAGAAACTCACTTATCCTGTGAGCGGCAGCTAATCATATAAGCAATGAATCTGTTTGCGTAAAACCAGATAGTAGGTCCATTCAACCAATGATCATAGATTAGCCACTGAAATTTCTTCCAGAGTAACACTTTGTACAACATAGCTAATTTGGCGGACCAGGATCACATGGTCTTGAATTGTACATACAAGCTCGTCAAGAAGTAAGTTCCTGTGTGAGTACATGTGTTGTTAATGACTAATGACACATCGATCCAGGAAGCAATGTGCAAATGTTCAAAATATGAACACGTTCAAATACATGAAATTGATTAAAAATACACCTTAAGACACAATTCACAGATGGGATCGAGATCAGCTCTACTTCCTTCTGTACTTAAAACATATACAAATAAAATCAAGCCAAGCACAAAATTGGTTGGTAACCTTTGATACTCCTGCCCAATCTAACCATCACATGCTTATCAACATCACCATTGTGTCCTAAGCTTTTGAAAAAGCAATCCTCAAACCAGTAGCGCAGTCTTTGTCTAGTTGCCTCCCAAATCAAACCTTCTTTACTGCACAGGACTGCTACCGAACAAGATACATCTTAGAATCAAGAGAATGAATTTCGGAAGAGAATATGTTAGAACCAGGCAGCATCCTGCTGGTTCCAGTTTCCTAGAATTAGCATATCCCTGAAGACCATCCAGGACACACTACAGCAGATGTGCTAAATAAAGAGACTACAACAGATGTGCCAAATAAAGCATACGCAGACATCAAGGCATGCAGCTGCAGCCCATGCATCCTACCATAAATTCCCAGTATCTTGCAGACTACTACTACGGTGCTGCTGCTACTACTTGTGGTAATTAGATAGTGCTAGCATCCACATGAATAAATGTTGTCTGCAGTTCAATCAGAGCAAATATAATGAATCTATGAGGTTCAAAAACAAAATTCGCATCATGAATTACTAATCCTAGCTAGTTAGGCTATCTAGCCGCCTCCCTTGGCGTCATACAACAAAGATTTTGGATGCCAATCGATTTGCTCCGTAACCCGGCATGAATTTCTACGAAAAAAAAGGGATTATTTAGATCTTGAGTAAGAAATAAAAGTCGCGTAACTGCGTCGGGACGAACTAGTAACAGAACAAGGCGCCGGATCTATCCAGATCTAGCGAATTCCCCTAAAATCAACCACATGGATCAGCGCCGCGACACACGAACCAACGAACAAACATACATACAGAGATCGCGGCGACTAGATGAATCGCCGGCCCTCCGACCGATCGATCAAAGTAAGGAAGGAAAGAGCGGCAGCAAGCGTCAATTCGAGGCGTGGACAGCCGACCCGGCGGGCGGCGGGGAAGGGGGGCCGCTGCGCCGGCTCCGATTCACTTGGTGCAACGCGGGATCCGGCCCGTCGGGGCGGGCGGAGGGTCCCGATCTGCACCAAGCGAGCCCGAGGCGGCGGCGGCGTGGAGGACGGACGAGGAGCGGGCGGTAGATCCCGATGCGGCGTGGGCGGCGGGCGGTGGACTTTGGGAGGAGGAGGAGGAGCGTACAGCTACGGCGACTGGTCGCTGCGTGGAAGGGGGAGAGGAGGAGGGGCCGGGTTTTATAGAGGAGCATATTAGGGCGGGGCGGAGGTGGGCCCCGCGCCCACAGAAAAAGCATGTGCCGCTCTCCTCTCCTCTCCTCTCAGCCGCTCTTTGCTTCAGGCCAGCCCTCTCCATGCCGTCAATCCTCCCAGCTGGCCGCCGATCTGGGAAGAGAGGAGACAAGGGGGAATTCTCCTCTCTTTTTTTTTTTCCAAAAGGGTTCATAGTAGGATTTGTGTTGCTCCTTGTCTTTTATGATTCTTTTTTTTTTCATGGTGGGTGGAATGGATTAATTCCCTTATGTAAACAATTTCTACCCCGCAATTTTTAATTCTTTTTCTGAAAACTAGCAATATCAATACGGGGGAAAACAAGGGAATACCGGACCATATTTGCTTTTGTGCTGTGATGGAGGAATCCGACAGACAAATGAAAAATTCAAGACAGTCTGCAGAGGGTAGAGCAACTACAAGCGCTCGAGACTTCTCCTTCTCATTGGATCTTGGGTTACCTATATCAAAACGAAAAGAAATATTCGAATTGTGTTTCTTTGCGACATTGTACCTTGTCGGCATGGTAGAATCATAAACGTCGATTTGTCCGATGATCTTCGAGGTTCACCGACGCATTCTCAAGCCCACCAAATCGGAAATTTGGAAGGGGGGGATGTGCCATATGCCTGGAAGGGTTTACCAACTTCTCTGGGGGGTTTGGATCTAGATCTAGTCAAACTGGAAAACAAATGATAGTCAAACACGGAAGGAGCACTGATGTTAAGGAACTTAAAGCGTTGGAGGACGGCGGCGGGGAGGGGTTCATTTTGAGTATGGGATGAGGGATCGGGCGGGTATTTATAGGAGATTAAGTACTACGAGAACCGTTGGATTTGATCCGAGGGTTTTGTGTATGCTCTTCTATATGTGTTAGGGTTTTCAAAGTGGGAAAGGGGTTGGTGGCGATGAGCCATTCTCTGTTGTTTAGCGAGGCTGGACACAACAAGAAAACCAATGGCTCTTATTAATTGGTTTCATGCCTTTCCTCACATATGCTACTTTTTTTTTGAAATTGCTGAAATATGGCAACATCTTTTTTCTATAATTAAACAATATACAATTTATCTTTTGTTGATAGAGTGTGCACACAAAATCAGTTGGCAAAATCAAATAGGATAGTACATATCATAGAAAGAAAGTCCCTAAAAATAAATTAACGGGAGAAAATACAAATTGTATAGTTAAAATTATTATGATACGCCATCTTCATGAAAGCTAATTTTGTACCTATATCAAATCAAAGGGTGGTAAATATTTTACTTTAAAGTGTTAGTCGTTTATTTTCTCTCTATATCATATTTTGGAGACAAAACTCTATAATATTTAGTCGTTTATCAAACGGTAGTAAAGATTTTACTATGAAGTGTTAATTGCTTATTTTCTCGCTATATCATATTTTGGAGAGAGTACTCTACAATGTACCTTGACACTCAGACTTTCTCACGCGTAGAAGGCTAACCATTTTATTCACACAATTATCCTAACTTCTTCGTTCAACTATGTATCAGTGGCCCTTTTTCCGCATGGAAATTCTATACAAAAAGAGATGCCTATTATATTTTCATAAATATATCCAAATAGAGTGTTTTTACCTCAAAGGAGGCCTATCAATTTTCTCAAACGGGAGGTAGGAGCTGTACTTTGTTCAAACAACAAAACGTAAATCAAATATCACCCAATTTTCAAAGTTTCTCATATGTGGCCTAACCTTCAACCAATTTTGCCAATGTCCACAAAATGAGGTCCAACAGGACTTCTAGAATCTTCTCCCTATCTATTTCTATACCATTACCTAATTAATAAACTATCTTTATTCCTGATTTATTTTTCAGGAAATGTTCTTATCAAAAGAAGAGGTAAAGGATGGTCCATGGGGGGTGAACAGTAACCTAGATGCAGAGAATATAAATTTGTGTGGAGAGAAATGTTTTTGGGAGAATCTTGTTCACATGGGGATCACATTCAGACTGGACCAAGAATAAAAGATGGGCGCGTGCGTGATGCTTACACCTGCTTGCTTTCTGCCATCCGTGGACTCATCTGCCGCTCACATGGATGGATGGTGGAAATGAAAGCTTAATTAAATTGGAACGGTTTGGAGTTTGGACACATGCAGTACAAGAAAATTAAGAGGACGAAACTTTCTGTTGGAAGAAAAATGCCTTTGCGTGTCTTTTATATCACGGTGACTCATACTACAAAAACAATATGTAAGACACGAATTTTGGACTAGCGAAAGAGAATAGAGTTTGGTGGTTATTGTTTATCGTTATTTATCAACAGGTATTATGAGGACAAGTGAATATTGTTAATATACAAGTTGTACGGTGGTTGGCAATTTTAGAGACCGTCCATCAATCCGATCTAATGGTGCTAAAATAGACGGCACCAGACTGACGGAACCTGGCGGTACCAAAAATATGGGGACGGTACCGAAATTATGTGGGGACGATACCGAAATTACGTGGGACCGGTACCTATATTTTTTTAAGGGCATAATTTCCAGGCTAAAAATAACCCCCCCACCTTATCCACTCTCTCCTCAATCGCCGACGAAATATGGCAAGGAAAAAAAATCAATGGAACACTGCGAGAGACGACCAGCACGGAGAAGTTGCAGGTACAGGTAAGGCTTAGGTACAGGCGTACGCGCTCCAGTTCGTCGCCCTCTTCCCCTATGACCATTCGACCAAACGCACCCAAACCTGTATGAAATGAGCACTACAAGCTCGTGGACATCAGCTGCGTTGCCTCCTCGCCGTCGCAGCTCTCTTCCCCGCTCCTGCCATCGCCATGGCCAATATTTGCGCGAGCTGGCCGTCCCTGTGAACCGGACCGTCTCCCGCTTATCCCTCTCGCCATGGCGTGCGTCTTTGCATTCGCAAACTTCTCCCTCAAGCACGGGAGCCTGAAAGCATCGACGACGGCGTGGCGAGGCCATGTTCTTCCGCTGAGGTCGCGCGCTTCCTCGCTGAAAATCCGGTCGGTACCATACCGCTGAGATCCTGCATCTCCCAGATATCTCCTCGCCCTCCCTCTCTTCCATTAACCTCCCAGAACGTGCCTTTCTCGTGTTCGCGTGTGGATAACTGCTACTCATGAGGTCATGCATGGCGTCATGAGGTCGCTGCTCCTGCCTCGCGGCTGCTAGCTCCAAGACCTCAAGGTCCAGGACACCCGTCATGTTCAGAGCGGGTCGTCGAAGGAGGTATAGGCACCACGACGTGCCGTTCCAGGCACCATGGTCGTCAACCTCGCCGCTCATGCAGATGCACGACTGCTTCTACGGGCACTTCGCGCCGCGCAAGTCCACGAGCTCCTCGACGGGGACATGGCCAAGCACGACAGAAGTGCGCGGCGTCCAAACACGTCGTCGTCGGCTGACGTCGCCTGCTGCAGCCACGGCACTCCAGGCCCTCGATGTGGCCCTTGTTGTTGCGGACGACGATGGCGTTGCCATCGTACCCGTTGAGGGGCTGGCGGACAAGAGTGCCGGTCTCGCGGCGCGATTACTTTGATAATGGTGGCATGTAACGTGTTTTAATCGACGGTTAAAATAAATCATGTCATAACCAACGGTTAAAAAAAGATATACGACGGAACCGGACGGAACCCGCGGTTCCGTCCCAATCACCGTAAAACAGCTCTTGTTAATATTATCTTGTGCAAAGAGCTGTTGACAGTGCTCCAAATATGCTATCCGGTCACTTTTCTTCTTATTTTCAATCCATTTTCTAGAATCATTAACTTGGTTTTCGTGTGAAACTTATCTGAGGAATAAAGATAGTCGGTGAGTGCTTTCTTTTATTTTCATTTTTTTCAGACAAATCAATTATTTTCCTTATGAGAACCAAGGCACATTCTTAATGATTTTTTAGGGGCCACAAAATATTCATGTATTCTTATCACAAAGTAATCATCTGTCTCAAAACTTGGTGGCCCATGTGGAATAGAAGCCCATAGTCACTTATGGGCTAGGGCCGTTTCCCTACAAAAAACTGCAAAAAGCTCCAGCACATTTTTATGCCGACACGCTGAGCTCAGTAGTCACTAGTGGGCAGTTCGCTTTGGTTTCCCAAGCTTGATGGCCTATTTGAAATTAGCAGATCTGTTAGAGCGGAAAAAAATCAGTAGGTTGTAAGGTTAGTACCATTTTAGATCGTAGGATTTTTTTAAAAAAAATTTGCGGACAGATATATCTCTACTAATATAAAAAGAGAGAGGGGGTATGATCCAGACGATCTGAGCTGTTCAATTACAATCCAACGATCCAGGGCCTCCCAATGATGAGGTGCTCATCATATTCACTCACACGGCCGAAAAAGAAAAAGGAAAAAATGACTCTTTTTTGCAGAGCAGAGACAGAGGAGAGACGCGCGTCCCCGTCGATCTCCCGCGCCTCCCGTCGATTTCCTCGGTGAGGCCCGCCGCGCCGCTGCTCACCCTCGCTTCTCCTACGCCGCCTCTTGCTTCACCGCCGCGCCGTCGACCCAATCCCCCCGACGCCGCCTCATCTGGCAACCGCCGGTCAGCCCGTCGTGGGTCTGAAATTTTACTTCCTACCCATCGTCGTTGCCGCCGCCGAATACTGCTCGAGATGGTCGCGCTCGGATCCTTAATACCCACGGCCGTCAAGGACTTCCCTGGCAGCACCCGGAGCAAGCAGTGGCAGCGCCGCTGCAGAGTACGTGGTGGCCACCAAGAAGACTGGGTTACGCGGCGGACCGGCGGTGCAGCGGGCGGCGGCGCGGTGCAGGGTGGCGCGCTGGATGCGGCGGGGTGGCCGGCGAGGACGCGGGCTGTGGCGGTGCAGTCCGTGCGGCAGCGCAGGACCCGGGCTGCGGCGGTGCAGGCCGGGCGGTAGCGCAGGATTCCGGCCTAGCTACTCCTCACCGGCGCGTCCCCTGCTCCGCTAGCTCCGCTGCCGCTGACGGCAACGTCCAGCAGCACCTCGCCTCGCCGCGGATCAGGCTCGGACGCCATCCACGATGGCGTCCCCATCTCCTCCGATTTGGGTGTTGTTGCCCAGCCGAGCGAGCCATCCACCTAGCCCCTGTTTTGATCCGCCAAGATCGTGCACTGATGCAAGCCAGCAGCTGCACTACAACTACAAGCCACCAAATCCATCCCGATCCAGAATTGGACACTGGTGATTGATACGGGAGTTGGAGAACTGGTGATTGATGCGGGAGTTGGACACTGGTGATTGATGCACGATTACTTGCAAAAATCTGCTGCTCCGATGGTAATCATGGTATGCCTCATCTCGATTTCCCTAATCTCTAATTTATTTGCTTCAAGCGGGTTCCCTTGCATATTAATCATGTGCATACAAGGATTCATATGAACATATTGCTGGTCGTTCACACTGAACATATTTCTTTGCACACTGAATTTAATATTTGGAGTGCAAGATCTTAAGAGCTGGGAGGTTAGCTATGATGTGATCTGTTACTACTAATGTTTGGAGACAATGTCTGCTGCGAGAATGGGGAAGATCGTTTATTTCCTTTTATTTTGGTGGCTCTGTTTATCATTGAATGTGAAGAAAGTATATATGCCTAAGTCTTACTGAAAAATACTCAAAATGATCATGAAAACAGCATTGATGTGTGGGTATTGCCACAAGTCAGACGGTTGCTCTGGTTTGTACCAAATAAGAATGGGGTATGTCTATTTTTTATTGAGAAGGTGTGTCTATAACTATTTGAAAAAAAAGATTGGCAAGTCATATTTTTATGTTATCTGCTCTCACTATCATGATTTTTTTATACCATCTATGTCTAATTATTATAGAGAAGGTGTGTCTATTACTAACCGAAAATAAAATTATTGGACAAAACATATTTCTATGTAATAATCTTCTCGCAGTATCATGATTTTTACTATACCATCGTGAAGATACAAGTGGAGAGAAACACATTTCATGAACTTGCAGAAAAGCAACAAATACAAGGTAATTATTGCCCATTTATAATTTAAGTCATTGTAATTTTGATGATACCATCGTGAAGATACAAGTGGAGAGAAACACATTTCATGAACTTGCAGAAAACCAACAAATACAAGGTAATTATTGCTCATTCATATTTTAAGTCATTGTAATTGTGATGATGCCATGGTAGACATTTTGGTTCAGATTGCCGGAAACATGCTATTAGGAAGTTTCTAGCTCAGAGCCTGAGTTGAGACTTTATTTAATTAATCGTGATTCTTTTTTGTTGTTCACCTTTGTTGCTGAAATTATTTGCAGTAAGTCTATAATACTTGGTTCAAAATTCTATACATCATTATAAGACTATTTCCACCTACAGTTTTCCTACTTCCAAGTCAGTGAGCTTTGACTGAACCTATCCGCGGTGCCGATGATGAGTGGGACAGCCGGCCAGCCTAAGTTGTTTATGTCGCCTCCATTGAATTGCTCCCCCAGTCTGAAGTGCCACCGTTCCGAGTGCCACGTCCATAGGAAAATCCTGAGGTCCCCTTATAAGGTTAGCCTTCATATTTATGGTCTCTCCTGCTATGATGCTGCGGCAACTGACTCGACCCAACCCTCCTCCTCCCGCGACCCAACCCTAGCCGCCGCCTCCTCCCGTCCCCTCCCTTCCTCCTCCTTCTCCCCTCCTTCCTCCCGCGTCCGCGCCGCCCCCGCGGCGGCCGGTCGCGGCCTCGTCTGCTCCTCTCCCCGGACCCCTCCCTCTCGCCTCCACTCTCCCGCCGCCGTCGGCGAGAGCCGCCGAGCGCGGCTCATGCGGTGCGGCGGCGGACCTCCTCTACCCGCGGGCATGGAGGGAGCCTCGCGGGGCGGCGGCTCTCCGGCGGCGGTGCGCTCTGGGCGGCTGCAGGTCGGCTCCGGCCGGTGGCTTGTGTCACGATGGCATGCTCGTGGTGCTGTGGGTAGTGCAGCTTGGCGGCGCGGCGGGCTGCAGTGGGGCAGCGATGGCGGCGCCCATCGGCCCAGATCTGGGCCCTTTGGGCCCAAGCTGGGTTGGGGCGGGCCTGCCTAACCGACACTCGGCCTGATCTGCGGATGGTAAGAGGTGCAGATCGAGTAGGGGTTCAGCTGCTACGGCGGCCGGCCTGTTGCAGCGTGGCGGCAGGCTTTACGGTCCCGTTTCTGGGACCGGCCGGACCCCATTAGGACTGGTGTGCCCTCGAGGGGGCTTTACGGACCCGCTGGGTCCGGCCGGACCTAAAGGGGACTGGTGTGCTCTGCGGCCGTGTCCGGTCGACTACCGCCCCGGCGGTGGAGGTAGTTCCCTCCCGCGCGGCTGCGGTACTGCTGACCCTAACACAAGTTACTCCTCGTCTCCATCTTGCGAACCTTGTGAGCTAGCTTCGGTGAGACGACGATGGTGTCTTCGTGTTCGTGGTGGCGCTTGCTAGTGGGCGGTGTGTCTTGTGGTGGCGAGGCTTTGTCCTCGAGGGCCCCTGTGCTACGGATCGTTCGGGATGGCGGACATGTTTTTTTCGGGAGAAATCCTTGTCGGCTCGGCCGGCACCGACGCGGTGCCGCCTGTGGGTGGCACTTCCCTTCCTGAAGGGCGTCGTGGCTACCCTCCGTCCGCTTCCCTGTGTGCCGGGGGAAACCCTAGGGCCAGTGCGCTGGTCCGGGCACCAGCGAGAGCTCTCCTTCTTCAAGGTGCTGCCTGGCACTTGACGGTTCGGCGCTAGGAGCGTGGTGGTACTTCTTCGGAGGGCGCAGCGGTCGCGGGTCACCGTAGTTTAGTCGATCCGTCTTTGTCTCCATTTTTTCTTCTTCTTTTCGTTTTCTTCTTTGGGTGTGTGTTGGCTGTCGCCCCAGCCATGTCTCTTGTTGGTTGTATCGGTGTGTGCTATATTAATATAGCGGGGCTCCGGCCTATTTCTTCATATTTATGGTCTCTTGATTTGTTTTCCTAAGCAGGACATCTCTTTAAATTCGGCTACTCTGTTCTAGAAGTCTATTAATATTGTCTTCATAAATAGGCAAAATTTGAAGGCTCTGTATTCGGTATCTTACATGAATTATGTTATTGCTTCTAGGCGCTCGATGCGCTTACGTTGTAGGATGACTTCTGCCTGAGCCTCATGGATTTGTATATGCATAGTGGCTACTTGGGGAATGCATGCAGCAGCAAGGTGGGAAACCAATTTCATAGTGGGAATATGCCTGGGCTTGAAAAACAGTGTACTGAAACCATTGTACTTTGAAATAATTTAAACAAAATGTTGTAGACTGAAGTTGTTGCTAATAAGGTTCTGTTATGTAACGTCATGGGACTTATCTGAGACTATTAAAATTTTGTCCGTCGGTTAAATAGTTATATGATTGCTTGACCCTGTCAAAGGTGTCCTTATTCCTTTCGAACCTCTGCTTGATAGAAATTTGATGTTCTGGAATGTTCAAAACCATTAGCTTAAAGCCAACCTTAATTTAGTATTTAACACTGCTTATTTTATATTTCTGTTAGCTTCAATACATTTGTTTGATAGACTTTGAATAATATTATGATTCTTGTGATAAGTTTGCAAAACTTACAAGAAATGATCATGCATATGGTAATCTTATTGTGAAAATTCAAAAGGAACTTCAACAGGGGGAAATGGGAGGATGCCACGGAGATTACAGTACCACTTGGTCCGAGATGAGTTCTTCAGTTGATCAAGTGATTTTTCTCATCCGTAATACTGGAGTGACAAAAAAAACTGTTCATAGTACTTTTGTGTTCACGCTTGGTTGCGTACTTGCTTGTAAGTAGTACATAAACCTATATAGCGACAATATTTGGAGGCTATTTGAGTATGACATGCATCAACTTGAATTATTATGAATCTTGAATAATATTTCTAATTTTTGTATGACAATGCGAAATTTGAATTATTTTTTCAACCCTTCGATTATCTGAAGTTTTCTGCTGGATAAGATATGAATGAAAAATATTATCCTAGTTTATATGCATGATTGAGTGGGTCTCAAAATGGTCAGGTACCTAAGTTTGATTATGCCTGTTTTTTTTCCATTTAGTACCACAATTTGGTTCCACTATTGTTAGACAAAGATGGTGTGGTCAAAATTTTCATATAATGGAGTAGTTAGCTATGTATTCATGATGAACTTAAATCAACTGGGAGTATGGACTATTTATTTTCTCAACCATAGAACATGTGTGGTTGATAGTTTTAGTTAGTCTATTTTTGTTGACAGGGATTCATAAAATTTACTGTTCTAAAATATATTGAAGAAGAAAATGGAATATGTAAATCGGAATATATTAAAATACGTGCATTGCATGTGCAGTATTACTAGTTACATAGAAGACAGATTACACATTTTTTATACATGGCATGACAGATTACACATTTAAAATTTTATAGAAAATGTCAATGAACGAAATTATTTTTGAATATTTTTAAAAAACGAACAAAAAATATTTTGAACAAATTTTTAAAAGTGAACAAAAACTATTTGAAATTATTTGAAAAGTGAAAAGAAAATGACGGTAAACAAAAACTATTTTTCAATAATTTTAAAAGTTTGAAAGTTTTTTCAGAATTGAACATATTTTAATCTGAACAACTTTTGAATTTGAAAATTTTGTAAAGCTGAACATTTATTAAAAATGAATATTTTTCGAAATCATATACAAGTGACAAAAAAGGAAACGAAAAAATGAACGAATTTGAAATATGAACAAATTTTCAAATTTGAACAAATTTAAAATCTGAACGAAAGAAACGAAAAATAAAAATGAAAGAAACAAAAAAGAAAATAAAAGAAAAACAAAAAAAATAAAAAGAAACGAAAAAAAGAAAAAGAAGAAGAAAAAACAAAAACTGGGCCGGTCCATTGGAGCACGCAGGGGTGCGCGGGCCGGCCCATTTGAACGCACTGGGGTGTGCGGCGCCGTCACCCCGCCCCGCTAAAGGCGGCAAATAGGGTTCGCCGGCTGACACCGCCGTCGATCTAGACCTCGAGCGACGACGCCCCACCCCACCCCCGATCTCGACCTCAAAACAACTGCGTCGCACCATCTTTACGACGGCGGCGCCACCATAGCCAGCGCGCATCCTTTGGGAAATTTGGTAGAGCACTAGGGCCGTTTGTACGTAAACCTGAAGATGGCTGCTCCGGACCAGAGTCCAGAGGTTCGCTGTCGATTCTTATGACCTGTTGGTGTTACTTTCGTCATCTCCATGCCTGAATTTCTGCCTCCGCCATGTTTGCTTCTACGTACGGTACGCTCAATTGCTAAAACTTAAACTACGCGCTCCATATATTCATTAATACCTAATTTCTGAGCGCGTTACATATTTGTTTTGGGTTCGCCAATTTTCTTGGTGACTACATGATTCCATCGTGCTATGGCCACCACAATAATTTTCTTGGTGAATAGTACTCCCTCCGTTCCATTTTAGATGACTTCCAAATAGATGTATTTTACCTCTAGATACATCTATTGAGAATCATCTAATATGGAACGGAGAGATACATGATAACGACGTAGTGGCGGAGCTAGCCCGATCGCTGAGCCTGGCAAGGTTTAAACGCAATTGTCATGGCCAGGATTTGCCCTAAAAGAACCTTATTTTAGCAAGCCCCTTTCTATAGATCTTAAAGGAGATTAGCCGCCAGAGCCAGGGCAGCCCAAGTATATCAAGTATATCAGGCTATAGCTCGGCCCATAAACGAAGTAGTTTAAATAGATGATCAACCGAAGCACATAAAATACGTATATTTTTTTTTTGGCGAATTAGGACCTTCATTACTTAAACATGTGGGTTACAATCTTTCCACAAGATCTGTTCTAGGAAGGGTGGTTTATAATTGACCCACAAGCACCTTCTTCTAGAACCACTAGCTCTTTTAGCACAAGCATGAGCAGCCTCATTAGCAAGCCGCCCAATATGACTAACAGTAAAACTAGCAATAAACCCACTAAGCTCCTTGATCTCCCCCCTTCTGGATCATTTAACAGATTAATGACCTCTTTGGCATCTGATTCTATGTCCACCACCTGAAGATGGCGATCCACCGCAAATTGAACACCATCACGGATAGCCCGCGCCTCCATAATAAGCGGACTCGCCGCATCATCATACCACAGCGCTTGAGCTAAATAAAAGGAACCCTCATGATCTCGTAGTACCAAAGCTGTAGAACCTTCACCCGCCTCCTCATGAAAGCCTGCATCGACATTGATCTTAAATCTCCCCTGCTCGGGCTTGTGCCAAACAGGAGCCACTTTCAGAGGTTTAGAAATCTTCTTCTTTCCTATCTGAGCAAGATCATAGGTAAGCTCTGTTACCCATCGGAATGATTGTAGAACAGATCTCCTCTCATTCCCATGCCAGACAGCATTCCTTTCAGTCCAAACGGCCCAACAACCACATAAAATAATACATGCCTCCTCTTTGGTAACTCTTGAGCCCGGGATTAAATCAGTAGCCCAAGAAATAGGGTGCAGATCTGGGACTTTTACTGTCGTGACCTTCCTCAATTCTTCCCAGAATAATCTTGCCCATGTACATTCAATGAAAGCATGGAATATAGATTCTTGCTCCACACCACACGTCTTGCAAAAAGCAATCTCCTCCATATGCCTCCGGTGAAGAACTTGACGGCAGGGCATAAACCCTTGATCACACGCCACCAAAAGGTTCTAACCTTCGGTGGAACTTGTAGTTTCCAGAGACTTTTCCAGTGAGAAACATTATCCACCATTGAGCCTGACGCCTGGTCATTTATTTGTCTCGATGCCACAAACTTCCTATAGCAAGATCGCACCGTAAAATTCCCATTCTTTTCCAGTGACCAAGCCCAAAAATCCTCAGTGAACTTCCCAATAGGGATGCATCTGATAGCCCTAACATCAGGAGCTATAAAGTTTTCTTCAAGTCGCGCCTGATCCCAGCATGGGATTTGGTCATTAATGAGTTCACTGACCATGACTGCCTGGCTTCCTGGCATTCTAATAATAGGTTTCTTGTCAAAATTACCGGGGATCCAAGGATCATCCCAAACTCTGATTGTAGACCCATCGCCTGTATGTTTGATAATTCCCATCTTCAGAGCCTCCCTTCCATGTAAAATAGCATTCCATATATGTGAAGAGTTCCTCTTCCTCACAGCCGACATAAAATCACGCTCATGATAATATTTTCCTTTAAGCACACGCGCACAAAGGGAGTTTGGATTTGATATGAGCCTCCAACCCTGCTTGGCCAGCAAAGCTTGGTTAAAAAGTTGGAAGTCTCTAAATCCCATCCCCCCAGCCGACTTTGGAATCGCAATATCCTCCCACCTCTTCCAATGGATTTTCCTCTTATTTTCATCACCTCCCCACCAATATCTCGACACACAACTAGTTATCTTTTTGCACAACTTCTTGGATAACCGAAAGCAACTCATCGAGTACGTCGGAATTGCTTGACAAATTGATTTGACAAGAGTTTCCCTGGCCGCACTACTCAAGGTTTTGGGCGACCAACTCGAGCAAGCTTTTTGATTCGAGTAATAATGTGTTCAAACTCATCATCTGTTGATCTGCCTAGGGCTGTCGGCAGGCCCAAGTATTTCTCAATTTTGGCTTCAGTAGACACACCCGTAGCTGTATGCACTATAGTTTTCATGTCGGCATTGCAATTAGCACTAAAGAAAATTACAGATTTACCTTTATTAACCGTTTGACCAGACCCTCTATGGTATGCCTCCAAAATAGCATTTAGTCTCGTCGCTCCCATCGCAGAAGCTTGAGTAAAAATCAGGCAATCGTCCGCAAATAACAGATGCGACACCCATGGGGCATGGACGCCAACTCTAATTCCACGCGCCAAAAACGCTGGCCCACTCGCCTTCAAAATTGAGCTGAAACCTTCTCCACATAAAAGAAACAAGTAGGGGGAGATGGGGTCCCCCTGCCTAATACCCCTGCTTGGTTTGAAGAAATCTGAGAAGCGACCATTAATACGTATAGTACAATTTGACATGGGGAGTAGCAAGGGGTTTTTCTGTCAACCGGCAATGTACAATGACTAACTACAAACTTAGATAGGCAGAAATAGAAGGATAAAACCCATTTAAAAGTGGGATTGACTTGAAGATTTCCTGACGGTAGTTCCGCACATTCAATAGAGCCGTCGTATAGAAAGTAGATAGAGTCTTGTCGATCTTTTGAATATCCATGATAGTGGTACCACAGAAAAGAAATCATCCACTCTATAACAAAGTTGTACTACGTCACCATCTTGAAGTTCGCAAATCTCATACGGATCCATTCCGCCTTCGCCTATGACTGAATAATGTACTTGAACCACACAAAACGCCATTTGTGAGCGGCCCATAGGGAAGAAGCAATCCAGCGGCCACATACTCATTTTTCTAAGTGGTACACATGTGTTGGCGGAGGAAATGTAACGTTTGGGCGTTTTTCCCGGGAGTGGTGGTGCTGAGGGTCGTCTGTGTCCTCGCACTCACTGCTCCTTTGATGTTCCGGCCCTCGGGATGATCTCACCGTCCGAGGCTCATGTCAGGTAGTTCAGGCCATTATGACCCAACTCCTTGAATTCACAGTTCATATTTTCAGTTCTTAACAATTTATGTAACATTTATATGATTACGACAGGTGATCAGTTGCATAAATTAAATGTTGATACAAGTATTCATCAGGATGTTGTTCCAATATTCTACTAAATATTAATAGCATGCAACAATTAATTATTGTATTAAAACATAATATAAAAGCATGCATATAGATAGGTTATGGTAAGTGCGGTCTAAACACGAACGTTGGTGCTTAAATTCATTTTTGTGAAATTATTTATGGCCAGGAATAAAGTTTCAGGAAAAACATATTCCCTCCGTACCAAAAAGGATGTCATTTCTTTGTCTAAAGTTGAATGTTCAACTTTAGACGAAAAAATGACATCCTTTTTGGGAAGGAGGGAGTACTACAATTCCATTCCAGGGGCCGTGGAATTGTCTACCTTTGCCTAAAATTGGGTGTAAAATAGTTTAAAAAAGTTAAATTTAGGACCAACTTTCACGTTTAGAGCGTGATTAGCAATAGAGAGTACCTATGCATGTAAAATCTTGTATATTATGTTATACTATAATAAGTCATTGTTGCATTGTTTTAATACTCAGTAGAGCACGGTTAACATGTATTTTAAAACATTGGAACATCGTCATATTGAATAATTGTATCACCATCGCATTTATGCAAATAAATTACTTGTTGCAATCTTTTTTGCATAAATTGCCTGGAATCATGAATCGTGAGTTCACGGAGTTGGCTCAAAATGGGCTATACTGCCTGACATATGCCTTCGGATGTTGCGATTGACCTTGAAGGCCGGAACATCAAGGGAGCACTGAGTCTGAATGCGGCGAGCCCGGCGGGCTCCAACACCACCGCTCTTAACAATTTATGTAACATTTATATGATTACGACAGGTAATCAGTTGCATAAATTAAATGTTGATACAAGTATTCATCAGGACACACTACAGGAACGCGGAGCTACGCCGACGGCCAATATGTATGACGACGGCCTTTTGTCGTGGCCGTCGGCGTAAGGGGCGAGTTGGACTGTGCAGAAAAATGGCCGTCGGCATAGATTAACCGTCGGCGTATATGGCTACGCCGACGGCAAAGCCGTCGGCATAGCTATATTTTTTTTTCTTTTTTTCATTGAATATAAAATAATTCGTATCTTTAAATCCGTAAAGCGAAATTTAACAAATAAAATGTCTAAATTGATTAGAAAAATGAGAGGAATCCAAATATGACATCCATATCATCAGAGCAAACTATCACACACTTGTAGTTTAAATTTCTATTACTTTTCGAAAAGCAACATAAAGTCATTTAAGTAGACGAAATTAGTTAGAAAGCGAGACAATTCCTAATATTTGGGGATTATCCATCATATATGTACTACTATTTGTGAAAATTAAATGGGTGTCATTTTGCAACATATTTTTGGTACTTACTTCACAAAAAATATTATTTTTGACACTTAAAAAATGAAAAATGATATTTGGAAAAATAATTGGGAAACTCGGTTCGGCACCAATATTTCCCATGCCAAGACACACCTATGTGCCGAATATGGGCACTTTATCACAAACTATGCCAAGGGGATGGTCATATCTTGGTCATTTGGTTCGAAACTTACATATGTTTGTAGATGATAGAACCTTTTGTCAAGAATTTTTTAAAAACTTTGTCAAAAATCAAGTTTATCATATTTCATAGCAACTAGTAAACATAAAAGGACTCCATGCCAAAGGATTCCATTTTTTGAGTATTTTTCACTTTCTTTTACTTTTTTTTTGAAAAAATGGTCAAAATGGCCCCCATGCCTATTCATCGAAAGGGGTGGAATCTTTCAAAACTATCGATGGTTCTGTGATATAATCACTAGTTTTGTACCTTAAAATGATTTTTTTTAAAAATCTGAGCAAAGTATCACACACTTGTAGTTCAAATTTCTATTTACTTTCTGAAAAGCAACATAAAGTCATTTAAGTAGGCGAAATTAGGTATAAAGCGAGAAAATTCCTAATACTTGGGAATTATCCATCATATATGTACTACTATTTATGAAAATTAAATGGGTGTCATTTTGCAATATATTTTTGGTACTTACTTCACAAACAATGTTATTTTTGACACTTAAAAAAATGAAAAATGATATTTGGAAAAATAATTTGGAAACTCGGTTGCACAATTATTTCCCATGCTGTCGTGGGGTTGTCACGGCAAGTTCTTCCTCAGGGAAGATGAGTTGTGGGGCCATTGGTGATCGAAGTATGTAGGAGCTGTTAATCTCGCCTAAGGACAAGGATTTACCCAGGTTCGGCCCCTCTAGATCGAGGTAAAGACCTACTTCCTGCTTCGGCTTTATTGCTTGGACTAGTTCTCGATTACAAGGTTTCGACTCCTATCTGGGGAGTCGATGGCTACAGGTCTCTCGATTGCTTTCGACTTGTCTAGCTTGCTTGTCGATCTAACGTCCAGGGCCCTCCGTATAAAGGCGCCCTGGATTTACAAGTTTACACCGGGTCATACTTGGACACGGAGTCCTATTCTATGTCTTGGCCTTCCAAGTTAGAACTCCGGGTTGTACTAGACTCCTCCTGGACGAGTCCTTCCTTCTTCATGGGCCTTGGTCGGCTTGTCTCCAGCCCAGCCCATGTAACTTGAAGCGTGACCCGGCTTTGGCCTTCTTGGTCTTGGCGGGTCTACTTTCCGGGTCTATGGGCCTACCTATAAAGTATCCCCCATCAGTAGCTCCCGAATTTATCTTCGGCGCAGTCTTGGCGGCTTCCTCCGACTCCTTGGTTCGACTTCTCCAACTGGAGTCACAAGCTCAAAAGTCACCGGCTGCTAGCTCCAAGATGAATTCCTGCATAAAAAACATAACACATATATATAATGAGTCCTTCCTCACTCTTTGCTCAAGCTCACCACTCTTGCCTTTGCATTAGCTGACCGAGTTTGTTGTGGCTCTTATAAACTAGCTCTGAGGAATCTGACTCTTGTCAGTTCCTACAGACACATGACTCGCCTTTCTGAGACAAGACGGCTTTTCTTTCCACTACTGTGTCTTCATTTTATCAGATTTACTCTGTTTTGAATTTGGCAGCCGTATCTTTGACCACGGAATTTCCGCGGATGTCTCCATATTTGCCGTACTGTTAATGTGGAACAGCCCCGTAACTTTCTAGGGTTTAACCCCTTATAAATTGTCAAGGGTGGGGTCCAAAAACCCTCACTTGCCCTTTCGCTTCCAATCCTCTTCTTCCTCCCGCTCATTCTCTTTCCCGCGCGCAGCTCGCTCCGCACGTACGCCATGGCCCCCAAGCGCTCCAAGACCGCTTCCAAGGCCAAGGCTTCCTCGTCCAATCGTACGATCGACATCGCCGCCGCCGCCGCCAAGACTTTCTCATCAAAGCGATCCATCTCCGCCGATTGGGGAGGATCTACCACAACGGCCGAGCAGATTAAGTGGTACCAGCTTGCTGGTCTCCTCCCCTCCAATGTCAAGGCTCGTGCCCTAGGGAATGAAGCGGTGCCCTCTCCAGCGAAGGACGAGGTCGTGATCTTCTCCGAGCACCTTTTCCGCGGATTCACTCCCCCGGGTAACTTGTTCTTCCGCCAAGTCCTCGATTTCTACAAGTTGCGCATCCATGACTTGGCGCCCAACTCTGTCTTGACCCTCTCGAACTTTGTCACTCTTTGTGAGGTTTACTTTCAAATCAAGCTAGACCTTGACCTCTGGCTTGAGCTTTTCTATTGCAACCCCTAGCCCGAAACCTCTGGGGGTCCTCTCCTTCAGTGCGGCGCTGTTGCTCTTCAGCGTCGGCTCCACTCCATCTTCCCCAAACCTATCTTTCCTAATCGTGTCAAGGATTGGCACAAAACCTTCTTTTACTACAAGGACACCTCTCCTGCAGACGAGCCCCATCTTCCTCTCTTCTCCGAAGATCGCCTAGAGGCGACTCCTCTTTTGAAAGCTAGGTGCTCAGAGGCCGCCCGGCCCAAAGTTGAGTCCTTGATCTCACGGATTCAGGCTCTCTTATCACACAAGCTGGAGAACATGGATTTGGTACGTTGCTGGACGACCTGGAGGATCCAGCCGTTGAGTCCTAGGACTCGGCTGATATGTCAATACACACGTTGTGTGACTGATGATCTCCGCACAACAGAGAAACTGTCTGACGGCCCTGAACTCGGCCGATTGATCAAGAAACTGACAGGCAGGCCAGTGAAGGATCAAGTAAATTTTGGACTTGAACCTTTTTGCTCCACCAACCAAGCTCCTGCTGTAAGTATTTTATTTGCTTCACTTTGATCTGCTTTCTCTATTTTATTTGCTAACTTGACTTTCTGTCTCCTTTGCAGTTAACTGACTCCTTCTGGAAGCCGGCTTCTGAACCTGCAACGGAGGTTGAGGCCGATGAGGAGGTAGAAGAGGAGGCTTCTGTCACAGAGCAAAATGCTGGGGCAGAAGATGTTGAAGATAACGCTGACGAGGAGTACTCTCAAGAGGCTCCGGTTGAAGATGATGATGATGATGAGGGGTAGTCCTCCCCGGAGGCTCCTGTTGAAAATGTTACTAGGAGGGAGTCCTCTCAGGAGGCTCCTATTACTGAGCAGGGACATATGGCTTCTAGCCCTGCCGCTACCCAGCCAACCTCATCTGAGGAGTCCTCAGCCGTGAAGAGTCGCTCCTCTTCTCCCCCGGCTCCTAATAAGAATGGGCCTCGAGAGGCTGTCCCCAAGGTACCTCTCTCACGAGTCCTTGGATCAACCAGTTCACCTGCTAAGCCTCAAGAATGTATGCAGAACGTTATTGCTGCTAGGAAGAGGAAGCTGCGCTCCGATGGCCCTGTGGACACCCCTGATCCTTTGCCAATTTCACACCAACGGAAGTTGACTTCTCCTCCTAGCCAAGACGACTCCTATCACTCTGGCATGTCTATGCCTTCTTCCAACTCTCAGGCCTCCCTGGACCTTGAGACTAATACTGGGTATGACCTTTCTGCTGACTTGCACTCATACGACTTCTGCGTTTCCTTTTCATGGAATTGTTGCTGACTTCTGTCTTTGTCTGTTTCAGGGCTCGGCCTTATCTGAAGGTCACCAAGCTCCAGAACATGGCTGATGTTACATCAGCTCGTGGATCTATCCCTCCTTCGGCTTCTCAAACGACAAGCACAAGGACGGCTCCTTCCACACCTGCATCTGCAGGTGTTAACACTACAACTGCTCCCACTGTCCCCGAGTCCCTTCCAAAGACTCGGAGGGAAACTCCCGTGGTGGTCCAGTCCTCTTCTGGGATCGAGACTCCTACGGCCATCCCTCAACCTTCCCCGGCTCCTCATCAGACGGCTTCTACAGCCCTACTCAACGAGCCGGCCAAGTCCTCCATCGATTACAGCCGACTTCGAGTGGCTGACAACAAGTCCTTTTCTGAGGCTTGGATAGAGGCCGTTGAATTGAATGATCAAGCATCCAGATTGAAGGATGATGAGCAACTGGCCATTAGATCTCTTCGACTCATCCATGAAGTAAGCTTTCTAACTTGTAATCTTTATGTTTTTTGGTAGCCTCCTATTGCAGTAGCCCCCAAGCACCTTATCTGTGGTGACTTGTGACTAAGATAGGTGCTTTACTCTGAATTGTAACTCAATTGCTGTGTAGAAAAAACTTGTACATTGTAGCCCCCAAGCACTGAGTCCTTAGCTTTTCTAAGACTCGGGGCTTTAACTTGATGACTCTTAGGTAGAGTAATTAAAAAGTTTTCCACGAGTAGCCCCCAAGCACCGGGTTGTCAGCCTGCGACAACTTGGAGCTGCAAATGGATGTAAATAACTGATACTTTTTGTAGAGAAAATTTTGTTCTGCGAGTAGCCCCCAAGCGCCGAGTTGTTAACTTGTGACGACTTGGAGCTGCTGACTTGTTGACTAGGACTTGTGAATGTTGCATCTGGAGAAAAAATCTGACTCCTGAGTAGCCCCCAAGCGCCAAGTTGTTAACTTGTGACGACTTGGAGCTCATGAGTTGTATATCTGACTTGTGCATGTATGACTTGTGATTCCTGACTTGTGAACTCTGACTTGTATTTGCAGAATCTTATCTCCAAGATGAAAAGATACATGAAAGAGCTGGAGGACCAGGCAGCTGCTAGTGCCAGGTCTGCTCAATCTGAAAGGGAGCACTCCCTTCAACTGGAAAAAGATTTGAAAATTGTATCTGCTCAGCTGGAGCAGGTCAAGAAAGAGTCGGAGTTAGCCAAGAAAACTGTCCTGAAAGCTCATAATGAGCTAAAAGCAGTATACGACACCTGCAGCAAAGGCATTGGAGCCATGTGCCAACACATCTTTGGTAAGTTTATATCTTTACTAACTCCTTCTTTGCACTGTTTTGAAGCACTTCTCAACTTATACTCACTGATTTCTTTCTGCAGGGTCTGACTCCCCAAAGCTCAAGTTGCCCGTTAGCAAGCAACTGCATGAGATGCTGGACCATTGTCATGGGCTACAAGAGGGAGCCCGTGCTGTGGTAAAGTACTTAAATGCTAAAGGCAAGTGCCCCAAGGAACCTGAGCGCCTGGTAGATGAGCTGTCACGAGCACCAGGCTATATGCGCCTCTGGAAGCATTCCTCCTTGAGGAGAGCCTCCATCAGGATCCTTGCTCTGGCCCACAGCTACTACCCCACTGTCATAGAGCCAGCTTTGCTCACTATGGGTGACGAGCTTGTGGCTCGGCAAATCCCTGGGTCGAGTACCCCGGGTTGATTGAGGGGGAAAGAGAGAGATCAGGCTGGTGAACACGACGGCTAACAGGGGGAGATTTACCCAGGTTCGGCCCCTCGAGTTGAGGTAAAGACCTACTCCTGCTTGTCTGGAATTATGGATTGGTGGCTACAATGCGATGCTCAATGATTCGATGCCCTAGACGGCGCACCCTCCCGGCCTTTATACTACAGGCCGGGTCTCGGGTGGACGGTGCGATTGCACGTACAAGATATGGAAACCTCCTCACCGACCTAATGTCGACTACTTGTTGCATACGGAATCCCTCTTGGGCTTCGCTGGGCCTTCCTTGGCGTGACCCAAGTACCATCACCGTGGGTGACCCGAAAGGTAGCCCCACGACAGTAGCCCCCGAGTGCTCAGTCGAATCGCAGAGTCGGGTGGAGGACTCCCCCTTTCAGGGCACGCCACATGGAATCGTTGATGAAGATTGCTTCGAGTGAGCTTGTCTTGATTCTTCGGGTGCGCTGTCTTGATTTTTCGGAGTCGCAGCATTTCGACTGCATTTCTTCATAATCATCGGGTGCGCGAACAGCGCTCCCGATGGGAGTAGCCCCCGAGATTAAGCTGAATTGCTTGCAATTGAGGTTAAACTCAATTTTTCCTCAGTCGAAAAGCCCGCTCCCGATGGGAGTAAACAAATGACTCGAACTTGTCCAAGTCGAAACTGTCCAGGCTCGACTTACTCTTTCGCTCGGCCTTGACGGCCTACTAACTTGTCGTAAAATCAGCTTTAAAAAAGCTTACTTCGTCTTACTCCACTCGAACGTTTGGTTCGAACGTACTTGGTTCAGTCGAACGGCTATCGAATGCTCAGCCAATTGCTTGGCTTACTTGACACACTTCCATGACGTCAGGGATGACGCTTTTGATGACATGACTCGACAGGCTCTGCGCCCGACGGGACGTGACGATGGTGGGCCCGCTGCCACAGCGACGACCGCTGAATATGGACCGTTGGGCGCGAAAACCCCGCGGCGTGATGATGACGCCTCGGTTCTCGTGCGTAGTGGAGCACGACCGGGGTGTCCGTCGCGCGACACGTGGGCGGCTGGATTCTTGCGGCGCGATGCAGTTGCATGATGGACGGCCGTGATGAACTGCCCCGCGGTATATGTTTTTCACCGCGGTGCAGAGGCAGTTCACGCATCCTCATTCTCCTCCATCTCGCCGCCAGTTCTTGCCTCCCTTGTTCCTCGCAAAAAGCTTCCAACAAAGTTCTCCCCTTTCCTCCGGCGACATGGGCCACAAGAGGAGCAAGGGTACTGAGAGCTCCTCCGCCGCCGCCGGCGACGACGCCGGGATGAAGAAGGTGGAGGGCGACTGGAGCAAGTCCTCCGTCAAAGCGGCGGAACTCGACAGCCTCCGCCAGCAGGGGCTGCTGCCACCGGAGGCTGTGGCGACGACGCGAGCGCCCGGTAAGGATTCCGTCCCTGCTCCCCGCAGTGGGGAACGCGTCTGCTTCGTGGAGTTCCTTCCGCGGGGATTCGGGTTCCCCTTGCACGATTTTGTCCGTGGGCTCTTGTACGCCTATGGGATTCAGATCCATGATCTGACTCCCAACAGCGTCTTGAGCATCACGAGCTTTATCGTGCTCTGCGAGTGTTTTCTGGGGATCGCACCCCACTGGGCACTGTGGAAGTCTATTTTCATGGTGCGCCGGATGGCGGGTAAGTCGAAGGAGACCTTCCCGGTTGGTGGCTTCGGAATCCAGCTGCGCGGCGACACGAACTTCTTCCACATGAAGAAGTCCGACTCCGTGCAGGGCTGGAGGAAGAAGTGGTTCTACATCACGTGGAACCAGGCCGGGATCCTCGACTTCGCCGCTGAACGGCCTCTGAAGAAGACCAACGCCTGGTCGCACCCCCTGTCGACTGAGGAGAGGGAGTCGATCAAGCCGCTGCAGGCGCTTCTTCGCGGGTTGATCAAGACGATGGGACGCGAAGCCGGCGGAATCCAGCTGATCGCCATGTTCCACAGGTTGAGGGTGCAGCCTATGCAACAGCGCCCTCTCCCAATGTGGGAAATGGCAGTCAACCCGGCAATGGACGATGCACAAGTCGCAACCAAGGTGAGGGCCATCACCAGCCTTCGGGTTGCTGACGCGTGCAACGTGACTTGCTCAGTCGAGCCCTTCAGCTCGACGAACCCGATCCCAGAGGTAGGTACTCGAATTTGTTTTCTTCGTTACTTGGAGTTGACTGTCTTTTTTCTGAACTTTCGACTGTTGCTTGCTGATCTTCAGGATCGGAAAAATTACGTGAGCCTTCCTCCGTTGATGGAGAATGGCGCTCACGATGAGGCCGCCTTCGTTGCCGAGCAGGACGGCGATGAAGAGAGTCTTCCCCCCGCTTCCTCGCCTAGCGAAGAAGCAGAGGAGGAAGAGGAGGAGGAGGCGCCGCTCAAACGGCGCAAGCGAAAGCATGTCGGCTCCGCCGCCGCGACATCACCCTTGAAGGAGGCAGAAAAGGAGGACTCCAGCTCGTCGTCTTCAGAGGCGAACAAGCTTGTGGATTCCCTGATTGTGACTCCGCTGGACTCCGCGCCTCCCGCGGGGTTTGGGAGGATGCCGACTCCTTCCATGAGCAGCGATGGCGAATATGCTGACAGGTAAGCTTCATGCGACTGAACCTTTCTGATTCGCTTATTCTTTCTGTTCCTTGGGTGTTTTCTGAATCTTCTGTAAGCAGCCACCAAGGTGGAAATGTCCATGATTCGCCTCGTGAGGAGGAACACCAGTCTGCTGCCCCGGAGCATGCGACTGGTACAACTGAAGAGGCGCCACAGGCGAACAATCCTCCGGTGCTAGACCCTTCGACGGCCACCCGGCCGGATGATGCCGCTGCTGCGACTGCCGTGGATGCTGATCTGATCCAGCATGTAAGTATCTTCTTTCTTGTCTTGCGAATTCTTGTATCGGGTGCGCGAAGAGCGCTCCCGATGGGAGTAGCCCCCGAAGATGTGCGTGACTAGAATAGTCGGGTACAGATTTATACTTCTTTTTCCGCAGCCCGTCTATCGTCAGCAGATGGAAACGGCCACCCGCTTCATTCGTCTGGAGCAGGAGGCTAGTCAACTTCGTGCTGCGCTTGAGCAGTCTAGGAGTAAGTATCCCTTGTCGAGTCGTTTGAACTTTCTTCGAATGTCTGCAATTCTGAACTTTTGCTCGGGTGTTCTGCAGAAGACAACGAAGGCTTGGCGAAGCGGGTCCAGCAATTGGAGAAGTCGCTTGAGACCCAGGCTGAGGCAGAAAAAGTTCAGGTTGAACGCCTGATTAGCCTTGCCTCGGCTGTAGGTGGTAAGTTCTCGGCTGAAAAGCCTACTTTCTCGGCTGGAAAAGCCTACTTTTTGCCTTAGTTATCTGCAGGTTACCCTACTGATTTTGCTCTTTCGAGTGCAGGTGTTAGCGGCGGTGCTCCCCCTGAAGGGACGTCCAGCGCGAATACCACCTTGTCGGCGGCAGTCGACCTCTGCAACCGGGTTTGCGCGTGCGCCGCGGACGCTGTGAAGAAGTCCTCGGGCGCCCTGGCCAACATCTATGAAGGTGTTTTCCCTGGTCAGGCCGCGCCTAAGGAGGCTGACAAGCTGGCGGCTCCATTTGCTGAGGCGAATGTGATGGCGAACTACACCCGCACCCAGACGGTACGCGGCTCCGAGCTCACCTTCCGTCTGTTACTCGGTCATGGGATCTCGGGTGACTTTGAGGCGGCTGCGAGCGACTTCCCTCGAAGGCCCGATGGAAAGTCCAAGTCCCTGACCAGCGTCAAGGACAAGGCGACTAAGTTAGCTAAAAAGCTGATTGACACCTTTGAGAGGAAGCTTGCAGAGTCAGCCGCCAAAAAGAGCCGGGCACCGTCGGGTTCTGCTATGTAGTATTGTAGTAGGGGTCTTCTTTTGTCTTTTGTAATGAAACTTGGTGAAATCAATGGATATGCTGATTCTGTCATGCGACTGTGTTTTTGTCTAGTCTTGTTGAAAATAGTGCTCTCTGATGTTCGTTAAATTGACAGCCTGACGGAAGTGCTCCTCCTGAAGTCGCGGAAGACATCCGTGCGTGCTGGGATGAGGGTACCTCTTCGGCTGCACCTGCGTCTTCGCGTTGTCCGACTCCTCCAGCTCCTTCGCGGAGCAGAAACGATCAGCGAGTGTTTAATTATATGAGGAACAAAATCACTGAACTTGAGTCGAAGGTGCGGAGAACTCAAGTTGAGCTTGATCGCCTCAGGGCGCGTTCCGCTGGGCCGTTCAGTGAGCGCGAACGGTTCCTTCTTGGTTGGATTGATCTGATATGTCGACAGCTGCAAGGTTTGGGCTCTAGCTGCTTCTCTTTGATTTCTTCATGCTTATGTTGTTCTGCACCTTGACCCGTTAATTTGCAGTTGTTAATCCCGACTGGCAAGCCGAGAACGCTCGAGTGGATGAGCGCGTGGATAGCGAGGCCACCGGTAACTCGGTCGAAGCTCGCCAATTCTGGGTACACAAGGGAGAGAGCCGCATACTCGCGCGGATGCTGGATCGCACCTGGCGAGCTGCATTTGTTCTTGAAGGTTGCAGGAAAGCACTCTGGCAGATCAACAAGGTGTTCTTCCCCCTTGATGAGCAGCCGGAAGGGTTGCCCGCGCTGTTGGATCAACAAGGTGCCTCTTCTGCGTCGGACTCGTCGTAGGCCACAACCCGTGGAGCGTCAAACTTAATGTCACAGGGTAAGACTGCTTCTGCGCCATACACCATAAAGAACGGTGTGTATTGGGTGGATCTGTTCGGCGTGGTGCGTAGGCTCCATAGCACGCTTGGAAGTTCCTCTACCCAGGCTCCTGCAGCTCGCTTCAACGGCACTCGCAGACGCTTCTTTATCCCTTTGCTGACTAGGCCGTTGGCCCTTTCGACTTGTCCGTTAGATTGCGGGTGTGAGACGGATGCGTAGCTGAGCTTGATCCCTTGTTCCTCGCAGAAATCTCTGAACTCCTCGGCTGTAAAGTTCGTGCCGTTGTCGGTGATGATACCGTGGGGCACGCCAAATCTGAAGATGATGGACCTGATGAAGTTGACTGCTGAAGTTGCGGTTGAACTTGTGATTGGCACCGCCTCGATCCACTTCGTGAATTTATCGACTGCCACCAGGAGGTGCGTGTGCCCACCCTGGGAGGATTTCCTGAAGGGACCTACCATGTCGAGTCCCCACTGCGCGAACGGCCATGCGAGTGGGATGGTTTTCAATGCTGATGCAGGTGCATGAGGTTTGTTGGCGAATTCTTGGCAGCCGACGCACCTTCTTACAAGCTCGACTGCGTCTTGCATTGCAGTGGGCCAGTAGAATCCTGCTCGCAAGGCCTTGGCAACCAGTGCTCGACTGCTTGCATGATGCCCGCAGATTCCAGCGTGGATGTCGAGTAGAATAGCCTGGCCGTCAGATGGATCGATGCACCTTTGGAGCACGCCTGAGATGCTTCGCTTGTAAAGCTCGCCCTTGATGATGGTGAAGCCCTTCGAGCGGCGGACAATGCGCTTTGCTTCGACTGGGTCCTCTGGCAGCCGCTGATGCAGCATGTAGGCCAGATACGGGCTTGTCCATGTGGGTTCGACCAGCATGATCTCCATGGGCTCCTTCTCCGTGCTTTGCGGGTTGGCGGTCGTTGTTGTCGATGCAGGGGGTTCTGGCGGAGGCCGGACCCTGATAGAGCGCTGCGTGATGCACTCGAGGAAGACTCCGGGTGGAACCGGAGCTCGATCTGAGCCGAGGTTGGCGAGGATGTCGGCTTCTTCATTGCTTTCGCGGCCAATATGTCGCAACTCACAGCCGTCGAATTGGCCTTCCAGCTGGTTGTACAGCTCCCTGTATGCTATCATGTTGTCAGCGATGGCGTCGCATTGCTTCATTGTTTGCTGTACCACCAGGTAGGAGTCGCCATAGATCATAAGGCGAGTGGCGCCGCAGTTCTTGGCCATCCGCATGCCGTGGATCAGTGCCTCGTACTCTGCCTCGTTGTTGGAGGGTGTTGGAAATTTCATCTGCAGCACGTACTTAAGCTTATCGCCTTTGGGTGATATGAGCACGACTCCCGCTCCGGCTGAGTTGAATTTCTTGGATCCATCAAAGTACATGGTCCATGCAGTCGATAAATCAGGCTCGTCTGGTAGCTGCGCTTCTATCCACTCTGTGGTGAACTCTGGTAGGACCTGAGCCTTGATTGCCTTCGGGTGCACGTACTTCAGCCCCCATGGCCCTAATTCGACAACCCACTTGGCGACTCGCCCTGTCGCGGATGGATTAGTGAGGATGTCTGATAGGGCGGAGGAGCTTACCACCGTTATCGGGTGCTCGGAGAAGTAGTGTACCACCTTCCTTGACGTCATGAAGACGGCGTATGCCAACTTCTGATAGTGCGGGTACCTCTGCTTTGACTCTGTTAATACCTCGCTGAGGTAATACACGGGCCGTTGGACGGGATGAGCCCTTCCTTCTTCCTCCCGTTCGACTACGAGAACGGTACTGACCACTCTGTTCGTGGCCGCCACGTAAAGGTATAGTGGTTCATTCTCCTGGGGTGCTACCAGTACTGGAGGGGTTGTCAGGGTCTTCTTCAGCCTGTCGAAGGCATCCTGTGCTTCCTCCGTCCACTCGAATTTGTCGGCCTTTTTCATCAGCTGGTAGAAGGGCAGAGCCTTTTCTCCCAGCTTACTTATGAATCGACTGAGTGCTGCGACTCTGCCGGCTAGACTTTGCACATCATGGAGTTTTGTTGGTGCAGGCATGTCGAGTATATTTTGCACCTTTTCTGGATTTGCTTCGATTCCTCTCGCAGAAACAAGGTACCCCAGTAGCTCTCCGGCTGGGACGCCGAAAACGCACTTGTCTGGGTTCAGCTTGATCTGGTACTTATCGAGTGCCTTGAAGACCTTGCGGAGGTCGTTGATGAGGGTGTCCTCTTTGCGGGTGGTGATGACGATATCGTCGACGTAGACTTGGACTACCTTCCCGATAAGCTCCTTCAGGCAGGCTTGCATTGTACGCTGGTACGTGGCCCCAGCGTTTTTCAACCCGAAGGGCATCATGGTGTAGCAGAACACACCGTGTGGTG
Organism: Puccinellia tenuiflora; assembly: GCA_012064385.1. Taxonomy (NCBI): domain Eukaryota; kingdom Viridiplantae; phylum Streptophyta; class Magnoliopsida; order Poales; family Poaceae; genus Puccinellia; species Puccinellia tenuiflora. Next base: position 524,025 of record QRDG01001718.1, on the reverse strand, counting down.
TGATGAACGCCGTCTTCTCTTGGTCTTCGACTGCCATCTTGATCTGCTGGTAGCCTGAGTAGGCATCCAGGAAGGACAGACGTGCGCAGCCCGCAGTCGAGTCGACGATCTGATCAATCCGCGGGAGCGGAAAGTGATCCTTGGGGCAGCATTTGTTGATGGCGGTGAAGTCGACGCACATGCGGAGTTTCTTCGTCTTCTTCTTTTCCACCAGTACTGGGTTTGCTACCCACTCTGACTTCTTGATTTCTTTAATAAAACCGGCATGGAGCAGTCGGTCGATCTCCAAGCTGATCGCGTCTCTCTTTGGACCCGAAAAGCGCCTCATGGTTTGCTTGACGGGTCTGGCGTCCTTGCGAACGTGTAATCGGTGCTCGGCGAGTTCTCTTGGTATGCCTGGCATATCAGAAGGTTGCCAGGCGAATATCTTCCAGTTTTCGCGCAGGAACTCGACGAGCGCGCTTTCCTATGCGCTGGTCAAGCTTGATGACACCCGAACCACCTTGTCAGCATCTGTTGGGTGTACCTGGTGGGCCCTGGTATCGTCGCTGGTGTTGAACGCCGAGTCCTTGGATGATTTCTTCTTTGGGGGGAAGAGGGTCTTGTCGTTGTCGACTGCCAGCATCTCGAGGTGATCTTCCATCCCAAAGAACTCAGAGATCCTGCTGAACTCGCGGTCACAGCTGTCGGACCGGTCGAAGTCGCCCCTCACCGTGATGACACCCTTGGGTCCAGGCATCTTGAGCAGAAGATAGGCGTAGTGGGGTATCGCCATGAACCTTGCAAAAGTTGGACGCCCGAGGATGGCGTGGTACTGTGATTTCCAGTCGACCACCTCGAAGTCGATTGCCTCCCTCCGGAAGTTGTCGGGTGTGCCGAAGATCACGTCGAGTGTGATTACTCCCATGGGCGTAACTGCTTGCCCTGGTACTATACCGTGAAAGGTATTAGATGACGGCGTCAGGTTGGAAATTGACCTGTTCATGCGCCTGAGGGTGTCAGCGAAAAGAATGTTGATTCCGCTGCCTCCATCCATGAACACCTTTTTCAAGGTGTACTCCCCGATCTGAGCTTCGACTACCAGAGCGGCGTGCCCGGGTCGTGGTATTGCCGGCGGGTGATCAGCCCTGGAGAAGGTGATGTCTATCTCTGATCCTCTCAGGTACTCGGGTACTGCGGGTGGATTGGTGATTGCCTGAAAGACTTGGCGAGTAATGAGCTTCTGGGTCCTGTTGGAAGGACGCCCCTTCTGTATCATGTTCACCTGCCCGCGTGGTGCTGGGAACACGTTGGCAGGGTCTTGTTGCTGCGGTTGCTGTTGCTGCTGTTGCGGCTGCTGCGGTTGTTGCTGCGGGTAGTAAGCCAGTGCCGCTTGCGCTGGGTTGGCGAGTGGAGGAGCTGGTGGTGCGTTGATTGCCAGCTGTCCCGCGACTGGTTGTCCCGCGGGTGGTGCCTGATGAACCTGCTGCCCGTCCGTAGCAAGTACGCGCGTGAAGGCCCTGGCTAACCGTTGCGCCTTCTTGCAGTCCTTCAACAGGTGTCGGGATCCCCACTTGCCTGTTTCCGGGTCCTTGAACATATGGTGCCTGCAGGGTTGCTGCAGCTCTTCCTCGTCCGTGAGTATGCGTCTGCGCCACTCGCGCTTGCGACTTCCATCTCCGCGGTAGCCGCTGCCACCACCTTGGCTGTATCCTCTATCGTTGCCACCGCCTTGGCTATATCCTCTATCGTTGCCACCGCCTTGGCTATATCCTCTATCACTGCCACCGCCTTGGCTATATCCTCTATCATTCTCACGGGGGGTTTCGAATCCCGCCGCTACTAACTCTATTGAGTCATGGCCGATAAAGCGTGGTTTCTTTTTCAGTCGACCCTCTCGCCAGCTGCTGGGTTGGGGATCTGGCATTGAGTCGCGGACGGAGTCTTCTCCATCTGCCCATTGGTTGGCGATCTGCATAAGGTCTATCATATTCTTCGGCCTGAGCCTACCAAGTTCTTCGCGAAGGTCGCGGCGGGTGAGGCCGTAGATGAATGCATCCATGACTCTGTCCTCTGAGGTGGCTCCATCCATGGTGTTGCGGAGCAAGGTCCACCGTTGGATGTACGAGCGGAGTCGCTCTTCATGGCCCTGTTTGCAAGCTTGGAGCTCGATGAGGGTGGTTGGCCTTGCGTAAGTTCCCAGGAAACCTTTTATGAATGCAGTCCTGAATTCCTCCCAAGTCCTGAAGGCGTCCTTCGGCTGCGTGTTGAGCCATCCGCGGGCAGACCCCGTGAGCATCAGCTGGATGTACTGCATGGCGGTAGTCGAATTACCACCTTGGCAGCTGCATGCGATGAGGTAGTCGTCCAGCCAATCCTGCGGGTGCTGCTTTCCGTCGTACTTTTGTGTCTCCGCCGTCAGCTTGAAGCCTTTGGGCATCTTCGTGTTGCGAATATTTATACTGAAACACGGGGCTCCACGCGGCTCGTGGTCTTCATCATCGTCGAGTAGTCCTGCGTCTCGCAGTCGACGGGCACGGTCTATCCTTCTCTGTGTGACGACGTTGCGGCTATCCTCGCCGGGCTGCAGTTGTCGCAGTCGAATCGGTTCCCGATCTGCCGCTGGTGCGACTCCACGATCACGATGTCCTCGTTCCTCGTACATCCCTTCGACTGGTTCTCCTCTTGCCAAGACTTCCTCGACTTGCCTCAAGGCTTGGATCTGCTGCCTGTGTACGCGGGCATTGGCGCTTCCTTCCGGCGGCTGCATGACCCGCAAGTAGGTCTCGACTCCCATAAGCGCAGAGGCGGGTGTTCTGGGGATGGGTATTCCGTCCTCGTCTTCCAAGAAAGATGACTCCAAGTTGCGGGTGAGGTGGATGTGATCTTCCTCGTGCACCCGCGGCATGCGAGTTCTGTGCCTTCCCTCTTGATTGACTTCTTCTGATCCAGACCTGAACGAGAGCGCTGCCCTCCTGGCACTCGACTCGTCGGCTAGCTCCTTGCGCCGGGCCAACTCGGCTCTATCCTGTTTGATTCGTTCGGCTTCCTTCCAGAGCAAGTACTGGACCGCCTGCCGATCTTCCTGTGGATCTTCCGGGGCAGGGAACGTGCCATCGTCCACGTGCTTCTGTGCCCTAATCGCCAGCTCCCGGGTGATGGTAAGTTTCGTCACCTTGTCTTGCAGGGTGACTTCTATGGGGTACACGGGTGCTGATGGACCGATCATGTAGACTTGCTCGGGGTAGACCCGTCGAGTGGGGCTGATGCTCCCTGTTGTGCTTCCTTCATCTGAGCTGTACTCGTTGTCGAAGATCACAGCAACGTGGTGGGTACCACGATCGCTGCTACTGGCGGCTGCGCGACGCGTAGATGCGATCGGCGCAGTCGAAGCTGGTGTGGATCTTGGCTGGCGCCCGAACAGGTAGGTCGAAGTAGACTTGACTCGCCCCGTGGCCGCAGCAGATGCGTTTTTCTTGGCAACCGCGGATGCGATCGCCGCAGTCGAAGTTGATGTAGTCGAAGTTGATGTAGTCGCCTTGACCGCAGCAGATGCGATCTTCGTGACGGGTGAAGCCATGGTCGGCGCAGTTGATGTAGACGCAGATGTCGATGTAGATGCGATCTCCGTAAACTTCACGGCGGGTGAGGCTGCGGTACGTGCAGCCGCCATGGATGCGGGTGCCTCCATTGAGCGCAGGGCAGCCTGCGTAGGGCGGAGGGTTCCGCGACTGTCCACCAGATAACGCAGACTACCAAAGGTAATCCACGTGCTCTGTTGGAATCCGGCGTAAGCCGAAAGATCCGCCGGCGAGTGCTCGACGTACTCGAGGAAGCCGGTGTAGATCGACTCCCTCGCGCTGATGGCGTTTTTGGTTGCGGATGAGGCCGGCATGGTCACGACTCCAGCGATCTGTTCTTTCCCACAGACGGCGCCAATTGACGAGCTTGTGGCTCGGCAAATCCCTGGGTCGAGTACCCCGGGTTGATTGAGGGGGAAAGAGAGAGATCAGGCTGGTGAACACGACGGCTAACAGGGGGAGATTTACCCAGGTTCGGCCCCTCGAGTTGAGGTAAAGACCTACTCCTGCTTGTCTGGAATTATGGATTGGTGGCTACAATGCGATGCTCAATGATTCGATGCCCTAGACGGCGCACCCTCCCGGCCTTTATACTACAGGCCGGGTCTCGGGTGGACGGTGCGATTGCACGTACAAGATATGGAAACCTCCTCACCGACCTAATGTCGACTACTTGTTGCATACGGAATCCCTCTTGGGCTTCGCTGGGCCTTCCTTGGCGTGACCCAAGTACCATCACCGTGGGTGACCCGAAAGGTAGCCCCACGACAATGGGGAAGCCAGAGCAACATGAAGATGGCAAACCCTTTACTCAGGATGACTTCAAGGCTGAGTAGAAGCTGGTGCGTCCTTATGCATGTGAGATTGCCAACAAGATGGACCCTGAGGTATGGGTTCATCACTATGACTTGGAGAACAAGAGGGTTGCCCCAGAGACTCCTGCAGTTGTAAACTTTGGTCGCCCCTCACAGGCAACAGCAGGCGGCTCCTCTTCTACTTTACCGAGTTCTTCCACACCGGCAGCTCCTATTCTGGGTAACCCGGCTGGTGCCGAGCCTGTGCTCAAGACTCGTGCTGTGCCCACTCCTTCCAGAGCTACTACTGGGGATTCCCGGGCTCAAGAAGAAGAGCTAGCTCAACATATGAGGAGCCCACGAGGCACCGGTTTTCAAACGAAGAAAGTTGCCACCATGCCTTCTGTGAAGCAAGCTCGTGACTCTACTGCACAAGAGAAGGACAAATCTCCTGCCAAGAAGGACTCTCCAGTTCCAGCCGAGAAGTAGACTCCTCTGAAGGATCATCTTCTTGATGATTTTTAAACTTTGTAATACTGCACTGCTGGTGCAAACCTTTTGGTTTGGTTTTTTGAACTAGTTGTTCTGAAATTGTGCCAATCGGCTTGTAATGACTTGCTTGTTCCACAGTGACATTGATATGTCTTATCTATGCAAGTCACTGTTTGGTTCTTATAACCCATCTAATTATTCACTGATGAATAAGTAGGCCCTGCATGACTTCTCTTACAGTTTGTGCTGACAGGCTCCCAACTTCTTATGTCCTTTAGGATTCATAAGAGTCAGAGACAAGCCATGCCTGTAGATTATTCATATTGTGCAGGCTGCATATAACTTACCAGCGAGAAAATTAGGAAAAGTTCGGCTACTGAGCCGGGTTCAAGGGTCTAAGCCTGACTTTTTTCTCTGAAAAGCAAGCCCCCAAGAACCTGATGATAAAAAATAAAGAATAAAGCATACTTACTGGGTAACTCGACTAATGAACTCGTAATTTTAGAGAGGCCGGCTTTACTTCCTTTGATCATAACAATTTGATTACATTTAGGCATGGCTCACTGGTCTCTTTGCCTTTCAACTCATAAAAACCATTACAATTTAACTATAGTAAGGACGTAACTGAGCTATGTTCCATGGCCTCTTTGCCTCTGCATATGGATCTAGTGTATGAGCTGTGTCAGCTCCTTTACTTGCACTTGCCGGCTCTCGTACATCCATTAGATAGTACGACCCATTGTGCAAGTTCTTGCTTATGACAAAAGGTCCTTCCCATGTTGGAGATAACTTGTGCATCCCTTCCTTGTTTTGGACTAGGCGAAGCACTAAGTCACCCTCTTGGAAAGTCCGAGTATTGATTCGACGAGCATGATATCGCCGCAAGTCCTGCTGATAAACTGCTGATCTCTCAAGGAATAACTCCCTTGCTTCTTCGAGTGCGTCCACCGAGTCCTTACGAGCGAGCTCATTCTCTGTCTCAACGTAATTGGCGACTCGTGGCGAGTCATGCAGCAAGTCGCTAGGTAGGACGGCTTCTGCACCATACATCATGAAGAACGGTGTAAAACCAGTGGATCTGTTAGGAGTCGTCCTGATACTCCAAAGTACTGCTGGCAGCTCCTCAACCCAACACCCAGCGGCTCTTAACAGGGGGACTCGAAGCCGGGGCTTTATTCCCTTGAGCAACTCCTGATTTGCCCTCTCTGCTTGTCCATTGGACTGTGGGTGTGCCACTGAGGCTAGGTCGAGTCTGATGTTGTTCTCACCACAGAACTTGGCCATCTCTCCAACTGATAAGTTGGTCCCATTATCTGTAATGATGATGTGAGGATATCCGAAGCGTGTGGCTATCTTCTTGAAGAACCTCACAGCTGATGCTCCGTCGACTCGGCTTACGGGTTCGACTTCTACCCACTTGGTGAATTTGTCAACGGCTACTAGCAGGTGGGTCTTCTGACAGGGTGACTTTGAGAAAGGACCCACCATGTCAAGCCCCCAAACTACAAACGGCCAAGTGATAGGAATAGTTCTCAGTTCTTGGGCTGGCACGTGGTCTTGCCTTGCGTACCTTTGGCATCCATCACAAACTCGTACTCTCTTTTCTGCATCCAAATGTGCTGTCAACCAAAAGAACCCATGTCTGAAAGCTTTTGACACCAAGGATCTAGTGGATGCATGATGGCCACAATCACATGCGTGAATTTCTTGCAAGATTTGCCTGCCTTCTTCTGTAGACACACATCTCTGGTAGACTCCAGTGGTACTTCTTCTATACAACTCGCCATCAATGACTGTGTAGGACTTGCACCGTCTGATGAGTTGTCTCTGTTTGACTTCATCCTGCTGGGATTGCCCGTACTGCTGCCACAAGTGCTGACTCTGGGTCTGGGAAGGCTAACTCCTCCTCTGAAGGTAACTTGACAGATGGGAGGTACTTTCTCTCTACGAGAGCCGAGTCATGATAACGCATCGGCGGCCTCGTTCTTTCGCCTGTCAATATGCTCCACTTGATAACCAGAAAAGAACCCGACTATCTGTTCGACTGCTCTTCTATAAGCCGCCATATTTGCATCCTTCGAGTCCCAGGTTCCAGATACTTGCTGTGCCACGAGATCTGAGTCCCCGAAGCACCTGATGCGCTTGATGTTCATCTCCTTAGCCAAACGGAGTCCATGTAGCAAAGCCTCATACTCTGCCATGTTGTTTGTACAATCAAAATGCAATTGAAGGACATATGCCAACTTATCTCCTTTAGGTGAAGTTAAGACCACGCCGGCTCCTGAGCCTTCTAGCTGTCTGGACCCGTCAAAGTGCATTGTCCAATATTTGGTGCAGGGTGAACTTGGTGAGGAGGTGAAGTCGGTCCAATCATTGACGAAGTCGACCAAAGCTTGAGACTTAATGGCTGTCCTAGGCTCATATGTGATATGATAAGGACCCAATTCAATTGCCCACTTGGCAACTCGCCCTGTTGCATCTCTGTTGTGTATGATATCAGCTAGTGGTGCTGAGCTCACCACTTTGATTGGATGCTCTTGGAAATAGTGCTTAAGCTTCCTACTTCCAAGAAAAACTCCGTATACTAGCTTCTGCCATTGAGGGTAACTTTATTTTGAATCTGTAAGGACTTCACTGATATAGTAAACATGCCTCTGTACTGGATACTCTTTACCTTCCTATGAACATTCCACAACTACTACTGCAATGACAACTCTTTCATTGGCAGCCACATATAATAGCATGGGCTCCTTATCTATAGGAGCTGCAAGTATTGGTGCTGGTGATAGGGTTTTCTTCAAGCCCTCAAAAGCATCATCGACTTCTTTGTCACATAAGAATTTGTCTGACTTCTTCAGGAGTCGGTAGAGAGGACCCGCCTTCTCTCCGAGTCTTGAGATGAATCTGCTTAGAGCCGCTACGCAAACAGTGAGTTTCCGAACATCTTTTAGACAAGTCGGCCTCTGCAGGTTGTGAATAGCCTTGATTTTCTCTGGATTTGCTTCAATGCCTCTCTCTGAAACAATGAAGCCGAGGAGTTTGCCTGCAGGGACTCCAAAAACACACTTGGCTGGGTTGAGCTTCATTTTGTACTTGCGTAGGTTATCAAAGGTTTCTGTCAGGTCTGCTATTAAAGAGTCGGCTTTCTGAGACTTGATGACTACATCGTCCACATAAGCATGAACATTCCTTCCAATCTGTTCTTTGAAACAGTTCTGGATACACCTCTGATATGTAGCTCCCGCATTCTTGAGTCCAAAGGGCACTGTCGTATAACAAAATGCTCCAAAGGGCGTAATGAAAGATGTCTTCAGCTCATCCTCTATCTTAAGCCTGATCTGGTGGTACCCTGAGTAGGCATCCAAGAAACAAAGTAACTCTGATCCAGCTGTGGAGTCAATGATCTGGTCTATACGAGGTAAAGCAAACGGATCCTTAGGGCAGTGCTTGTTGAGACCCGTGAAGTCGATGCACATACGTAGCTCTCCTGTTTTCTTTGGTACTAGTACTGGGTTGGTCACCCACTCTGGATGGAAAACTTCATTGATGAACTCAGCTGCAAGGAGCCGAGCCACCTCTTCTCCAATGGCTTTTCTTTTGTCATCATGAAACTTGCGAAGTCCCTATTTTACAGGTCTTGCATTAAGGTTAACATGTAAGCTGTGCTCGACAAGTTCTCTCGGGACACCTGGCATGTCAGATGGCTTCCATGCAAAGACGTCCCGGTTCTCACAGATGAACTCGACGAGCGCGCTTTCCTATTTATCAGAGAGGTGCGCCCCAATGGTGAACTGCTTGGAAGAATCACCAGGGGTGAAATCAACTTGCTTTGTGTCTTGAGCTGACTTGAATTTCATCTTCTCCTCTGTGGCCGGCTTCTTGAGGACTAAGTTGTCCTCCGGGTCCACGTTTGCCTTGTAAAATTTCAGCTCCTCCTGAGCACAAGCTATTTCGGCCATAGCCGCATCTCCCTGTTCACATTCCAATGCCATTTGTCAGCTACCATTAATTGTAATGACTCCTGTTGGACCTGGCATCTTAAGCTTCAAGTAAACATAACACGGTCTGGCCATAAACTTAAAGTATGCTGGTCAACCAAAAAGAGCATGGTATGGACTCTTAAGATCAACTACCTCAAAGGGAATAATCTCTGAACGGAAATTTTCCATTGTGCCAAAAGCAATCTCAAGATAGATCTTACCAATAGGCTTTGCCGACTTCTCTGGTACTATCCCATGAAAAACTGTTTCAGTTGGTATCAACTACCTATCTTGTAGTTTCATCCTCTTAAATGTGTCATAGTATAAGATGTTGATGCTGCTTCCACCATCCATGAGCACCTTGTTTAATGTGTAGCCCCCAACTTGAGGTGCTACCACTAAAGCTAGAAGCCCTGGGTCGTCGACTCTTGATGGATGATCTGCCCTACTCCATGTGACGACTTGCTCTGACCACTTGAGCCACTGTGGGACTGCTGGTTCCACTGCATTAACAGCTCGAACTTTCAACTTCCTGGCACGTTTGGACGTGCTTGTTGTGAAAACATGATAACTACCCTGACTCGGGTTCTGTGGTCGAGTTGTGACATAGTACTGTCCTTGGCCATCATGAAGCTGCTTCGGGTTCTGCTAGAACCCGTCCTGCTGGTTATCTCCTCCTTGCTGTAAGTTGGGATTATGACCGGCTCCTGCGCCATGATTGTCGGGTCCTCCATTACCATTGTTTCCTCGATATCCATTGTCGTTGTTCCTATTGCCTGGTCCTGTGACTCTGCCACACTACAGATCCACACACTGTCCCAAGGTATGACCACACTTCCCGTTTCTGGCGTGTTTAGGACATGGACTCACCAAAACCTCCTCTGTACTTGGCCTACGCCCTTGATATCCTTGAGAGTTGTTGTCCTTGCGTCTGAACCCAGTGTTTGTGTTAGCTACCAGGTCAGAGCTGTCTCCGTACGGCCTCTTAGTGCCACCTTGGTTTTGACCTTGGTTTTGATTCTGACTTGGTCCACTGCCACCTTGTCCCTTTCCAGTTTCTTCCGGGTCCTTGGTTTTGTCCGTGGATGCGTGCTTATTGGCTCCAGCCATGATCTCTCCAATGGTGATATGTATGCCCTGATTTAGACTATCTTTTATACGTCCCAACTTCCAGCTCAAAGGATTATAACTGCAGTTTCTCTCCAACGCCATCAGCACAGAGATGGGTGGGAGTCCTTGCAACGAATTGATGATTTCTGAGACTCGCTTCATCCAGTGTCTTGCGGACTCGCCCTTCTTCTGAGTGCATCGCTCTAAGTCCTCTATGGTGCTCAACTTTCTGCAAGTTCCTTGGAAATTTTGCACAAAAGCTGTCTTCAACTGCTCCCATGAGTTAATGGACCTGGGAAGCAAGTTCCTCATCCAAACTTTGGCTGTCTCATCCATCATAAGATACATAAATTTGGCGCACAGCCCTTCTGAAGCGTCTCTGATACTCATTGCCATCTCATAACTGCTAAGCCACGAAGTCGGGTCCATATTTGGTTCATAGTTGCCCACCTTGCGCGGTTCCTTGAAGTTATCTGGAAAAGCCACGGCTCTAATGGCCTCTGAAAGACATGCGGGTCCTGTTAATGATGGAGAACTCCCTGGTGAGGTTACCTCAGTGAGCGCACGATGCGGCGTGTTCATCACTGGCGCTGCTGTTGCTGGCGCTGGCCCACCGGCTCCTCCGGCTTCTGGAACTCTGGCCTCAGCAGCCCTTATGTTCCTTGCTTCGTCGACTCGCCTTTGAGCTTCCGAAATAGTGGGTTGATGTGGTTGGTTCCTTGCCAGTTCGTGGCGCCTTGCGCTCGTCGACCCGGCCGGATGAGACTCGTCATGTCGACTCCTTGCTCTGGAGTTGTACGGAGTGGAATGAAGCCGGCTTGCATCTGGAAAATTGGGATAGAGAGCTTGTTGTGCCAATGCTATTTTTAACATATCTATGGCGAGTCGTGCCTCTTGACCTGTTGGGTTTTCCATGAGTGGGATTCTGTCTAACACCATGGTTGCTGCGTGTACATTATCTATTGGGCTTGAGTAGTGTCCTGCTGGTGTATGAAACCTCTGCGGTGGTGGATCCATACCGCCGACTCCTCCACCAGGTGGTGGGGGTGGTGCACTGGCTCCAGCTCCTGTTTCGACTCCTCCGTTTCCTCCTGGTGGTGGTGGTGGTGGTGGCGGTGGTGGTGCAGCTCCTGCACCGGGTGTAGGTCCTCCGACTCCTGCGCCTGTTGGCGTTTGAAACAGGTTGGTTGGATTGATCAAGACTCCATCATGGAGTCGACTCTGAGTCCTCCGATGCTGAACTAAGGCGAGTTCCTGTTGGCGATTGCGCACTGCTGCTACTTCTACTTGTACGCGCTCTTGTTCTTCTTGTATGCGAGCCTGTTCAGCTTGTATACGTGCCTGCTCTGCTTGTACAAGGGCTTGATCTGCCACCAATCTGCGATTTGCTTCTGCAACATCTGCCAACTGCTTTTCTAATGCCTGACGAGCCGTCAGCAACTCCTCAGCTCGAGCCGCCGCATTTTCTTCTGTGATCTCCCTTGTCAGCAGATTGGGATAGAATTGACTTCCACCCGCATTGTCTCCACCGTTTTCAGGTACATACATGTACACTCCAACATGACGTGGACGTACTGGTGATTGCACGCACTCTTCCTCTATTCCATACCCAAGTCGATCTTCAAATAAGGGCAAAATTGACTCTGAATCTGCGTCGTAGTCTGGCTCCATACATGGCTCTGCCAGTGACTCCTTCTCATTGTTGATGATAAGCTGTTCCTCCGGTTCGGCTGCTATGCCGACTTGTGATGTTCCGACGGACTCCTCTCCATCAGACTCCACCATAGCTATTGACTCTGAAACAGATTCCAACTCATTAGCACGGTTACCTGTGGTGCTGACCATGCCAACGAACACATTGATCTGGCCGAAGATGAGTTGATAGCCCTCATCGACTTCATCCATCTCCGAGCTCCATCCTAAGTCATCCATCTCTGTCTCTCCAAGCTGATTGGTGTAAAGTCGCCCGATGGCGAGTTTCTCCATACCTCGGCGAGCTTCACCCACGATCTCAACTCCTTTCATCTTCTGCCCCACGGTGGGCGCCAACTGTCGTGGGGTTGTCACGGCAAGTTGTTCCTCAGGGAAGACGAGTTGTGGAGCCATTGGTGATCAAAGTACGTAGAAGCTGTTAATCTCACCTAAGGACAAGGATTTACCCAGGTTCGGCCCCTCTAGATCGAGGTAAAGACCTACTTCCTGCTTCGGCTTTATTGCTTGGACTAGTTCTCGATTACAAGGTTTCGACTCCTATCTGGGGAGTCGATGGCTACAGGTCTCTCGATTGCTTTCGACTTGTCTAGCTTGCTTGTCGATCTAAGGTCCAGGGCCCTCCTTATAAAGGCGGTCGGGTCCCTGGATTTACAAGTTTACACCGGGTCATACTTGGACACGGAGTCCTATTCTATGTCTTGGCCTTCCAAGTTAGAACTCCGAGTTGTACTAGGGCTCCTCCTGGACGAGTCCTTCCTTCTTCATGGGCCTTGGTCGGCTTGTCTCCAGCCCAGCCCATGTAACTTGAAGCGTGACCCGGCTTTGGCCTTCTTGGTCTTCGCGGGTCTACTTTCCGGGTCCATGGGCCTACCTATAAAGTATCCCCCCATCACATGCCAAGAAACACCTATGTGCCTAATACGGGAACTTTATCACAAACTATGCCACGGGGATGGTCATATCTTGGTCATTTGGTTCGAAACTTATACATGTTTGTAGATGATAGATCTTTTTGTAAAGGATTTTTTTGGAAACTTTGTAAAAAATCAAGTTTATCATTTTTTATAGCAACTAGTAAACATAAAAGGGCTCCATGCCAAAGGATTCCATTTTTTGAGTATTTTTTCACTTTCTTTTACTTTTTTGAAAAAATGGTCAAAATGGCCCCGTGCCTATTCATTGAAATACCAAGTTTATCGATGTTTATGTGATGCACAAGATGATATGGATGTCATTTTTGAATTCCACTCATTTTTCTAATCGATTTAGACATTTTATTTGTCAAATTTCGATTTACGGATTTAAAGATATGAGATATTCTATATTAAATGTAGAAAGGGAAAAAATAAATTAAAATTCATTTTATTGTTATTTATTAAAAAATATTATTACTTAATAATTGCTATTTATTCAATTTTTTTTCAAATTTTAAGTTATAAAAAGTGCAACATCGTGACCCAGGGGTTAATATGATTGATATTATAGTTATATCAGTAAGTTCTAATTTTTCATTTGGAAGCTAATTTGGATGTAACTCAGAAGTTAAGCGTGCTTGGGCTGGAGGATGAGTGACCGAATGGGAAGTTTGACCAGGATAATTAGTTTGACTTGGGATTATGAGTGGAATTAGAGTTTAAGTGTGTGGCTAAGTAGGAAATTTCAGAATAGGAAATAAAAATAGAATTAAAAATATAAGTAAAAGTAAAAAAAAATGAGGAAAAAAGATATGCCGACGGTACTATGCCGACGACTTTCGCTACGCCGACGGCATTTTTATCTATGCCTACGGGATGATACGCCGACGGCAGCCGTCGGCGTAGACCTATGCCGACGGCAATTTGACCTACGCCGACGGCTTTTGGCCATCGGCATATCCATAGTTTCCTGTAGTGGACAGTGTTCCAATATTTAAAGAGACATGATAATGACGCTCTACTAAATATTAATAGCATGCAGCAATTAATTATTGTATTAAAACATAATATAAAAGCATACATATAGATAGGTTATGGTAAGTGCGGTCTAAACATGAACGTTGGTGCTTAAATTCATTTTTTTGAAATTATTTATGGCTAGGAATAAAGTTTCAGGAAAAACATACTACAATTCCATTCCAGGGGCCGTGGAATTGTCTACCTTTGCCTAAACTTGGGTGTAAAATAGTTTCAAAAAGTTAAATTCAGAACCAACTTTCACGTTTAGAACGTGATTAGCAATAGAGAGTACCTATGTATGTAAAAGCTTGTATATTATGTTATACTATAATAAGTCATTGTTGAATTATTTTAATACTCAGTAGAGGACGGTTAACATGTATTTTAAAACATTGGAATATCGTCATATTGAATAATTGTATCACCATCGCATTTATGCAAATAGATTACTTGTTGTAATCTTTTTGCATAAATTGCAGATGTCTGGAATCATGAATCATGAGTTCACGGAGTTGGCTCAAAACGGGCTATACTGCCTGACATATGCCTCGGACGTTGCGATTGGCCTTGAAGGTCGGAACATCAAGGGAGCACTGAGTCTGAATGTGGCGAGCCCGGCGGGCTCCAACACCACCGCTCCACCGGAAAACTTCTTAACTATGCACATTCTTAGCCACCACACTTTTATCACACAAGCTAAAAAATGAATACATGGCCAAACTTTCTTTCCTTGGGCCGCCCTCAAAGTGCGGTTCACGAGGTTGAATTACATTGTTCAGCCATAAGTGGAGTTGGAATGGATCTGTCTAAGGTTTGTGGACTTCAAGACGATGGGGATTACAACACTACATTACATCGATGTGTAACTCACTTCTGTTATGTGGTACCACTAATAGAGATGGCAAACAGATAGAGAAAACACCCTCTACAGTCCACCCGACAACTCTCTATAATGTAGGAAACTACCGCAAGGAGAACTTCAAGCGGTATGCATCCCTCATTGATGATCTCTAGGTGGTTGAGGTGCACGCAACATCAGACCGAGAAGCTTCCTAAAGCCCGAGGAAACATGCCAAAGTCGCCATTTTTCGTCCGAAATCACAATAGAAAGTCGCTCTTCTTGTTCTCAACGACTGTCTACTCCGGGGTGAGCTCCTTCTTGGGTTTCCGCCGCGGCGCAAAAACTGTGGATGGCACGTCGGCAACTTCGTTTGAAGAGGGCGGAATTTAAATGGCGCGGTCGCCGACTTGAGGGTGTGGGGAAAGACAATTACCGTATGTGGACAGACTTTGCCGGTTTGAGTGTATTTCCGGCTCAAATTTAGAACGGAAATGGATCAAAACAGAACATCAATCCGGGTTCGGTATCTTGTTGGACAGTGGAACACATCATAGGAACCCGCGCAGATAATGGCCGTAGGATTTTGCCGTTATATATATATCTCTTGCGAAACAACTCTGATAAGTATCGATCGAAACCACTCCCACCACCGACCACCGTGTGCTGCGGCCTTGGGGGTGAACATGCCCTTACTAGTGTACAGTTTACAGGTTATGAGATTTCCTTTACATTCGCCTAGGATAAATCTACTACCGTCCTACTGCCGCCGCACTGTGTGTGTCGAGACTCGAGAGCGTGTCACGTCTGTTTCTCAGTAATGGTCAGTAATGCAAATTATAAAAACCATGCTTACTACCATGGCAATTTCAGCGGGCAACTGTAGTTGATGGATGGTTATTGCCTTATTGGTTTTCTTACCAATCCAATATTCCTCTCAGTAATTATAAGGTTTTGAAAAGTAGTACTATATTGACATTTCTGTCTATCTATTAGTTTTGTTTCTCATAGAGAGCATAAGGAAGTCTAAAACGAACAAAGTCTGAAAAGTCTTATTAAGGTTAACTTAAGCAAAGATGGCTGTCATGGTCTCCTTCGTGTGTGTCCGTGCGGGAGGGGAACGGAGATAGAACAACCCATGAAGATGCTAACCTTCCCCACAGGAGGAGCAGCGGGTCGCCCAAATGTTGTGTCTACCAAATCCAGCGTTTATAGCATTGATGCATTTTCCATATGGAATTGACGGGTGAGAGGATTGACGAGTTCAACTGGGGTATAGGGTTGTACTCGGTGAGGTTTTGTCATGGTACAATAATTTTTGGGTGATGGGTTAATGTCAAATTGGTAGGTATTGGTGTTTAATAAGTGTATAATCATTTTATCTTTCTTGCCGTGCTACAGAATTATTGCATTTGTTGGCACAAAGAATTATCACGTTTTTTGGTACAGGAAGAACTGATTGGAGTATTTCTCTTACATGATATCAGTGTGTACAGCACGCTATTTACACGAGCAGAGAAGAATGCACAACAGGCTTGGATGGGAGAACAGAGCTACTCAAGAGAATAAATGGTCAGTTTTTCCTTTGGTTTGCAGGAGATTGTAGTACAGAGATGAATAGGTGATGGACATAGATTGGGATGAAACTAAACATGTTTCCAGTGGTATAATTGTATAAATTTTATGTGTTGTCTCATTGGCATGGTAAATGCTATGTACTTTTCTGTATTGGACTATCCCGTGCAGTTTCAGAGATATCAGTGTGTTGTTTGTGTTGTTAGCGTTCCATTTTTCTGTTGTTGCCTATTCATATGCAATGCAATTATCAAATCATGCCTGATTACAAGTGTTTTCATCATTTGTTCTTTACCTGGTTATTTCCACAAAATATGCAGCGGCCTATGTTTTCATTTTGGTGTTACGGGGCTGGACCAGATCCTCCTGATGATGCAATACATATTGGAAAGATGGAAGTGCAATGCATATAAGGTACCGGTTCTATTGTCTACATAGACTCCTATCATGCTTCAGCTTTTATGACATACTGTAGCTCACTAAGGCATTGTTTCTGTGACACCAAGTATTTGTATATAATTTCACCATAACAAAGTAACTTTTTTTAGAGCATGTGAATATAATCTTATACTCCCTCCGTTCCAATTTAATTGACTTGCTATCCACCAAATGTGGATGTATCCACATTTGGTGGATAGCAAGTCAATTAAATTGGAACGGAGGGAGTAGTAGCTATCAGGCGTGTGACTTATTTACTTCATTCACTCACCGATCATAGGTCCAACATCTTTGATGCCTAGGACGTGACTGCTCTCAATGACCACCTGGTAAAGCTTGTGTTGTGTATGAGAATGAGCGGGGATCGTAGGTCGAAGTCTTCCCCTGTCTTCCAATTTTGCACTTGAATGTTATTTGGTCTTCCCTCGGTCATTGTCGGCAGCTTGAACAATTTTTTCTTCTTTTTGTTGTACAGTGTCCATTCTGCAGTTTGTAGTGTCCAGATCATCGCCATCGTGGTTGGAGGCAAGCAGCTTGCTGTACATGGCTGCCATGGACCTTTTGTTGTGCGCGAAGGTCCCTAGGCAAAGAAGGTTGACGTCCAGGTTCAGGCAGGAGTACCCTTTTGGTTTGAGCTGCTCGGGAGCAGCCTCACAGTGTGGCCAGGGTACTTCATGCCACACGTTTTCCATAGTAAATGCTTGTAAGGTTAGGTGTCAGCGTCGATTATTATGTTGGATCGTGTGTTTCGATCATGAGTAATCATAATCCCATATGTTTTGCAATCGTAATCCCATATGTTTTTTGCACATATTAATGCTGGAGTATCTGTATCCTGATAGAATAATACATATACAGATCACTGTTGGCACTGGCTTACACTGATGAGACTACGAGAGAGGCAACTGTTGAACTAATATCATCCCCAGCAATGCATCAATCTTGCGTTAATAGTAAGTCACTTAAAATGCATGCCTCCAGATTCATCAAGTGGCATAAGATCTGTCAGAACCCAAAGCTTTGCTTGTTTGCAACGAAAGTGTATCTTTTATCAGTTTTATGTTAATTTTGTTTCCCGTACACCATCCAGTCAGTTATGTGCTAATGTTGATTTTCTCAAGTTCTCATTCAAGAAATGATAATGGTGGCAATCTGACCAACGCTCATGTACAATCTCAATATGAAGAAAAAAATGATGCAACGTGTAGCATGTTCTTTTCATTCCACTAAAATGCTAAATGGTAAAATGTGTTCATTCTCAGTGTTCGTAAGAAGAGGTATCTAATTATATTCAATTAGAACTTTATTTCTTGCACACATAAAATTCATGTGAGAAATACTGAAACAAATGGCACATAGAGCCAAATGGATTAAAAAAATTAGGATTTCTCCAAGGATCTTTATATGTAATTCCCAAGGAAACTTGCCATTGAGCCCAAAATTGACAATTATGTCATAGATATAATGCTTCAAATAATCATGCATTTATGACCCAGCCAAATGATGCTTATGAAAAATATGCGTTTCAATTCTAATGTGAGTCAACAAGTCATGCAATCTCATTTCAACGTTTTTCCTATTCCTGGTTTTTTAAAATAACTTTTGAATGAAAGAGGACATGTTGTACTATAATTTTAGAATATATTTATGATCATCTAGAGACAGTAACACACAACATATCTTGGAGACGTGCATTGCACGTGCAAAGCAACTAGTGTAGGAAACTACCGCAAGGAGAACTTCAAGCGGTATGCATCCCTCATTGATGATCTCTAGGTGGTTGAGGTGCACGCAACATCAGACCGAGAAGCTTCCTAAAGCCCGAGGAAACATGCCAAAGTCGCCATTTTTCGTCCGAAATCACAATAGAAAGTCGCTCTTCTTGTTCTCAACGACTATCTACTCCGGGGTGAGCTCCTTCTTGGGTTTCCGCCGTGGCGCAAAAACTGTCCTTCTTGGGTTTCCGCCATGGCGCAAAAACTGTGGATGGCACGTCGACAACTTCGTTTGGAGAGGGTGGAATTGAAATGGCGCGGTCGCCGACTTGAGGGTGAGGGGAAAGTCAATTACCGTATGTGGACGGACTTTGTCGGTTTGACTGTATTTCCGGCTCAAATTTAGAGCGGAAATGGATCAAAACACAACATCAATCCGGGTTCGGTATCTTGTTGGACAGTGGAACACATCATAGGAACCCGCGCAGATAATGGCCGTAGGATTTTGCCGTTATATACATCTCTTGCGAAACAAATCGGATAAGTATCGATCGAAACCACTCCCACCACCGACCACCGTGTGCTGCGGCCTTGGGGCCTTGGGGGTGAACATGCCCTTACTAGTGTACAGTTTACATGTCTCAAATTATGAGATTTCCTTTACATTCACCTAGGATAAATCTACTACCGTCCTACTGCCGCCGCACTGTGTGTGTCGAGACTCGAGAGCGTGTCACGTCTGTTTCTCGGCGTCCTCAAAGAAATCATCGACGAGCTCGGCTCGGTCGACGCGCTAGCTCCAGCCGCGAGCGTCTCCCACCTCCGACCAAGTGCTATCTGCCGCCGGCGTGGCCGCGAGCGGCCACGAGCTCCCGCGCGAGCTCCACGGCCTCGCACTCCGCCTCGCCGAGCTGCGCGCAGAGCCGCTCCTCGGCCTCCTCCGCCGCCTCGGCGCGCAGCCTCGCGGCCTCCAGCTCCGCCCGCAGCGCGGCGACCTCCCGCTCCAGCTCGGCGTTCCGGCGCCGCAGCGCCTCCGCCTGCACGGCGACGCTCTCCGCAGCCGGCGCAGCGGTCTTCTTGCTGCTCTTCCAGCCGCCCGAGGCTGCCGGCGCGGCGATGGCAATGGAGATGGACGGCGCCATGGATGGAAATCGAATCGAGCTCGAAGCACGGAGAGCTCGAGACGGAGAGAGGCTGAAGAGATCGAGGTGGTTGTCTGGTACCGGCAGGAGCAAGTGGCGATTGCTTGGCTAGCTGACTGGTTTGCTGGTACTAGTAGCAGGGTATTTATGGGCGCGCGGGAGGGCCGGGAATGCGTCCAGGTTCGCTGTATCTGGACGTGAGGACGGGAAGCCGCGACATGTGCACCAAGCAGTGAAATGGTGGCGACGTGTGGGGTGAGCAGCGATATTTGGCTGTCGGGGCATCGATGAAGCGCCGGGGCGAGGAGGGTCGAGGATGTGGACGAGGCGGGTCCGTCGACGCGGGGCAGATTCGGCGACTCGCCGGGGTTCGTCCGGTTGATCAAAGAAGATGCAAATTAAAGAGTAAAATCCGAAGGTCATTGAATTTGAGCGTATTACTTGCTGTCATCACCATACATTGCGATACGCCAATTACGACCATTGAATACGCGTGAGTGTGTCGTACCTGGTCACTAAAGCGTGTAGAGCGATGTATTTGCTGACGTGGCATTGAGTCGACCCCACATGTGAGGCCAGTAGCTGTCCACAGGGACAATTTTCGAATAATAAAAAAATAAAAGGGCTAAATTACAAAAATTACGAAGAGACTGGCCGGTGGGACCCACTGGTCAGATGCATATCAGATCCCCTTCTGTTAGACGTGAATTACAAGTCAGCCGTATTTAAGGAGGTTTAAAATTAGTTTAGATTATTCTAAGTTATAATCATTTTCCTTTACGTCCAAGCCACCTCCTTGTACTACTATATAATCTCATCAAGGGATCCAATCAATCTAAGTGCAACAATTACAATTGCCTTTATGGTATCAGATTAGGTTACGATCCTCTCTCCTCATGGCGCCGCCACAACCTAGCGCCGCCGAAATCGTGGCCGAAGCCGCCGCCAAAGCAGCCCTATGGGCGCTAGCGGCCGCGCTCCCAAGCGTCCGCACCGCCGTTCCAGTCACCCTCGAGCTCTCCACCTCCAACTTCCTCCAATGGCGCAGCATGTTCTCCGACGCCGTCGAGAAGTATGCCCTCGAAGACCATCTAGATGAGAAGGAGTACCCCACCGATCCCACACCACAGTGGAGTCGGAACGACGCCATCGTCCGATCGTGGCTCAACAGCACCGTCGCGCCCGAGCTTCTCGCCATGATCGTCGACACCACCACGCCACTTCCTGCACACTCCTTATGGACGCGTCTCTCCAACATCTACCATGACAACGCCGAGACCCGCTCCTCCTACCTCGAGCAAGAGTTCCACGGTCTCCAACAGGGGTCCATGACCGTGGCCGATTACTGTCGCAAGCAGAAGCTTCTTGCCGACGAGCTCAATGCTTTGGGCACAACCATCACCGACAAGCGTCTCGTGCGGAACACACTTCACGGCCTCGGTGCAGGGCTTGCCTACATGCGCACCCTAACCCTCAAACAACGCCCACTGCCGTCGTTCCTCGACGTGCGCTCGTCTCTCCTGCTCGAGGAACTCACGCTGAAGCATTCTGCATCATCGGCGCCAGCTCCGACTGCCTTCGTCGCGCGAGGCATCTCCACGCCTCCAACAACACGCGGTCCCGCGTAAACCGCGCCGCCTCAGCGCCTCCCCTACCCATGCCGCAACTTCCAGCAGCGAGGCAGTTGCCAATTTGGTGCGAGATGCCGCTTCCTCCACTCCGGCCCTACCCAGCAACGCGACAACGAGCAACGAGGCGGCAACTCCACCACGTCAGCCAAGGGATCGCAGGTGCCCTGGCCCTCAATGCAAAAACCTTGGGCCGGCTCTATTTAGATGTGGCCAGGTCCGCCTCCGCGCCCGCCTCTTCCAGGTCCGCCACAGGCCCATCATGCCATGATGTCACCGTCGCCTCCGTGGGTCTACGGTGCTCCGTCGACCATGCCAAGTCCACCAGGGGTGCCGTCATCAACTATGCCCTGGATGATGCCAGGAGCTCCGTCAGGTGCTCCAGCAGCCGCCCCGACATATGTTGCTCCGCCACCATCTTCCGACCAAGGACATCTCATGCAGGGGTTCAACACCATGTCTCTCACACCACCATCATCAAACGAGTGGATCATGGACTCAGGCGCCTCCGCTCACATGACCGGCAATCAGGGTAACCTCTCGCACATCATCCCCTCTAAGTCTCCTTTCCCACATGTCATCGTAGGCAATGGTCAATCCCTTCCTATCGCACAAATCGGCCACACAACCCTTTCTACTCCTAACCACTCTTTCTTTCTTAACAATATCTTAGTTACACCTAACCTCATAAAAATCTAATTTCTGTTCGTAAGTTAACCACTAATAATCTTGTTTCTGTCGAATTTGATCATTTTCGTCTTTCTGTGAAGGACTTCCGCACCAAGAACGAGATCATCAGGTGCAATAGCTCCGGTGACCTGTACCCCTTCTGGTGGCCGTCTTCCCCTGTGCATGCTCTCTCCACCACCACGTCGTCTTCAACCTTGTGGCATCGTCGCTTAGGACATCTTAGTAGTCAAGCTTTGTCGCACCTAGCAAGTGTTTTTTCTTTTCCTTGTAATAAAAATGCCACCGATGATCATTTATGTCATGCTTGTCAATTAGGAAAACATGTTCGCCTACCCTTTGATACATCATCTACTAATACAAATCGTCCTTTTCAACTCATCCATTGTGATCTGTGGACATCGCCTCTTCCTAGTGTGTCTGGTTACAAATATTATCTCGTTGTGTTAGATGATTTCACTCATTACCTTTGGACTTTTCCCTTACGCGCAAAATCGACACTTTTTCCACCCTCAAACACTTCTTCGCATATGTATCCACTCAGTTTAATTCGATCGTACAATCAGTTCAATGCGACAATGGTCGCGAATTTGACAATACCGCTGCTCACCTATTTCTCCTCTCTCTCGGTGCCACCCTTCGCATGTCCTGTCCTTACACCTCTTCCCAGAACGGCAAAGCGAACGTATCATTCGCTCTACAAATAACATAGTGCGTTCCCTTCTTTTCCAAGCAAGCATGCCACCCACCTATTGGGTTGAAGCTCTCCACACCGCCACTTTTCTCTTCAACCTTCACCCTACCAAAACCCTTCAAAATCGTACACCATATGAGGCTCTTCGTGGTCTCCCTCTACCTCTTGATCATTTACGTGTTTTCGGTTGCCTTTGCTATCCTAATCTTTCCGCTACATCACCACACAAACTTGCTCCACGCACAACCGCGTGCGTCTTCCTAGGGTATCCCTCTAACCATCGCGGCTATCGTTGCCTTGACTTCGCCACACATAAAATAATAATCTCTCGCCATGTAATTTTTGACGAAAATACCTTCTCTTTTGCCAAACAATCCACTACAACACCTACATCCACCGATTTTTCCTTTCTCGATGATCACCCTCCCATCCTTCCACCCAACATTACCCAACCTACACCGCTACCGCAAACCCCACCTCCACCCGAACCAACCACACCACTAACACCTGAACCCCACACTCCTCCTCCTCAATCTGTTCCTCCTACTTTGCCGGTGGTTTTAGCCCATGTTGGTCCTCCCCTGGTTGACAATACTCACTCTATGTTCACCCATGGCAAACGTGGCATGTCTAAACCTGTTGACCGTCTTAATCTTTTGGCTGATGTTCTTAGCCCGCTACCCAAGAGCTACCGGGGCGCTCTCAAGGACCCCCATTGGCACAATGCTATGATGGATGAATTCAGTGCTCTGTAGAATAATCAGACATGGGATCTTGTTCCTCGTCCACCTGGCGCCAATATCGTAACTGGCAAGTGGATCTTTCGGCACAAGCTTAAACCGGATGGCTCATTGGACCGTTATAAAGCCCGTTGGGTCCTCCGTGGCTTCACTCAGCGTGCAGGTGTTGATTATGGAGAAACCTTCAGCCCGGTTGTCAAACCGGCCACCGTCCGCACTGTACTTTCTCTTGCCGTCGCGCAAGATTGGCCGGTTCATCAGCTTGACATCAACAATGCTTTTCTACATGGTACTCTTGCCGAGACGGTCTACTGTGCACAGCCGTCAGGATTCGTCGATATCTCCAAGCCTGACCATGTTTGCTGTCTCAATAAGTCTCTCTATGGGCTTAAACAAGCGCCGCGTGCCTGGTATAGCCGCTTCGCCGATCACCTGCTGCGCCTCGGATTCGTCAGCTCCCGAGCGGATCCTTCGCTCTTCATCTACAACAACAACACTGAGCTTGTTTACTTGTTGTTGTATGTCGATGATATAGTTCTCACAGCTTCATCTGCGCAGCTTCTTCGGAGAACCATCACGGCTCTCGAGCGTGAGTTCTCTCTCAAGGATCTTGGCACATTGGATTATTTCCTCGGAGTCGCAGTTACACGATCCTCAGATGGCATGTTCCTATCCCAGCGGCAGTACATCATCGACATCCTTGACCGTGCAGGCATGAGTGAGTGCAACCCATGCTCCACTCCCGTTGATACACAGTCCAAGCTCTCAGCTGTTGGCACCACTGTCGCTGATCCGTCTACCTATCGAAGCCTGGTGGGTGCTCTCCAGTACTTGTCTTTTACAAGACCAGACATCGCCTATGCTGTGCAACAGGTCTGCCTATACATGCACGACCCTCGGGAACCGCATCTCAATGCGGTCAAGCGGATTCTCCGGTATCTACGTGGCACCGTCGACCATGGACTTCAGATATACCGCTCATCGCCTGCATCGCTCACCGCTTACACTGATGCTGACTGGGCTGGCTGCCCCGATACTCGCAAGTCCACCTTGGGCTATGGTGTTTTCCTTGGTGATAATCTGGTTTCTTGGTCGTCCAAGCGTCAGCAAACTGTCTCTCGGTCAAGTGCGGAGGCTGAATACCGCGGTGTTGCCAATGTCGTTGCTGAAGCTTGCTGGCTACGACAGCTCCTATCCGAGCTCCGCCGACCTCTACAGCGAGCTACGGTGGTCTACTGCGACAACATCTCTGCCGTCTACCTTTCGATGAATCCGGTTCAACATCAACAAACCAAGCATGTGGAGATTGACCTACACTTTGTCCGTGAGCGTGTTGCCTTTCGAGATGTCCGTGTTCTCCATGTTCCGACGTCTTCTCAGTATGCTGATATCTTCACAAAAGGATTGCCGTCAACTGTGTTCACAGAGTTTCGCTCCAGTCTGAACGTCCGCTCTGCTCCCGCTCCGACTGCGGGGGGGGGTGTTAGACGTGAACTACAAGTCAGCCGTATTCAAGGAGGTTTAGAATTAGTTTAGATTATTCCTAAGTTGTAATCCTTTTCCTTTGCGTCCAAGCCACCTCCTTGTACTACTATATAATCCCATCAAGGGATCCAATCAATCTAAGTGCAACAATTGCAATTGACTTCACCTTCTTCCTCATGATTCACTGGGCGCCTACCCATCCAGGAGGACGGGGGACGATGGGGCACGGACGCTAGGAGCTCGAAGCTCCCATGGGGCAGGGCGGCCACGCCGCGCACGGTGATGCCCACGACGACGCATGACGCGCCGAGCACGCAGATGTGTTGGCCGTGGCGGTGCGCGTACTCGGCGACATAGGCTCCAGGCGTCCACGATGGCTTCGACGCCCGACATCGCGCCCGAGACGGACACGCGCAGCGCACGATGACGTCCACGACGGCGCCCAGCAAACGGACGCCTCGGCCGCGGCAAAGGGCGTACTTCTGGCCTTCCTGTGTTGCTCTTCTGTCCTGGTCGTGCTGCTGCTTGCTCCGCGACGACGTCTTTTCCTCTATATCGTATGGAGTGGGCAGCGGCAACACTGACCACGGTTCAGGTGACTTCTCCCCATCTCCCGACACGGCTGCTCTCTGCTGCAGTATTAAAATAAGTTGGGTGGTGCCCCAAGCGAAGGCGGAATTGCAGCTAGTAGCAGTTTTCCCTCGTTAACGAACCGAGGTTTATCAAACCAGTAGGACTTTGAAATCAACAATGAGGTGAATGTTGAAGATCTCTGGTGCTTGACCTTCAACAGACGTGGACCTGCACACACTCAACCAAAATACTTTGCCCCCAACGGCGGAAAGGTTGTCAATCTTTCCGGTCTCGTAGAAACAAAGTGGTTAATTGTATGATGAAATAGATAAAATATGAAAAGTGACCAGAGGAGTAATGATGATTAAAAGCAAGTAAATGAGGTTGTAAACAATGTAAAAAGATGGACCGGGGGCCATGGGTTCACTAGTGTAGTCTCTCAAGTAAATAAAATATGCATGTGATGGGTGAACGAATTACAACTAGGCAATTGACAAGATCATGACACAAACCCAATTTAGCTATGACAAAAAGGACATGATAATATTTATGGAGGCATCACGACAAGGAACAAAGACCATTGAGTCCAACCGCGTCTTTGTCTAAAAAGTCCACCGTGGGATCGCTATCCAGCCTGTCACCCAACGGTATTAAGTTGCAAGCAACAGACAATTGCATTAAGTAAAGTGCATGAAGTAAGCAATACTAATATCAAAATAGACATTAACAACCGCTGTTTTACCCTTAGTAGCAACAGCACACCCTCGCCCTTAGATGTTTCTGTCACTCGTGCCCAGGAACAGAAGGGGGCATGAACCCACTATCTAGCATAAATGCCCTCTCTTGGAGATACACACAATCACTTGGCCAAAGTAACTACGCACACCAGAGAGCATGCAAGAACATAAATTACTCATATAAGAATCATGCACAATCTGAACATGACTTCATAATCCATCGGATCTGTAATACCCCGCAGTTATAGGTTCTGAAAGGGTAGAAATAGGAAGTTGCATATTTGCATTCATGCATGTTTGAAAAGTCCGAATAATTTTCGCGCTTTTATGCAAAAAGGACTAAGACGTCGAACTCTGACAAACGTCGATGATTTGGAAACATATCACTGACCAGTAGTCGAGACAAATCGATATAACCTTAGTCACCTATTTCAAAAATCTTAGTTTATAAAAGTGAGGTTGGGTTATCACCCATATTAAAAACCTACAAAGGCAAATTCAAATTCAAATATAAATGACATCAACTCTTGTATATCTAATTCATATTCACATTCTTAAACTTTTGATTCAACTCCTGAATTCAAAGTCATATTAAACAAACACATTTTTAACTTATCATTCCAAGAATTTCTATCCTATCTTATTCGATTCAATTCAAAAATTAAATCTTCACAAAATAAGATTTCCAAAACAACTCTATATAATTTAAATCTTATACAACATTTTTCCAAATCTTACAAGTGGAATTGTTCCACAATTCTATTACAAAAAAAATATAAAACATCAGGTCCTTATAAAAATTTAGTACAGAAAGTGAAAAAAGAAAATCCTATAAACTAAATCCTTTAGTTAATCTGCAGAAGCTTCAAACCTGCAAAATAAACATCACCCGCAAAAGAAAAGAATTTGATAGTGTTAGAAATGTAGCCAAGTACATTGGTACTGGCTGTTGCTTTAACATCTGGCAGATTGCCAAACTCCATGAATTGGAGCTGACATATGAATTCAAAGACAGAACCAAATCAAATATCCAACCAGAGGAAACTTGATCATGCTCAGCATGCATTTAAGCATGTAAGAGGGGGCAAAGGCAGTACCAGCAATAAAACTTAGGC
This sequence comes from Puccinellia tenuiflora, assembly GCA_012064385.1. Taxonomy (NCBI): domain Eukaryota; kingdom Viridiplantae; phylum Streptophyta; class Magnoliopsida; order Poales; family Poaceae; genus Puccinellia; species Puccinellia tenuiflora. The sequence continues at coordinate 497,075 of QRDG01001718.1, read as the reverse complement.
AACCTTGAGGGACAAGCTGGTTAAAGCATGATCATCTCCAATTTTTTTCCAAAGGCAACAATGGGACAGAATAATTCATCTCTGCCAAATATAATTCCTAAACCAACCTTTATTATTTTGTGGTGTCACATTTACCATTGATTGGTAAATGGACCCAAAGATCTGTAGCCCACTATCACAAATTATTCCTCAGCCCAATCAAAACCTAGCCCAGCAGTAAAGCCACCCGAATCCATCAAGTTTACATCAGCTCAAAGGCAACAGAGGGATGCCAAACAGTTCTTAATCACATTACATAGCAATAGTCGGCAGGAACTTGATAAGATCAAGTGAGGTGGAGGGATAACTCCCCGCACAAGGATCCTAGCTGATATCAATCCACAAGTGGACTTGAATCCATCTCATAACCCAAATGGATGGACTTGAAGCAGTTCATAACCTGAATGAATAAGAACAGCCGGCCAGAGCAAGGATAGGATCAAAGAGGTGGAAGAGTTAGCCACGGGGGAGTAAACAATGGCCAGGCACAGAAATTCATCCTCCAGAGGATAGGAACCTCTATAAAATAGTGAAAAAGAGGCAGCTCGAGGTAGAAGAAGGGCCACTATAAGCAGCTTACTCAGCACATGCAATTATCCTGGTGTCACCACCAAATTCATCCAAAAACCCTATAATAGGGCAGCCAGCTGAATCCACAAGGTACAACACAACCAAGCACATCACACACATCTCTGAAAATGTTCATCATCAAGAACATTAGCCACAGCACATCATGCAGCTAGAACTATACACTCCAGGAAAATTGAAGCAGCTAGGAGGAGTAGGCTAGCCACAAGACGCAGGTTGTCAGTTAGCCAGAAGACCAAGCTACTCATCAACAGCAGGTTGATCCTTTGGGTGCTTTAGGCAAAGAGGAAGAGAATCAGCTAGCTTGAAATTGACAGAGCCAAGCTAAGCATGTTTTCATGCATGGAAGGGAAGAGAGGAAGTGGGGAGCATCTGTTCTTATCAGAACCATGTTTAACATGGATTATGCTAAAGAAAGATGAGAGGGAAGTGCAGCATCTGTTCGCTATAAATCACACACAAGCCAGCAAACCAGGGAACTGGATTAACTGAGCTTAGCACATCTGTACACTGGAAGAAGCACAGGAAAGCATAAAAAGGGAGTTTTTCCAAAGCTAAATTGTAGCCAGCTTCTGTGTAACTCCAGTGGAGGCATCACAGCATGCACATCTATTTTGTCTTAGCCCATAAATAAATCCACACTTGCTTAGAGCACAGAACACAGCTACAACATGATATCAAGTTCCAAAATCCTATTTTTCTCACTCAAATCTTATCTCTGCCAACTAAAGCAATTCTTCTAAGTATACTCTTCACTACACACTACTGAATCAAGCACTAAAGCATCTAAGACAAAATAAATCATCTGCAACAAAGTCTATCCAGTGCATAAGCATGATTTTGCTAAGTACCAGTGAGGAGATCTTACTCAGCTTAGCAGCTAAGCTAGACGAGGAGGGAAGCTGGAAGAAGGTGAGAGTAGAAGGAGTAAGAAGTAGGAAGATCTTACCGTACGCCCATGGTCGTAACCCCAAGACGACGGGGCAGTGCCCGTGTGGTCTATGGAGGAGGACCAGAGGAGGAGCACACACCAGCACCAGCACCACGGCGGCACAGAGGGCGAAGCTCTGCGCCAAGCCATGGCGAAGCAGCTCGGAGGAGGAGGAGCTCGGCGGAGCGGCGCCGTCACCGAAACCCTAACCCTAGGTTCGGGTTGCGCACGGACACACCGGGTGATGGAGAGCAAATCGATGGGGAGGAAAGGGTAGAGCGTCGGGAGAGCTCTCGATTGCGCCCTAGCACGGCGGCGGAGTTGGCCGGAGCACGCCGGAATCGGCCGGCGACGGCGAAGGCGAAAAGGGGATCGTGTCGACCAAGGGAGCGAGAGAGAGAAGAGAGAGGGAGGAGGAAGTGGTTCGGTCGGACCGAACCGGTGCGGGTTGACTTGGTTCAACCAAGTACCCGAGGACCTATTTGCAATTTCTAAGAATTGCTGAATTCAAATCAAAGCCAAGTTGTAATTCAAATTTTAAATCCAAAATAAGAATCCTAAAAATCAAAGAAAAATATGTTATTAACTCAAAATTTTGCAAGGATTTCAAAAATGATTTTTACTTGATTTATTGAAAAATATTTCTTGAGTGAAAAATTCAAAGATCCTTAAGTGGAAATGATTTGAATTGTTTTCTAAAATATTCAAAGATCCTTAAGTGGAAAGGATTTGAATTGTTTTTCAAAATATTCAAGGATCCTTCAGTGGAAATGAATTGAAATATCTTTCCAAAAGTAAAATAAGTTACCTTTCCATAAATGACTGTCCTGTTACTCATCCTAGGTAAAACACACAAAGAAGAAATCATCTTAAAATGTGAAGGGGGGAATTTTCTAAAAACCTTCCAAAAATCATTTCATCTATGCATAATAGCATGATTTGGATTTCGAACATTGTCTTATAAAGACAATGATGTTGATTTTCAGAACACGAGGGTCACGAATCGCCGGAAGCTTTAGACTGCACTACTTGTCAGTCTCAAGGCAAGTTCATTCTTGCATACCGTTTGATGTATTTTTATCAGAGTGCTTGCGAAGTTACTTATACGTTCCTTTCACTTGCACCAAAAAGAAAAAGTATTTTTGAATGATGTGGTATATACTATTGGTTGGCGGTGGAACAATGGTAAGATGAATAGGTACGATGTTCCATCGTATGGGAAGGTATATATCCTTAGGAAATTAATAACCCCTGTTCCAGTGATCCTTTCGCCATAGTAAAAGCATCAAACCAACGGACTTTGTATGGGCGGGGTCAGTTAGAGGCTTCTTGTCTCATCCGCATATCCTCGGCAGGCCTACACCGGGTTGGGTCGTTGCGGCGGCCAACAGCGTGGAAGCGCGTGCTCTTCCTGCCCGACGGGGTAATTGGTGGGGAAGCTCGGGAGGGGTGATGGGTATGCGTGGAACATGATTCCCCTACCGCATCATAAATGGGCGGATGTGTGTTGATTTGGGAGAAGCTCCACATGGCTGGATGTCCTGAGTCTTGGCTATAACACTCATGGAGTGTAAAGAGAGCATATATAGGGCCAGACAACTGTTGGGTAAAGTGATGCAACTCTACAGAGTCAAACAAACAAATTTGTGATATCACAACCGTGTTCCCGGAATGGAACTACGAGATCGAGGCCGGAATGGAGTCCCATTTGGATTCACAAGACCGGTGGAGGCTGTGGACATAGTTTTCAGAATAAAATCTATCCTTTGAAGAAATTAATGTTTGCAAAAACTTGCATCTATTGCAAAGACCTGAGGTTTTGGCAGTAGCTAGTGCATGAAACACCTTATCTCTAAATATTCAGAACTTGCTGAGTAACGATGTTGCTCACCCTTTCCTTTTTGACCCCATGCTTAGACTTTGAGGAGGCAATCAAGGAGAGCTATGGAACTTATCATGAAGACGAGGTGTACTACGTAGAGCCTGATCTGTCCGGAGGAGTGGAAGGCGTCGACTACCTGATTGCTTATGGAGGCGATGATGAGGAGACCGAGACTTAGTCTCCTACTTTAGGAACCCGGCGGAACAAATCTAGACTAGTACTACTTAGATTGTTGAGCCCTATGGTTCTTAGTTTACTTCTTTCTATCGTGAATAAGTTGACCACGGTCAACCGTATCGTAGTTGAAATTCCTCCCATGTCGGAGGATGACGTTGAAGTTTTTGTACACTTCTGGCTTGTAATCTTTAGCAGTGTGTAATAAAGTGGACCCGCAATGTTTCTGTTGTACTACTCTGAGGGATGTAATATTTACGGATAAGTCCTTCCGTGGGTGTTATGTCAACGACTTGTACACTACAATATGCAGTGGTGTGCTGGGTCACCGCAGGATACCAGCAAATACATCACATAGCATTACAATAATCGATCTTGATCATGTTAGGCAGCTCACAAGATCATAAGACATGAAGCACAAGAGAGAGACTACCAACTAGCTACTGTCATGGACCCGTAGTCCAAGGTGAGACTACTCACAAATCATCCCGGAGGAAGGCATGGCGATGAAGAGCCCTCCGGGATCGATCTCCCCTCCGGCAGAGTGCCGGGATCAGCTTCAGATTGGACCCCGAACTAGGGTTTTCGGTGACGGCGCGTCGGGGTCGAGTTTCTGGAAAATAATGGCCGCCTCGACGTTTTTAGTTTTTAGGGATTTATAGGCGTCGGAGGGGGCCGAGGGGGTGCCCCAGGAGCAGGGGCGGGCCCCACCCGTGGGTCCTAGGGGGGCCGTGGCAGGAGGCCGCCTGCGCCCTGTGGGTGGCCCCTCAGGCTCCCCTTTGGTCTTCTGGTGTCTTTCGTCAAGTAAAAATTCTCCGTAAATTTTCGTCCAATTCCGAGAATATTTCCAGAAGTAAATTTTCTGAAATACAAAAACGGCAAAAACTGGGAACTGGCACTGGGCATCTTGTCAATAGGTTAGTCCGACAAAATGCATAAAAATGATATAAATGACAGTAAAACATGTGAAAATATCACAAAACTAGCATGAATCACTCAAAAAATTTAGATACGTTTGAGACGTATCACTCTCCCCTTCGTCCTCCTCCTGCCGGTGTCGTTTAATCAGGGGGGAACAGCATGGTACGCCTCGACTCGATTCCTTCTGCCAGGACGTCAAAGGGCTCGAGGCAGAGCTATTAGACAAGGTTTCGAAGAGATTCGTAGTTGTTGGCCGCTAGAACGACAAACCGCAATGCCGGCAGCATGAACCGGCGTCCATTCTAGGTCTCGTTGCTGCGCACGAGCCCGTGCCTCGCTGCAGCTGGCGCAGCTCCTCCGCATCTACGTCGCGTCCTGCGCCGCCTTAGGGAAGCCCTGCGGCTCCAGCCTGGCGAGGGCGAGCACGGCGATGCGAAGGTCTCTCTAGGGGTGGGACGGCGGCGCACAGGAGGTCGGGAGGAGCGGCGGATGCATCCCGCTCGGTGTGCAGCCTGGAGCGCGGCATCCCGCTCGGCGTGCGGCCTGGAGCGTGACATCCTGGAGCGCGGCCCGGCGCCAACATGTCACTCGCCGCACTCCTAGCGGAGCAGTTGCCGCAATCCTCGCGGAGCATGGCGCGGGGATGCGGCAGGCCAGCCTGGAGCTTTCGCGGGCATCCGGACGCCCAGCAGCTCCCGGACAGAGCAGAAGGTAGATGGTGGGTTGGTGAGACTTACCAGTGGGCCCCATCGGCCAGTCTGACTAAAGGACCAACCCTGGACATTGAGTAGAAAAACAGGATTGGAAGACGGTCTTTTTGAAAAACTATCACTGCCGGAGACTGGTCAACGCAGTGCCACGTCAGCAAATATGTCGCTCTACAGGTTCCAGTGACAGTGTATGACACACTCGCGCGTATTCCGTGATCGTAATTGGTGTATCGCTATGTACGGTGATGACGGCGAGTAATACACTCAAGTTCGGTGACTTTTGATGGATTTTACTCCAATTAAACCGTCATGATCATCTTGATTATTCAACGGAGAAAAAATACTCCTGATCAGATTTCAACCAAGTAAAGGTAAAAAAAACTAGGCCCAACGGAAACACCACGTTTTTTCATTTGCGATGTCTAGTTGGACAGAGGCGGGGCGAAAGTGAGAAAAATCAAGACATTGGGGCAAAAGTGAGCAGACCTAAGTAACGTGGGACGCGAAAATAAAATAAAAACTTTTGTTTAGTGTGTCACATATATTTGATCTGTAAACTATATACACTAATTTTTTTGAATAACCATTGGTGCTTCATATATAATTTGTCCATTACATCCTAGTGCGCATTCACAAAAAAACTCATATTTTTTGGATGAAGAATCATTTTTATGACTTTTACAAATTTTTTACATCAATTGAAGCATTAGCATGTGGTGCTAGTTTCAGTTTTACTTTCAACATTGCTACGTAGTTGATCAAATAACTAAGTGGTGAATACTACAATAGATTAGACCACCGCAAAAATCCATCCATATGATGATTTGTGCAACACATGGAGCAGGGCGTGGTGGAAGCTGCAATTTCCTCCCCGGCCATATGGCCACCTAGCAACACTTTGCAGTTGGCGTGCATAATTTCGTCCCAACTGAAACAGCAGAGGCATTTGCTCTTCTCCTATTTTCTGGAAGTTGATGGTGTATACAGTATAAAATTACGAAACATGTCACGTACGTAGGCAAGTGGAGAGGCCCACCGCAACAGATTTGGTGAGTAAAGGACAATGGCAAGTACAGCACAGGTTGTGCAGTCCCTCGCCGCTCTGACCAACCAAACACGCACCGCTTTGCCCGGCTACAAATGGCGCGGCCGGCCGGGATTTCGGAGCAACACCGCCTCCTCTTCCTTTCCATCTCCGGTACGAAAGCAGCAGCACAAGGTTTTAGCTTGCTCGACGCCGGTCACAAACAAAAATGGCCGGCGAGACGTTCCTCTTCACGTCCGAGTCCGTGAACGAGGGCCACCCCGACAAGCTCTGCGACCAGGTCTCCGACGCCGTCCTCGACGCCTGCCTAGCCCAGGACCCCGACAGCAAGGTCGCCTGCGAGACCTGCACCAAGACCAACATGGTCATGGTGCTGGGCGAGATCACCACCAAGGCCACCGTCGACTACGAGAAGATCGTCCGCGACACCTGCCGCAGCATCGGCTTCGTCTCCGACGACGTCGGCCTCGACGCCGACCGTTGCAGGGTGCTCGTCAACATCGAGCAGCAGTCTCCCGACATCGCCCAGGGTGTTCACGGACACTTCACCAAGCGCCCCGAGGAGATCGGCGCCGGCGACCAGGGGATCATGTTTGGCTACGCCACCGACGAGACCCCCGAGCTCATGCCCCTCACCCACGTGCTCGCCACCAAGCTCGGCGCTCGCCTCACCGAGGTACGCAAGAACGGCACTTGCGCCTGGCTCAGGCCCGATGGCAAGACCCAGGTCACCGTTGAGTACCGCAATGATGCCGGCGCCATGGTCCCTATCCGCGTGCACACCGTCCTCATCTCCACCCAGCACGACGAGACCGTCACCAACGACGAGATCGCGGCGGACCTCATGGAGCACGTCATCAAGCCGGTGATCCCCGGGAAATACCTCGACGAGAACACCATCTTCCACCTCAACCCGTCCGGCCGCTTCGTCATCGGCGGCCCTCACGGCGACGCTGGCCTCACCGGCCGCAAGATCATCATCGACACCTATGGCGGCTGGGGAGCCCACGGTGGCGGCGCATTCTCCGGCAAGGACCCCACCAAGGTGGACCGCAGTGGCGCCTACATTGTCAGGCAGGCCGCCAAGAGCATCATCGCTAGCGGGCTCGCGCGCCGCTGCATCGTCCAGGTCTCGTACGCCATCGGTGTGCCTGAACCCTTGTCTGTGTTTGTCGACTCCTACGGCACCGGCAAGATCCCCGACAGGGAGATCCTCAAGCTCGTGAAGGAGAACTTTGACTTCAGGCCCGGCATGATCAGCATCAACCTCAACCTGAAGAAAGGTGGGAACAGGTTCATCAAGACCGCTGCCTACGGCCATTTTGGCCGCGACGACCCCGACTTCACCTGGGAGGTGGTGAAGCCCCTCAAGTTCGTCAAGGGGTCTGCCTAAGAACACTTGGGACTTGTTGCTCCACCGGTATTCGACATTTCGCCGCGACACCAGACCACCGGCTTGATGACCTGAGAACCACAACTATGTGGCGCCAAGTTTTCTTACTTTGGTCGTTTCATATCTATGCTTTGGTTTCTCTATTATTTTACTCCATCCGTCCGCAAATAAGTGTACTTCTAACTTTTATCCTGAGTCAAACTTTTAGAAATTTGACCAACTTTATAGGAAAAAGTAGCAACATTTATGACACTAAATTAGTATTATTATATCCGTTTTGAAATGTACTTTCATAACATAGCCATTTGATGCCATATATGTTACTATTTTTTTATATAAAGTTGGTCAAATTTTAAAATTTTTGACTAAGAACAAGAGCTAGAAGTACACTTATTTGCGGACGGAGGGAGTATCTGCTTAACGGGCGAGTGATGTGATGTGATGTGATGTTATACCACTCATCCAATAATAATATTGCTCTTTATTCCGTTTCCAAAAGAACCTTATGACATTAGCGCCATGTTTTTCTATTCTCTTAAGCAGTACTGTACTTCATATACTGTCCTTGGTATTTAATCTTGGAATTTGCAGTTGGTAAGGTAAGTACTCACCGTCACAGTGCAAGCTAGCAACAAGTGATTATCATTCGAGTTGAATTTATACTGCCCAAGTAATTTTCGTTCACAGCACGCTGAACGTGTTTTTTATTGGAGTTGTGGCTGAGTTGTTGCAGTCCTTGGATTCGACTAGAGAAATGAAGGAGAGAAGCAATCAAGAAGGTCCAGAAAGTCACAGTCAGTAATGTTCAGAGATAGGAATGGTTCAGAAAGTTGAAAGTAGCAAGACGCAAGCTCTCAAGGAAAGCGGTCGGCGCGTGTAAACTAAAGATGTAATTCAAAGCTCAGAATTATGAATGTAAAACCGTGTGTGTTGTGCTGCTTTCGGTTTTATTAACGGTGAACAAACAATTTGGCTGGGTTAGGGATTATGAATGTAAAACCGTGTGTGTTGTGCGCGATGTTGACGACGCATCGCGAGACGGAGGGCGGTGAATCCTATTTGACGCTCGTAGCGTCCGTTATCGTCCTGATGCGTACCTCTCCCCTCCCTATTTGTTTTTTGTGGGCCAAGCCCGTTGGCATTGGTGATGATACGATGACAGAGGAAGACGATCACCGGAGACACACACCACTCACCTCGCTGGCGATGCTGCGGACAGACAAGATAAACACCGGAGATACGCAACACTGCCGGAGATGGGGACGACGCGGTGACCGCAGCGTCTCCGGCAAGGCGAGGCCAGGAACTCACCGTAGCCGCCAGGTGGAGGCGGAGGTGAGGCACAACCTTAACTTGTGTGTGTGTGTGTGTGGGGGGGGGGGGGGGTCGGGTCCGGGGACCTCGCCGGCGACAAGGTATTAGTCTTTGGGGTGCGGGGAGTTTAGAGATAGGCCGGGGGAGGCGGTGGGCGGCGGTTCGAGTAGGGCGGAGCGACGAGGCGCCGCGGGAGCGGAGCCGGCCGCGGGTGGCGGCAGCCGGCGGTCTGGCCTATGACGGCGCGCGGGGGATTGAGTTCGTGCGAAGACTACCGTGAGGAAGAAGATGACCCCGACGGTGCTGGCGATTGTGGGCTGCTGAAGATAGCGAGCATGCATGCGTCGGGTTCGATTGCGATGCTAAATGCGTTGAATAGGACCTCCCATGGAGGGCAACGGTAGCCTGTGGCCGCACTTGGCATCCGGGCCCAATCCAGACCTGGATGGGATTGAGCGGGCTGTGGCTCCGGCGCATGATGGCGGCGCGGGAAGCTCCTGTTTTGTTATTCTCTTAGGTAGTACTGCAATTCAAGAATGGAGAAAAATGGAACTTGTTTGGTTATTTGGAATGGAATGGAATGTAATCGATTACGAAGAGGTCTACTTCAATTAACTGAAAGGATGTTAAGTGCTCTCTCAGCATGTAAGTAGCGCGTCCAATGGACAATGTGGCAATTTCCGC
>QRDG01001718.1:255473-475370 GCA_012064385.1 Puccinellia tenuiflora | reverse complement strand
ACTTCATCTTCACGTGCATCTTGCTGGTTAGATCCTTGGACATGCAGATTGATTCCAGCTTAAGCACAATGCTGCCGCGGATTTCTCCTGCAGCACCTCTTGCAAGATATCATTAGATAGATGAAGTTGAATTAATGACAAAGCCTTACGATCCTTGCGCTTTTCCTCAGGAGACCACTCCTTCGCGTCCTTCTTTCCGAACGCATCTATCGCCTCATCAAGATCCGAAGCCTGCGATAGAATCGCACGCATCTTGACTTGCCACAGAGAAAACCTCATCTTGTAGTCCAGCAACGGTAGATCAAACTTCATCGATGCCATCGCAAAACCCTAATCTGAAACCAAGGCTCTGATACCACTTGTTACACGCGATAGAAAAACAACGATGAAATTAACCAAGATCAAACCAACGGGGGACACGAGATTTTAACGTGGAAAACCCTTCCAACAAGGAAGAGAAAACCACGGGCGCCAGCCAGCAATACTTCACTATTTCGGGGTAAGGTTACAAACGCGCCGGGATTTACAATGTGTGGCTTATCTCCGGTGGCGGTTTACAAGACGTATTTATAGTGGTCCTGACCTAATCTAGGTCGGTGATAAGCGGTGTCCAGGTCGGTTACAACTCGACGTACCGCGGGGGCAGCTTCGCTCCGTCGTTAGCCATCTCACTTATAGAATCGGATTTGGATCACCATAAAAAACACTCCACCTGAGACAAATTCCATATTGTAGCATCAACAATCCTTCACCCTGAAATCATCAAAGAAAACACTTTCGGCGCTAACTAGCCTCTTGGGCTAAACAGTTATACCAACTAAGCTCAAGCAAAGCTCAAACTTAGCAACAGGAACTGGCTTTGTCATCATATCAGCAGGATTATCATGAGTACTTATCTTGCATACCTTCAGCTTACCTGTGCAACAATATCACGCACATAATGGTATTTGCATACCGCTTCACTTTGGCCCAAGCCTACCGGCGACGGGCCTCGCTTCGCTCCATCGTTAGCCTTCTCACTTATAGAATCGATTTGGATCACCATAAAATAACAAGTTGAACACATGTGCGTTTTAATTTATGAGCACTAACCCTCTAATCAAATTATGAGAAGTTTGTGTGAAGGGAGTTCTTAAGTTCCAAAGGAGAGGAATATGAAGAAATCGAGGATGGATCAAAGCTCAAGCTTGGGGATGCCCCCATGGCACCCCCTCTGAATATCAAGAACTATCAAGAGTCAAAGCTTGGGGATTCCTAAGGCATCCCCTCATCTAATCGACTATCATAAGGTCGTCTTCGTTAAACTTCGTTTTTATCACTTTACATATTATGTGCTATGCTTGGAGCGTCTTTTTACTTTCAGTTTTATTTGTTTGTTTGCTGGTCATATCTTTGTTGGATCCTAGCTTTATTTGTGTGGGACAGAGACACGCGCCGCTTTTTCGTTTGAATACTCCTTTGCTTCGCTTATATCTTTTTCAGTATTCTTAGCTACTGTTTGTTTTCTAGTAAGCTCTCGCTTTTAGCTTTTATCTTGTTTAGAGCTGCTAGTTGTTAAGTTAAAATCTCTTGTTCTTCACTTATATTTGTTGGAGAGTTGTTTTGGTTGCTTGGTTAATGTGTTAGATCGGAAAAATGCTATGCATGTGGCAGTAGTATGAAATAGAAAAAACCTGCATAGTCTTGTAGATCACTATGTGGATAATTTGATACTCTTCAATTGTTTTGAGGCACTAAAATAACTAATGGTTAAAATGTGTTGGTTAATGGTGTTAGAACTGATTAGTGGAGAGGTGTTATTAAAGCATGGAGCTGTACTTTTCTGAACTAAACAACCTAAGTCAACAATGCTAATGTGTCATGAATTCTACTAAGTTGAAAATAAGTCCCTAGTGGGTAGTTACTGCAACGGTCGGGAAGCCAACGGGGCACATGTGTCGCCGCCACGATCCCTCTCGGGGTGTCTCTAACCATTTGTGGAACATCGAAACTGCTAGTTGTTTGCAATATACGAAATGCATTGTGAGCTTTGGTCTTTGGCACTTCCACTTCCATATTTTGCTAGCCTCTTCGGTGTTGCGCAATGCCCTCTCTCACATTGAGATTGGTGCATACTTCACGAGTACATCCAACTCCGTGGGAGAACTTCATCCTGTTCTCCTACATATAAGCCAACTATCTTCCTCAAAACAGCCACCATACCTACCTACCACAGCATTTCCATAGCCGTTCCGGGATACATTGCCATGCAACATCCATCATTACATTATGACTTGATGTTGTTCTTCATTCATATAGTTTGCTTGATCATTTGAGTTAGTGTGCAGCGTGGCTTGCCACCTGTTCTACATTTTTTTTCCACACTACGCTTGATCATGCATATCTTCTTTTATATATCATGTATTAGTCTTATGAGTTATGAGTACCAAAAGTGTGACGATCATCTTGTAAAAATAGAGTGTTGCCCCTACCTGTGAGCATATTGAAAAGAGCAAGAGTCCAAAAGAGACCAATGAGAGAAAATTTAAAAGAGCCACGGAGGCCACAATAAAAAAAGAAGGGAAATATAAAAGAGAGAGGGGGCAGCACTACTATCCTTTATTCCACACTTGTCCTAGTAGCACCTACACTTCATTATAGAGAGTTTTTATGTTTCATTTGTATAACTATGTGGGGAATTAACGTTATAGAACTTGGCTTGTATATTCCAAGGATGAGCCTCCTCAAGTGAGCTCTAGGTGTTCATGAGCAAGCAAGTTGGATGCACCCCCACTAGTTCCATTGGAGAGCTTTCATACACTTATAGCTCTATGTGCATCTGTTGCATGGCAATCACTACTCCTCATGTGCATCTGTCTTGTGGCCTTCTCCACTGTTTTGACCTTCCAAACCTCCATTATTGTTCTTTTTGCCATAACATCATGGTGCCAAAGCCACTTCTTACTTGCACTAGTTTAGTAGACTTCGAAACAGTTGATTTGTGAAGTAGATGGATTAGGACACCTGACCTGAGCTTGGCTATTTTCATGAATGACTAATTAGATACTTTGAAGAATGATTGATACTTTACATTGGAGACATAATTCGCAATTCTTCTTTCTAAACCTTATGTATGGTTCCATGTCTCCAACGCACTTATTCATGAAAAGTTTCTAGCATTTGTTAGCTAACGTTTGTTAATCATTCTTTGCTTAATGTCAACTATAGACAATTGTTTTGGATCACCTTATTCACTTCATGTGCTTTGCATTACTATCTTGATCAAGATTGTGTTGGTAGCATGTCTCATCAAAAATTATTTGTTATCACTTACCTGCTTGAGGACGAGTAGGAGTTAACCTTGGGGATGCTGATACGTCTCAAACGTATCTATAATTTTTGAGTGATCCATGCTAGTTTTGTGATATTGTCACTTGTTTTTACTGTTATTTATATCATTTTATGCATTTTGTCGGACTAACCTATTGACAAGATGCCCAGTGCCAGGTTCCCTGTTTTTGCTGTCTTTTGTTTCAAAAATTTTACTTCTAGGAAATATTCTCGGAATTGGACGAAAATTTATGGGGATTATTTTACGCCAAGACGAAGATGGAGTCCGAAGGGCAGCCTGGGAGGCGACCAACAGGGCACACGCGGGTGCCAGCCATGGCCCAGGGTGACCCGCATGGTGGGGCCCGCCCCTGCCCTGTGGGCACCTCCTCGCCCCCTCCGACGCCTATAAAATCAGAATTAACCTAAAACGTCAAGGCGGCGATTATTTTCCAGAAACTCGACCCCGACGCGCCGTCACCAAGAACCCTAGTTCGGGGTCCAATCTGAATTTGATCCCGGCACTCTGTCGGAGGGCAGATCGATCCCGGAGGGCTCTTCATCGACATGCCTTCCTCCGGAATGATTTGTGAGTAGTCTCACCTTGGACTACGGGTCCATGGAAGTAGCTAGATGATAGTCTATCTCTCTCTTGTGCTTCAATGTCTTATGATCTAGTGAGCTGCCTAACATGATCAAGATCGACTATTGTAATGCTATGCGATGTGTTTGCTGGGTTCCGATGGATTATGAAGTTATGTTCAGATTGGCGCATGATTCTTATATGAGTAATTATGTTCTTGGCATGCTCTCCGATGTGCGTAGTTACTTTGGCCAAGTGATTGTGTGTATCTCCAAGGAGAGGGTATTTATACTAGATAGTGGGTTCATGCCCCTTTTGTTCCTGGGCATGAGTGACAGAAACGTGTAAGGGCGAGGGTGTGTTGTTGCTACTAAGGGTAAACCAACAGTGTTAATGTCTATTTTGATATTAACTATTGCTTACATCATGCACCTTTACTTAATGCAATTGTCTGTTGCGTGCAACTTAAATACCGTTGGGTGACAGGCTGGATAAGCTATCCACGGTGGACTATTTAGACAAAGACGCAGTTGGACTTAACGTTCTTTGTTCCTTGTCCGTGATGCCTCCATAAAATATTATCATGTCCTTTTGTCATAGATAAATTGGGTTTGTGTCATAATCTTGTCAATTGCCTAGCTGTAATTCATTCACCCATCACATGCATATTTTATCTACTTGAGAGACTCCACTAGTGAACCCATGGCCCCTGGTCCATCTTTTTACATTGTTTTCAACCTCATTTACTTGCTTTTAATTATCATTACTCCTCTGGTCACTTTTCATATTTTATCTATTTCATCATACAATTAACCGCTTTGTGTTCTGCGAGACCGGAGAGATTGACAACCTCTCCACCATTGGGGGCAAAGTATTTTGGTTGAGTGTGTGCAGGTCCACGTCTGTTGAAGGTTAAGCTCCAGAGATCTTCAACATTCACCTCGTTGTTGATTTCAAAGTCCTACCGGTTCGATAAACCTCGGTTCTTTAATTGAGTGAAAACTGCTACTAGCTACAATTCCGCCTTCGCTTGGGGCACCACCCAACTTATTAATATCCACCATCAGGCATCCCCAAGCTTATGGTTTTGACCAATCTTGGATATTTGTCAATTTGATGTTCCTTCATTCCCTGTGAAAAAACTTCAACACAAAAACTCTCCCATGCTTTTTCTACGTTTAGACATTAGTATACTAAAGATAACATTTCCAAAGTGCCTGCCATTAACTAAAACAAATTTTGTTTTCAAGTTACAGGGACTTTGATTAATTGGCCACTTTAAAATAATGGATGTAGATCCAAAAAGAATCAAATGAAAACGCAAAGAGGCCACTTTTTGCAACAAAAGTCAGAATCTGTCCAGGAAAACAGCAGCTGGAAAACATAATTTTAAGTAAACTTAAACATCTCTGACATTTTCGCAAATTTTTGAGCGCACAGAGGATTAAGTAGATACTTTCTCTATAAAAAATTTGTGACATTTCGAGCTTCCAGTAAAACATGAAAATCGGGCAGTGAACAGAAAATACCGAAACAGAAAAACCACTTTTTAATTATGCATCAACTAAAACCAATGGGTAAAACTTGGCACTTTATTTTTGGAAAACTAAAAGACCAGAGGGCAAAACAAAAACAAATAGAAAGGAAAAACAAACCGACGCTCCAAGAATAGCACATAATATGTAAAGCAATAAAAATATAGTAACATGGGTGAAAACTGATGATTGTCGATGAGAAGGGGATGCCTTGGCATCCCCAATCGTAGACGCTTGTGACTTCTTGTATATTTCAGAGGAGGTCCATGGGAACCTCCCCAATATTAATCTGTTATCCCTTCTTGATCTTCCTTTCATCACCCTCGCGTGCTTGAATACTGCGAAAGCTTCCTTCACACAAAACTTCTAATAAACTTCATTAAAGGGTTGTTCTCACACAAATAAACCACCTTCAGTTCTCACTTACAATTAAATGAACTTGTTCCCATACATTAGCTACTGCCACAAAGATCTAAGTATGCTCCGGGATCAAAGAACTCCTTTGCCCGTAAAAGAAGCGATGTAAGAACAAGACAGAATCCTGTCAAAACAGAGCAGAATGTAAAGATGATTTATTTGGGTACTGGGACACCTCAAATCAGAAAACTTAAAACTAATGAAAGTTAGACAAAACGCTGGTGCTTACATTAAAAAATTTTCAGACCCATATCACGTTCTGTGATGTTTTAGAATTTCGTATGGTGACAGACAGAAATCTGTTTCTGGACAGCAACTAAAAAATTTAACTTTCCTCTCATTAGAGGCTATTCTTGGCACAAAAAACCAAAACAAAAAGGATACAAGAGAGTTTATACAGAAGCAACAACACCAAAACACAAAGAAAAACAAAAAGAAACAGAAATTAAAAATAAAAATGGGTTGCCTCCCATGAGCGCTTTTCTTTAATGCCTTTTAGGTAGGCTTATTTTAATGATGCTCTCATAATATTAAGAGTTGAAATAATAAGGAGAGCATCAACGAGAAAATATCAAACACATTTAAATCTAACCTCTTCCTATGCATAGGAATCTTGTAAGAAAATAAATCATTGAAACATAATGTGACTAGCATAAGAGGGCAAAACAAATGCAACTTCAAAACTTTCAACATAAGGAGAGGAGACTAAATACTATGAGATATTTAGAACCATGTTTTCCTCTCTCATAATAACTTTCAGTAGCATCATAAGCAAATTTTAATAATATAGCTGTCACAATAAAAATTCTTACAAAAGTCCACATGCATACAATTATTATATAGGACAATATGAGTAATATAGATCATGAACGAGACAACATGATATTTGTTGATGAATAAGAAGGGATGGCTCGGGCATCCCCAAGATTAAATGGTTGTATCTTCTTGAATATGTTCTTGGGGTGCCCCTGAGCATCACCAAGGTTGAGTTCTTGTACCTTATCGTTCGTCTCATATCACCATATTGATTCGATCTTATAGACTACATCCACATAAAACTTCACAAAACTCATTAGTAGGGTTAGTGCTCATAAAATAAAATCCACTCATGTCCAAGCATTGGCAAGTTGTAAGACCTCAATTCAATATTATCTACTGTATACTAATCAATTTATAACTTCTATTGATCAAATAAAGATTATAAACATCGAGTATAAGCCAATACTAAATAAAGACAACAATCTGTCAAAAACTGGACAGTCTGTGAAGATCGAATTTTCGAGGCACTTCTGTAGCTCAAATCAAGAAACCAAACTAACAAAAGATAGATAAAAGTATGCAGGCTTGCTGTCTAAAAATATCAGGAAAATATAAAATTCTGGTGATTTTAGGAATTTCACGCAACAGGCGCACAGAATCGTTTCTAGGCGCAAAGCAACAAACTTGCATCATAATAAACTAGATGTCATAAATACATTTTATTTTTATATTACAGTGGTATATACGACATATATAATATATATATATAGATATATATTATGATATATAGAGATATAGATATAAATATATATATATATATATATATATTATATATATGTTTTAGCTGAGAGCTTCCATGAAAAGATTTGCTTTGGTTTCATAGGCATGAACACAAGTGTTCAAGGTCGACCCCACTTAACCATACTCATCTTTCCAATCACTTCTATTTTTGAAAAAGTTTTAGATAACAAGTAGAACTATTTTTTTTTTTGTAATTTGTGCTCCCTATCCATACTAAGGATAGAAAACAACTTACAAACTGAAAGTAAACATTACTAGAGATAAGCAAACAAGTGCACACAAGAATATTTGATAAGGGGTGGCCCGATTTTCTCTGTGAGCGGTGGTAGATGGTTGATGATGGTAGATAACTTGCGAGATTCCGACGACTCATCCGGCTGTTCCCCTGTTGCCAATGCAACAGCTCTTCAACCCAATGGATATTCGCGACGCCTCACACGATGCAACGTAGCCGACCCGGCCACGAACGCGGTTTCTGCGATCTACTAATTCCCAATGGCACAACAGATCACACTCTAACTTTGGTAGAAAGAACCTCCAGATCGAAACAAAGTGGAGGGGTGTATTCCTGATCGCAACAAAGAGGAACACGGCAAAAGATGAATGCTGTAGCAATCCCAATCTAGGGTTTAATCAAAACGTGGTCTAACCCCTCTCTAGCAGCCGCCCCTATCCTTATATAGGAGGCCAAACCGAACTAACACGGAAAACCTAACTTGGTTCTGACTCGAACGGGTACAAACCGACCCAAAAGTGGGTTCGGCCGAAATCTGGCGCGCAGGCCGGGTCCAGGCCGGGCTTAGGCCGGGCCAAGGCCGGGCTGGGATTCGCATGGCAGGGAAACCGGCCTGGCCGGGCGGAGGCCGGGCTGAGGCCGGCCGCTTCGGGTGCATGGCCGGCCTAGGCCGGGCTGAGGCCGGGCTGAGGCCGGCCGCTTCGGGCACATGCCCGGCCTAGGCCGGGCTTGGGCCGGCCTTCCTGCGTCTCGGAGGCCGGGTGCTTCGGGTGGTAGCCCGGCCTGGCCGGGCTGAGGCCGGGCTGAGGCCGGCCTGACTGGTTTTCTTCGTCTTCTTTCCTTGCGCCTTCCTCCCGCTCCTCCCTCGCGCCATAGGTGTCTTTGTGCTCCGATTCTTGCTGCTCCTCGGGTCCTCCTCCAATGCTTGTGTTATCAACAACCCTGATCATACACAGATGCATAGACTTAGGCAGTATAAAGCTCTCAACATCACAAACATTATATTCAATTAAGAGTGAGTTCACCTGTTGTCCAAGTAGCTTGGCACGAGCTCTTGTCATTGGTCCAATCCTCACTTCATTGGGCTTGTCTTGAGCAGCAACATCGTCGATAGAAGAAAATGGTAAAGGACTAGGGATGTCCTCATCAATATTCACCCCACGCTATTGCTCCCCGGCAACGGCGCCAGAAAAGGTCTTGATAACCCACAAGTGTAGGGGATCGTTTGTAGCCTTTTCGATAAGTAAGAGTGTCGAACCCAACGAGTAGCTAAAGGTAGGATTAATATCTTCTCAAGTTCTATCAACCATTGACACAACTCTACGCACACCGAACGTTTGCTTTATCTAGGAAATAAAACTATAGGAATAAAACGGGTATGAAAGGATGGTTTTGCAATATAATAAAGAACAAGAAGATAAAAGTTAGTTGCTGCAGCAATAAAGTATACTAAAAGACCATAAATAACAGAACCATGAGTGTGGAAAAGTGGTGGAAGGCGTGGCGTAATTATTCATAATTAATTAGTGAAGTTATTCGGTTCATCGTCTTCGATGCAGTTTTCTATGTGAGAGAGGCAAAGCATACACGTTCTCAACTACTTGTGATTACATGTACTATATGATTGGAACATTAGCAAGCATCTGCAACTACTAATATTCATTAAGGTAAAAACCCAACCATAGCATTAAGTTCATAAGGTCCTCTTTATCCCATACAATGTCAAAAACCGGGATGGGGCTTAGGTTTCTGTCACTCCGGCAGCCCTACCTGATGTAGGGCTAGGCCTGATCTTCACGGATTTGAGGGGAAACGGGGATGAACACGAAGAACACGGAGGGGTAGCGAGGGAGATTCGTAGGCAAAACACAAGGATAACTAGCAAATCCTGCTGAGAACTCCACCCAACAACAAACCCTCAAAAAGGTAGCCTTTGGATCGAAGAATCAAGCCAAACTTACTCTTGTTGAAACCGATTGCTCTTACCGGCCGGTCCACCGATCCAATAGAATCACCGCAGTGAAAGATTGGTTTGCACTACTAGAGACACCGTAGTGAAAGAGTAGCAACAACAAGATCTACCTCAACGAGGCACCCTAGCTACGAGGGAGGAGGAGCATAGCTCACACAAGTCTCAAATTCAGTCTGACCTCAAATGGGGAAAGGGGAAAGCTATTTATAGTCTTACTACAAAACGAGGCAGGGAGGTGGGGATCCGGCCTGGAAACCGGCCTAGGCCGGCCTGGAGGCCGGCTGCGTCGGGTGGAGACCCGGCCTGGAAACCGGCCTAGGCCGGCCTGGAGGCCGGCGACGTCGGGTGGAGGGCTGGCCTGGAAACCGGCCTAGGCCGGCCTGGAGGCCGGCTGCGTCGGGTGGAGGTCCGGCCTGGAAACCGGCCTGGGCCGGCCTGGAGGCCGGCTGCGTCGGGTGGAGGTCCGGCCGACTCGGGTGGGGGTCCGGCCTGGGGGCCGGCCCAGGCCGGCCTGGAGGCCGGCTGGCTCCGCCTTGAGCTTTTGCCTCCTTCTTCCTCTTCTTGCCCATCTTCTTGGATTTCCTCTTGGCCATCTTCTCGACTCCATTGTGGGTCATCTTCCGGGTGGATCCTGAGTATACACAAGGTACCGGCATGAGGTAGCAAACAATTCAAAGGGAGGTCGAGGTCACACATCGAGAGGAGCGAGGTCACCTTTTCATGAAGAGCTCTGACTCTTGATCTTGTCATTGGGCCAATCGGCATGGTGTCCATGGTGTTGTCCACCTGTGGGGCTACATCATCTCCCCCCCCCCCTTCGGAAAGAGTCGTCCTCGACTCGTCATCCTCTTGAACGCTTGCATCTCCGTGGAAGGGAGATAGGTCGGCGACGTTGAACGTGTCATGCACCAAGTACTTGGATGTTGGGATATTGATCTTGTAGGCATTGTTGTTGATGCGCTTGAGCACTTTGAAAGGCCCGTCACCGCGAGGAGCAAGCTTGGATTTTCTTTCATCTGGAAAACGGTCCTTGCGGAGGTGTAGCCACACAAGATCCCCTTCTTCGAATATCATGGGCTTCTTCAACTTGTTGATCTTGGTAGCTTGGCGCTTGGTGTGCTCCTCTAGAGTTGCTCGAGTTGACTCATGTAATGACTTCATGTAGTCGGCTCTCTTGTCGACGTCCATGTCGGTGCGCTCGTGTAGAGGAAGTGGTAGGATGTCCAGGGCGGTGTTGGGGTTGAACCCATAGACAACCTCGAATGGGCTTCGCTTGGTCGCCCGGTGGGAGGCACGGTTGTAGGCGAACTCGGCGTGCGGTATGCATTCCTCCCAACCTTGATGTTTGGCTTGATTAATGCGCGAAGGAGAATTGATAAGCTTCGATTCACCACCTCGGTTTGGCCATCGGTTTGTGGGTGGTAGGCGGTGGAGAAGAGGAGCTTGACTCCTAGCTTTGCCATCAATGCCTTCCAAAAGTAGCTTGTGAACTTGACATCTCGGTCCGAAACAATGGTCTTTGGCACTCCATGTAGACGAACGATTTCCCTAAAGAACAAGGTTGCAATGTGTGAAGCATCGTTGGTCTTATTGCAAGGAATAAAGTGGGCCATTTTAGAGAAGCGATCGACAACAACAAATATTGAATCTTTGCCATTTTTTATTCGAGGTAATCCTAAGACAAAATCCATGCTATTGTCGGACCAAGGTGTGTGTGGAATTGGTAAAGGCATATAAAGACCATGAGAGTTCAACGTGGACTTAGCTTTGAGGCAAGTTGGGCAACCACCAAACGTTCCACATCACGCGTCATTCGTGGCCAAAAGTAGTGTGTAGATAGCATGGCGAGTGTCTTGTCACGTCCAAAGTGTCCCATGAGGCCTCCACTATGTGATTCCTGTAGAAGTAACAAACGGAGCGAGGACTTGGGAATGCATAGTTTGTTAGCCTTAAACAAGAAACCCTTGTGCAAGTAGAAATCATCGTATCCTTTGTCAATTGTGCACTTTGTAAAGATAGGACCAAAGAAAGGATCGGAAGCATAGAGTTCTTTAAGGTCATCAAGGCCCACAACGTTGATTTCAAGTTGGGTGAGTAAAATCATTTTGCGGGAAAGAGCATCCGCAACTATATTGTCCTTGCCTTTTTTGTACTTCACAACATAGGGAAAAGACTCGATGAATTCAAGCCATTTGGCATGCCGTTTGTTCAAATTGGCTTGGGTTTTCAAATATTTCAAAGATTCATGATCGGAATGAATAACAAACTCTTTGGGCCAAAGGTAGTGTTGCCACACTTCCAAAACACGGACTAAGGCATAGAGTTCCTTGTCGTAGATTGGGTAGTTTAGGCGAGCACCATCAAGTTTTTCGCTATAATAGGCAACGGGACGGCCACATTGCATGAGTACGCCACCGATGCAACCCACTAGCGTCACACTCAAGTTCAAAGGTTTTGGAGAAATCCGGCAAAGCAAGTAAAGGAGCTTCGGTCAATCTCTTCTTGAGTTCATTGAAAGCCGATTCTTGAGCATTGCCCCAAATGAAGGGTACATTCTTTTTGGTAAGCTCATTCAAGGGACAAGCAATTGTGCTAAAATCTTTCACAAAGCGGCGGTAAAACCCAACAAACCAAGGGCGCTACGAAGTTGAGCAAGATTAGTTGGCGGTGGCCAATTTGTGATTGCCTCAATCTTTGAGGTGTCAACTTCAATCCCTTTGGAAGAAACTACATAACCCAAAAACACAAGCTTGTCAGTGCAAAAGGTACATTTCTTGAGGTTGGCAAAAAGCGAAGCATTACGAAGGGCCAACAAAACTTGCTTCACATGGTCGACATGTTCATGCAAAGATTTGCTATAAACAAGGATGTCATCAAAGTAGACAACCACAAACTTGCCAATGAAAGCGCACAAGACGTGATTCATAAGACGCATAAATGTTGAAGGAGCATTGGAGAGACCAAAGGGCATGACAAGCCACTCGTAAAGACCAAGTTTTGTTTTAAATGCGGTTTTCCATTCATCTCCTTCATGCATACGGATTTGGTGATAGCCACTTTTCAAATCAATTTTGGAGAAGATAGTGGCACCACTAAGCTCATCTAGCATGTCATCAAGTCGTGGGATAGGATGTCGATACCTCACCGTGATATGTTGATGGGACGGCAATCCATGCACATTCGGAGTGTGTCGTCTTGCTTGGGGACGAGGATGACCGGAACGGCGCACGGCTCAAGCTTTCACGAACATGTCCCTTGGCGAGGAGTTCTTGAATTTGGTGCTCGATCTCCTTTGTCTCCTCGGGGTTGGTGCGGTATGGCGCTCTATTGGGTAGAGGGGCGCCGGGAATGAGGTCGATGCGATGCTCGATTCCACGTAGGGGAGGAAGTCCTTGAGGTAGCTCATCCGGAAAGACATCTTTAAATTCCTGCAAAATAGACAACATAGACGGAGGAACTTGGGTTAAGTCGTTAGTTTCTTTGCCATCTCCTTTGCATAAGAGCACGAAGTGGAAAGTGGATGGGTTTGCTCTCACTTCTCTCATCTCACTTTTGGTGGCTATCAAGACTACGCCGGGACTCACTCTTTTCCCTTTCTCACTCATATTTGGCTTGTGGCTCTCACTCACGTGAATGTGGTTTGCTCTCTCACCACTCAACTCACTAGGGGATTGTTTTTCTTGCGCTCTTACAATTGTCTTGGCGTTGTCGGCGATGATTTGGCTTGGAGTCATGGGGCGGAGCACTAGGATCTTATTGTTCCATTTGAAGCTATAGTAGTTGGTGCGCCCATCATGAGTAGCGGCCTTGTCAAATTGCCAAGGGCGGCCAAGAAGTAAGTGGCAAACCGACATTGGTACCACATCACAATCCACCGTGTCCTCGTAAGAGCCAATCTTGAAGGATACTTGAACCGTGTGTTGGATCTCACGGTGCCGGAGTCACTAAGCCATTGCACATGGTAAGGATTGGGGTGCTTCTTGTACGTCAAGTTAAGTTTCTCACATAGCTCCTTGCTTGCCAAGTTGTGACAACTCCCACCATCAATGATTACCTTGATTGATTTGCCGTTGATTCCGGCCTTGGTTTGGAACAAGTTGCACCTTTGAGCGTCATCACCTTGGTTGATTGCAGTCAAGACTCGAGTGACAACTAGAGTGGGGTTGGGGTCACCATCACAATAGATGTAATCATCGGCGTCATCCAAGCTTTGCATCGTGGCCACCTTGTTCAATGCGTGGTACTCATCTTCACTCATAGACTCATAGTCTCCATTTTCATTGACTATCATCACCTTCTTGTTGGTGCACTCAAATGACTTGTGCCCTTGACCTCCACACTTGTAGCAAGTGATATATGACTTGGTTGCTTGGGGTGAGGGCGACGTCTTCTTGGAGGTTGTAGTGGGCTGCGGTGTAGGACTTTTGATATTTCCTTGAGCTTGGACTTGAGTGATGGGTTGTGTTGATGAAGAAGCTCTAGTGGCGAAGAAGGACTTGGCCTTGACATACTTGAGTTCTTCGGCGACTTGGCGCTCGGCCTTCATGGCTTGATGAACTAGCTCAACAAGGTTCTCATAAGGTTGGAATTCCACTATCTTCTTGATGGGGTACGTGAGGCCGTTCAAGAAGCGTGCCATTGATTGTTCCTCGGACTCTACAATGTGTGCACGGGAGAGAGTGGACTCCATCTCCTTGTAGTACTCGTCGACCATCTTGATACCTTGCTTGAGTTCTTGTAGCTTCTTGTACAAATCTCGCGCATAATGATGTGGCACAAAGCGCTTGTGCATTTCCTTCTTCATGTCATTCCATGTGTCGATTGGGTCTTCAAAGGATGCTTGGAGTTGTTCCCACCATAGTTGCGCATAGCCTTCGAACTCGAGGGATGCGAGGTCAACTCGTTTGTCTTGCGGCACCTTGTAGACTCGAAATAGCTTGGAGACCTTGGATTCCCATGCCATGTAGTCCTCCGGGTCGTTGGTGCCATGGAACTTAGGAATGACAAGCTTGGGAGGATTGAAGCGGTTTTTGTGATCATCCTCATCATCATCATCATGGTGGCGATGGCGGTCTCGGTGACGATGCCTTGGGTGGTGGTGTGGAACATAATCCTCGTCATCTTCAATATTAACATGATTGTCGGCCGATGGCACTCGGCGGCTCGATGTGGAGGAAGATCGTGACGATGATGTCGATTGTCCTCATGGCGGTGTGGGGGATCCAAATTAACATTTGGAATTGGAACTTCTTGTCGATGGCGATCTTGATGTTGGTGATGGTGTACGATCGCTTGGGGGTGCGGCTCTTCTTGACGATGTTGGTCTTGGTGTTGTTGAGGATCCATGTTCACGTGTTGATTAGGCATCTCTTGGCGATGGTGCTCTTGGCGATGGCGATGCCCTTGATCATTCTCACTCCGTGCGTGGCTTCTTGCGGTGGAGTGGCGAGAGCTTCGTGAACTTGACCTTGAAGAGCAACTATGATCACGCTCGAGTAGCTTGCTCATGGAATCTTGGAGTTGAGCGAAGCGCTCAGCGTTTTCACGTTGCGCGGCATTGATGACGATCCTCATAGCGACGAAAGTTGTCGTCGATGTACCTCCTAAGGGACTCCGCTTGTTTGCCGAAGTCGGCGTCTTGTTCTTCCCTAGCCATGATAAGCAAACACAAGTGATATGTGGAATATGTGGTGGCTAATAACCGCTCTTACCTTGGTTGATAGTATTGAACCAATGGGCCTGCCTTCCAAGACAAAAGTGTCACAAGAGTAAGAGTTGGTTGATTAGTGATCCAAAAGCGACTCACACACACTTATGAGGAGCTTAGGTATGGTAAAGTGGCAAGAAATCGAAACGAAACCAACGAAAAGGCTATTGCAATAAGTGGAAGATAACCACAAGGATCAAGAAACAAAAGAGACTAACCACACAATCCGAGAAACAAAGGAGACTCACACGTGGAGACAAACGTGGATGGTGCGACTATAGGGAGGAGCAACTTGGACTTAACGAAGACTATGCTCGTGCCGCACCACCTCTCGAAGGACAACTAGCTCAAGTGTATGGGAAGGAGCAACCGATTTGCACAAGTGTACCCATTTCTCTATTGGTAATGGAGCTTGAGGATGACTAGGATCACGGCTCGGCTTTTCTCTTTTTTTTTTGAATCTTTTCTATTTCTCTTTTGCTTGTATGCTTTTGCCCGAGCCGAGTCCGCTACAACTAGATGCTCACAAGATTATGATATGGTCACTTGGTGTCACACTAGTGCAATGCTCACACTATGAAGAGCTAGCTCCTGGGAAAAAGTTTCGCGAAATGGAAAGGGATGTGTCGGAAGCTATACCTTTGATGTCGTCGAGGTAGCGATGAAGCGACACGAAGATGAAGTCGGTGAATAGTCGTGCGGCGGTAGCACCGGCCGAACGGGCGGTAAGACCGATTGCGGGCGGTAGTAACGGCCGTTCGGACGGTAGTACCGCCGGCGACGAATTGCGCGGCACGCTTGGGCTTGGAGCGGAAAAGGCCTCCGGAAAACACCAACGGAAAGTGAGGAAAAGGTCTTAAGCACGAGATCCGTGGATCAAAACCACAAATCGCTCACCAAATCGAAAGATCGAACGAAATCCATATGGGCTATTTTTTTTTTGAATTTTCGAAATTGGTATGGGAAAGAAAAATTTTGGTGGAAAAATGGCTAATAAAAGGTGGAAACACGATCCAAATCCATGGAAACCCTTGCTCTTGATACCAAATGATGTAGGGCTAGGCCCGATCTTCACGGATTTGAGGGGAAACGGGGATGAACACGAAGAACACGGAGGGGTAGCGAGGGAGATTCGTGGGCAAAACACAAGGATAGCTAGCAAATCCTGCTGAGAACTCCACCGAACAACAAACCCTAAAAAAGGTAGCCTTTGGATCGAAGAATCAAAGCCAAACATACTCTTGTTGAAACCGATTGCTCTTACCGGCCGGTCCACCGATCCAATAGAATCAACGCAGTGAAAGATTGGTTTGCACTACTAGAGACACCATAGTGAAAGAGTAGCAACAACAAGATCTACCTCAACGAGGCACCCTAGCTACGAGGGAGGAGGAGCATAGCTCACACAAGTCTCAAATTCAGTCTGACCTCAAATGGGGAAAGGGGAAAGCTATTTATAGTCTTAGTACAAACCGAGGCAGGGAGGTGGGGATCCGGCCTGGAAACCGGCCTAGGCCGGCCTGGAGGCCAGCTGCGTCGGGTGGAGACCCGGCCTGGAAACCGGCCTAGGCCGGCCTGGAGGCCGGCGGCGTCGGGTGGAGGGCCGGCCTGGAAACCGGCCTAGGCCGGCCTGGAGGCCGGCTGCGTCGGGTGGAGGTCCGGCCTGGAGGCCGGCTGCGTCGGGTGGAGGTCCGGCCTGGAGGCCGGCTACGTCGGGTGGAGGTCCGGCCTGGAGGCCGGCCGACTCGGGTGGGGGTCCGGCCTGGGGGCCGGCCCAGGCCGGCCTGGAGGCCGGCTGGCTCCGCCTTGAGCTTTTGCCTCCTTCTTCCTCTTCTTGCCCATCTTCTTGGATTTCCTCTTGGCCATCTTCTCGACTCCATTGTGGGTCATCTTCCGGGTGGATCCTGAGTATACACAAGGTACCGGCATGAGGTAGCACACAATTCAAAGGGAGGTCGAGGTCACACATCGAGAGGAGCGAGGTCACCTTTTCATGAAGAGCTTTGACTCTTGATCTTGTCATTGGGCCAATCGGCATGGTGTCCATGGTGTTGTCCACCTGTGGGGCTACATCACTACCCCCCGGCCTCCTTCACATACTACAAACCCTATGATGTTATCCACGTGCGCAAGTATATAATAGGAACCATAGGACTGTACCATATCAACATACAACTCGAATCAACCAAATACATTCAATAATTCAATCATAAGACAACAAGGAACTACATAAACATGACATAGATCATAGGATAATATTTTATAGCATCAAACACCATGTTTACATAGGGGATTACAGAGGTTTGTGAGAGAGTGGACCGCTGTAGCTATGAGGAATTGGCGATGGAGATGGCAGTGAAGGCGGCGGCCATGGAGGAAAGGGCAAGGTGGAGGAGGCACGGGTGGCGTCGGCGGCAGCGCATGGCGGCGGCCGGCCGGCTAGGGAGAGCGCCTCCCCCTAACCCCCTTCCTCCATGACTTCTTGGTGCTGTAGAGGAGCCCTCCCCCTTGTAGATGAGAGCCAAGGGGGAGGCAAATTCGTGGCTTTTGGTGGCTGCCCCCAAAACTAGGGTTTCCTCTCTTTATATAGGTGGAGGCAATGCATCCCGGCCCTCCGATGGATGGCCCCTTGATCAAATGGCTCTTGGGCACCTCTAGAACCTTCCTAGGGACCCCTCATATCCATAATGAGGTCCCAAAGTCGTGGCTTGGTCGAATCCTCCAAGTTTGGTAAGAGTTGGAGTCAATCACGTCACCAACTTTCGGAATCCTATAATAAGATATTTGGCCTTCAGTAAAACGGGGATTCCCAGAGCTACAGACCTCCGATTGGGCTGTTATTGGGCTTAAATGAAAGCTATGGAAATTTCCCACGACATTGCAGGCAAATTGATTTTCAGTTGACGTCGTCTTCTTGTCTCAAACTGTCAATCTATGAAATCTGTGAGCAGGACAGATTTCAGTAAAGTCAGAGTCCACCTCCAACAAGGCTCCTTTTGCGTTTTTGCCAATTTCCAAATGATTCCTACACATCAAAGTATAAAACAAGAACATTGTGTACTTTTGCAACTATTAATAGGTTAGTCAAATTAAATCATAAAGTTAGTATGAAAACAAGTGTCAAAGGTATAAAAGTGGCATGAAACAATCAAAAATTATAGATACGTTTGACACGTATCACCCCAACACACCTAATATAATTGTCAGTTGTATAGGTGCACTAGTTCGGCGAAGAGATGGTAAAATACAAGTGATATGGATGGTAAAAGGTGATTTTGTAATTCTGTAATAAAAATGGCATCAAGCAAACAAGCGACAAAAGTGACTAAAAACGGTGTATCAATGCTTGGAAACAAGGCCTAGGCTTCATACTTTCACTAGTGACTACTCTCAACATCATTAACATAATTAAACACATGATAGTTCCCACAAAAATACATGCGTGGTAGACGTTACTCGGAGATCATTCTTTTGTGGATCAAATAGGATGGGAATTGCGTAGGGCTACGAAAAGCACACCTTAAAGTTCGTATTCCACATCTATGGACACTTCATGCTGTCACTATCCGCATCCAAAGATAGTACTAACAAACACCACAACCTATTTCTTGAATAGTGTCTTTCTTCAATAACACAAGCATGAAGAAACCTCATGATCTATTCAATCCAACAAATAAAGAACAAACTCATGATGAAGATCCCTCCAATCTATTATCCATAGAGTCACACATGGCACCCATCCTGTCACCGAGGTACCATGATCACAACGGTGGCTCCGGAAATTGTACTAAATAACACCACTTGAGCAACATCATATCCATTACACATAGGGAAACATCATGTATTCAACTACACTAACAAAGCTCATGATCACAACGAAGATCACATCATGGGAGAGAGAGATAACCACATAGCTACTTGTATAAGCCTCAGCCCCGGTGAGGGACTACTCCCTCCTCATCGCGGGAAGCAGCGGTGTTGATGGAGATGGCCCCAGCGGTCGATCCCCGTCCCGGCAGGGTGCCGGAACAGGACCTTCTGAACCCCCAAAACTTGTCGGCGATGGCGGCGAAGCTCCGTATCGTATTTGGGAAAATCCTTCGGGGGTTAGGGTTTTTTCGTCGGGGATGATTTTATAGGCGTCGGAGGCGGTCGAGGGGGTGCCCACAGGGCAGGGGCGGGTCCCACCCGTGGGCTGCCCTAGGGCCGCGGCAGGGGGCCGCCCCTGTCCTGTGGGTGGCCCCCCAGGTCGCCCTTTTGGCTCCGGTCTTCATTTGTCCAATAAAAAATCCCCATAAATTTTCGTCCAATTCTGAGAATATTTCCAGAAGTAACTTTCTGCAACAAAAACATGACAAAAACAGGGAACTGGCACTGGGCATCTTGTCAATAGGTTAGTCCGACAAAATGCATAAAAATGATGTAATATGATAGTAAAAACATGTGACAACATCACAAAACTAGCATGGATCACTGAAAAAATTATAGATACGTTTGAGACGTATCAGCATCCCCAAGTGATAACAAAGTAATTTTTTATGAGACATGCAACCAACACAAACATGATCAATATAGTAATGTAAAGCATAGGATGTGAATGAAGTGATACAAAACAATTGTCTATAGTTGATAGTAAGAAAGCAATGAATAACCAAGTTGAATCATTTAAGCAAAACCTTTCATAAATTGTACGTTAAAGACATGAAAGTAATGTGATCCACATATTTGATTAATTCTCAAAGTTAACAATTCCATGACAAAAGTGTTTGAGAATCAATACAAAGAAGATGCAAGTTTTAGCAAAAAGCTTCAACTTCCAACGGTATAGTCAATATAAAGATTCATGTTTAATCTGACAATGCAATATGATCAATGATACCCAGGGTCAATGCTAGATGTTTGCTTTGGTGGAGATAGAAGGAAGAGGAAAACTGACTCAACATTAAAAGTAAAAGAAAGGCCCTTCACAGAGGGAAGCAGGGATTAGTCATGTGCTAGAGCTTTTTGTTTTTTTTATGAAGCAGAAGTAAAACAATTTTGAGATATGCATGCTTTCGTCAATGACTTCACAACAGAGAAGCTATCTAGTCCCCCATAACAAGCAAGGTTTTTTAAACTTGTGAGAGCAGCTAGTTTTTAGAGGAGCGAGTACGCTCTTCTTTCTCCTTGGTTTCACCATTGTCCAATGTTTGAGCTGTCTCAGATTTGCATTACGCGGAGGAGAATGGTGAGTTATATTTATATTTTGCTTAAGCTGCTCTCGGGTTGATTCAAGTGAAGATGTAATCCATCGACACCGGGTGAAAGTGGGGAAATGACCTTGCTCGTCACAAGTTATATCTAGCTCTCTACTGCTCCCTCATGAGCTTAAAAACAGAGGCACAAAAAGGAGTATTTTGAATTTGTAAAGATAGCACATGACAAATTTACTTGGAATGGTAGGAAATACCATGCATAGGTAGATATGGTGGACTCAGCTGGCAAGATAGTGTGGCTTTGGGATTTGGATGCACGAGTGAACCATACACTCATTACGAATTTTTGGGCTTACAAAGAAGGTATTTGAAGCAAACATCTAAAATTAACCGGTAACAGAGTAGTATACGACATTTATCAATCATAACCATAAAAGCTCCACACTGTCTCCAATGTTGACCAAACAATGCTTTTGATGGAAAGATTAGCTTAAAGAATTAACAACTATGAAACACCACATGGTTTCAAATTTTTAACAGTATTTCTTTACTAATCAATTCCACTCAAATAACCAGCAAGTTTAAGCATTCATCTTAATCTCAAAACAAATAAGAAGTATCAATTATCCGCACAATGATCTACAATACTATGCAGGCTTTCCTTTCATTCCAATATCACATGCATAGCATTTTATCATTCTAACAAATCAACCAAGCAACCAAAACAACTCTCTAACAAATATAAGTGAAGAACAATTGAGTTTAATATCAACTACTAGCAGCTCTAAACAAGATAAAAGCTAAAAGCAAGAGCTTACTAGCAAACAAACAGTAGCTAAGAATACTCAACAAGATATAAGCGAAGCGTAGGAGTATTCAAATGAAAAAAGCGGAGCGTGTCTCTCTCCCACACAAACAAAGCAAGGATCCAACAAGCATATGACCAGCAAACAAACAAACAAAACTGAAAGTAAAAAGATGCTCCAATCATAGCACATAATATGTAAAGTGATAAAAACTTAGTTCAACGAAGACGACCTCATGATAGTCGATGAAGAAGAGGGGATGCCTTGGGCATCCCCAAGCTTAGACGCTTGATGGTTATTGATATTCAGAGGGGGTGCCATGGGGGCATCCCCAAGCTTGAGCTTTGATCCATCTTCAATTTCTTTATGTTCCTCTCCTTTGGAACTTAAAAACTCACTTCACACAAAACTTCTCATAAACTGATTAGAGGGTTAGTGCTCATAAATTAAAATGCACATGTGTTCAACTCAAGACAAATTGCAAACAACTTTACTGGGCATTAGCTACTGTTTACTAAGCCTCAGTGTGGCACTCCTTTTCTAGAGTATCACATTTAATGATAGTAAAAGAGACGAATACAAATAAAAGCAGAATTTGTCAAAAACTGAACAGTCTGTAAAGATCGAATTGTTCGAGGCACTTCTGTAGCTCAAATCAGAAAAGTCAAAACTAACGAAAGATAGCTAAAAGTATCAGGCTTACTGTCTAAAAATTTCAGAAAAAAAAGATAAAATTCAGAGGATTTTTAGATTTCCGAACAGTGACGGACAAAATTCTGTTTCTGGACTGCAAAACAACACCTCGCACTTTCAATGCATTAGAGGCTAAACTTGGCACAAAAAACCAAAAGAAAAAGATACAATGAAATTTCTACAGAGGTAACAACTTCATGACTCAAGAAAAACAAAAACAAACTGAAAGAAAAGAAAACATGGGTTGCCTCCCAGCAAGCGCTTTCCTTTTAAGCCTTTTAGCTAGGCATGATAATTTTAATTATGCTCTCATAAGAATAAGAGTTGGAACGCAAAAGAGAGCATCATGAAGCAAATATCAAACACATTTAAGTCTAACTCTCTTCCTATGCATAGGCATCTTGTAAGAAAATAAATCATTGGAGCATAAAGCTACTAGCATAGGAAGGCAAAGCAAATGAACATTAAAACCTTCAACATAAATATGGGAAACTTTATAAGATGAACATTTATATAACAATGTTTCCCTCTATCATAATAAATTTCAGTAGCATTATGAATAAAATGCACAATATAAGTGTCAGATAAAGCATTCTTATCATGAATAAAATCCACAATATAAGTATTATTACTCTCCACATAAGCAAAATCCTTCTCATTAGTAATAGTGGGAGTAAAACTATCATAACCATCATTGTAATCATCATAAATAGGAGGCATATCATAATGATAATAAACTTTTTCCTCAATAGTAGGTGGACTGAAAATATCACATTCATCATTATAATCATCACATATAGGAGGCATAGTATCATCAAAGCAAATTTCCTCCTCAAAGCTTGGGGGACTAAACAGATCATATTCATTAAAACCGGCATCCCCAAGCTTGCAATTTTCCATAGCATTAGCAATAATGGCATTCAAAGAAATCATACTAATAACATTGCTACTAGCATGATTATTGTGCAAATAAAGTTCCATAGGTTTTTTAATTTTCTCTTCAAAATCATCATGACCAATTTCAATATAAAGTTTATAAATCTCTCTCATTTTTTTGTTGTTTTCCATTAAACCGAACTAGTGAATAAAAAAAAGAAACAAAAAGATTTAACTGCAAGATCTAAAGAAGATACCTTTAAGCGCTCACCTCCCCGGCAACGGCGCCAGAAATTAGCTTCGTTGCCGGAGTGTGAGTGCCGTTTACCTTACCTCCCCGGCAACGGCGCCAGAAAAGAGCTTGATGTCTACTACACACTTCTATTCTTGTAGACTTGTTGGGCCTCCAAGCGCAGAGGTTTGTAGGACAGCGGCAAATTTCCCTTAAGTGAGTAACCCAAGGTTTATCGAATCCACGGGAGGTAGAGGTCAAAGATATCCCTCTCAAGCAACCCTGCAATTAAGATACAAGAAGTCTCTTGTGTCTGATGTCTACTACACGCTTCTATTCTTGTAGACTTGTTGGGCCTCCAAGCGCAGAGGTTTGTAGGACAGCGGCAAATTTCCCTTAAGTGAGTAACCCAAGGTTTATCGAATCCACGGGAGGTAGAGGTCAAAGATGTCCCTCTCAAGCAACCCTGCAATTAAGATACAAGAAGTCTCTTGTGTCCCCAACACACCTAATACAATTGTCAGTTGTATAGGTGCACTAGTTCGGCGAAGAGATGGTAAAATGCAAGTGATATGGATGGTAAAAGGTGATTTTGTAATTCTGTAATAAAAATGGCAGCAAGCAAACAAGTGACAAAAGTGACTAAAAACGGTGTATCAATGCTTGGAAACAAGGCCTAGGCTTCATACTTTCACTAGTGACTACTCTCAACATCATTAACATAATTAAACACATGATAGTTCCCACAAAAATACATGCGTGGTAGACGTTACTCGGAGATCATTCTTTTGTGGATCAAATAGGATGAGAATCGCATAGGGCTACGAAAAGTTCACCTTAAAGTTCGTATTCCACATCTATGGACACTTCATACTGTCACTATCTGCATCCAAAGATAGTACTAACAAACACCACAACCTATTTCTTGAATAGTCTCTTTCTTCAATAACACAAGCATGAAGAAACCTCATGATCTATTCAATCCAACAAATAAAGAACAAACTCATGATGAAGATCCTTCCAATCTATTATCCATACAGTCACACACGGCACCCATCCTGTCACCGAAGTACCATGATCACAACGGTGGCTCCGAAAATTGTACTAAATAACACCACTTGAGAAACATCATATCCATTACACATAGGGAAACATCATGTATTCAACTACACTAAAAAAGCTCATGATCACAACGAAGATCACATCATGGGAGAGAGATAACCACATAGGTACTTGTATAAGCCTCAGCCCCGGTGAGGGACTACTCCCTCCTCATCGAGGGAAGCAGCGGTGTTGATGGAGATGGCCCCGGCGGTCGATCCCCGTCCCGGAAGTGTGCCGGAACAGGACCTTCTGAACCCCCGAAACTTGTCGGTGATGGTGGCAGAGCTCTGTTGCGTATTTGGGAAAATCCTTCGGGGGCTAGGGTTTTTGCGTCGGATGTGATGTTATAGGTGTCGGAGGCGGTCGAGGGGTGCCCCACAGGGCAGGGGTGGGTCCCACCCACGAGTGGGCCCTAGGCCACGGCAGGGGGCCGCCCCTGGCCTGTGTGGGTCCCCTGGAGTCGCCCTTCTGGCTCCCTTTCTCATTTCTTCAATAAAAAATCTCCGTAAATTTTCATCCAATTCCAAGAATATTTCCAGAAGTAACTTTCTGCAACAAAAACATGACAAAAACAGGGAACTAGCACTGGGCATCTTGTCAATAGGTTAGTCCGACAAAATGCATAAAAATGATGTAATATGATAGTAAAAACATGTGACAACATCGCAAAACTAGCATGGATCACTCAAAAATTATAGATACGTTTGAGACGTATCAGCATCCCCAAGCTTAACTCCTACTCGTCCTCGAGTAGGTAAGTGATAACAAAATAATCAACACAATCATGATCAAGATAGTAATGCAAAGCACATGATGTGAATGAGGTGATCCAAAACAGTTGTCTATAGTTGATATTAAGTAAACAATGAATAACCAACTTGAATCATTCAAGCAAAACCTTTCATAATTAGTACGTTGAAGACATGAAAGCAATATGATCCACATATTTGATTAATCGACAAAGGTAATAGTTCCACGAAAAAAGTGTTTGAGAATCAAAACAAAGAAGATGTAAGTTTTACCAAAAAGCCTCAACTTCCAACGGTAAAGTCAATATAAAGATTCATGTTTAATCTGACAGTGCAATATGATCAATGATACCCAGGGTCAATGCTAGATGTTTGCTTTGGTGGAGATAGAAGGAAGAGGAAAACTGACTCAACAATAAAAGTAAAAGAAAGGCCCTTCGCAGAGGGAAGCAGGGATTAGTCATGTGCTAGAGCTTTTTATTTTAATGAAACAGAAGTAAAACAATTTTGAGACATGCATGCTTTCGTCAACGACTTCACAACAGAGAAGCTATCTAGTCCCACATAACAAGCAAGGCTTTTAGACTTGTGAGAGCAACTGGTTTTTAGAGGAGCGAGTACGCTCTTCTTTCTCCTTGGTTTCACCACTGTCCAATGTTTGAGCTGATTTCTCAGATTTGCATTGCGCCGAGGAGAATGGTGAGTTATATTTATATTTTTCTTAAGCTACTCTCGGGTTGATTCAAGTGAAGACGTAATCCATCGACACCGGGTGAAAGGGGGGAAATGACCTTGCTCATCACAAGTTATATCTAGCTCTCTACTGCTCCCTCATGAGCTTAAAAACAGAGGCACAAAAAGGAGTATTTTGAATTTTTAAAGATGGCACATGACAAATTTACTTGGAATGGCAGGAAATACCATGCATAGGTAGATATGGTGGACTCAGCTGGCAAGAAAGTTTGGCTTTGGGATTTGGATGCACGAGTGAACCATACACTCAGTACGAATTTTTGGGCTTAGCAAAGAAGGTATTTGAAGAAAACATCTAAAATTAACCGGTAACAGAGTAGCATAAGTCATTTATCAATCATAACTATAAAAGCTCCACACCGTCTCCAATGTTGACCAAACAATTCTTTTGATGGAAAGATTAGCTTAAAGAATTAACAACTACGAAACACCACATAGTTTCAAGTTTTTAACAGTATTTCTTTACTAATCAATTCCACTCAAATAACCAGCAGGTTTAAGCATTCATTCTAATATCTCAAAACAAATGAGAAGCGTCAAGTATCCACACTATGATCTACAAGACTATGCAGGATTTCATTTCATTCCAATATCACATGAATAGCATTTTGTCCCTTTGACAATTCAAGCAATTTACCAATAACAACTCTCCAACAAATATAAGTGAAGAACATGAGAGTTTAACAACAACTACTAGCAGCTCTAAACAAGATAAAAGCTAAAAGCGAGAGCTTACTAGCAAACAAACAGTAGCTAAGAATACTCAACAAGATATAAGCAAAGCAAAGGAGTATGAAAAAGCGGAAAGTGTCTCTCTCCCACACAAACAAAGCAAGGATCCAACAAGCATATGACCAGCAAACAAACAAAACAAAATTGAAAGTAAAAAGACGCTCCAAGCATAGCACATAATATGTAAAGTGATAAAAACGAAGTTCAACGAAGACGACCTTATGATAGTCGATGAAGATGAGGGGATGCCTTGGGCATCCCCAAGCTTTGACTCTTGATGGTTCTTGATTTTCAGAGGGGATGCCATGGGGGCATCCCCAAGCTTGAGCTCTGACCCATCCTCAATTTCTTCATATTCCTCTCCTTTGGAACATAAAAACTCCCTTCACACAAAACTTCTCATAATTTGATTAGAGGGTTAGTGCTCTTAAATTAAAATGCACATGTGTTCATCTCAACCAAAATTGCAAACAACTTTATTGGGTATTAGCTACTGTTTACTAAGCCTCAATGTGGCACTCCTCCTCAAGAGTATCACATTTGACGATAGTAAAGAGACGAATACAAAATAAAAGCAGAATCTGTCAGAAACTGAACAGTCTGCAAAGATTTAATTTTTTGAGGCACTTCTGTTGCTCAAATCAGAAAACTCAAAACTAATGAAAGATAGTTAGAAGCATCAGGCTTGCTGTCAACAATTATCACAAAAATATAAAATTCTGGCGATTTTAGGATTTTCGTGCAACAGGCGCACAGAATCTGTTTTTGGACAGCAACACAATACCTCGCACTTTCAATGCATTAGAGGCTAAACTTGGCACAAAAAAAAACAAAAAAAAAGATACAATGAAGTTGCTACAGAGGTAATAACTTCATGACTCAAGAAAATCAAAAAGCAAACTAAAAATAAAAGATGGGTTGCCTCCCAACAAGCGCTTTTCTTTAACGCCTTTTAGCTAGGCATGATAATTTTAATGATGTTCTCATAAGAATAAGAGTTGGAACGCGAAAGAGAGCATCATGAAGCAAATATAAAACACATTTAAGTCTAACTCTCTTCCTATGTGCCGCAACAGTGGAACATGGGGTTCCGCTGATGCGGTCAAAGTGGGTCCATCGCACATGGGCCCACCAAGGAGGCACTCAAGGCCAAGGCACAAGACTGGCAGATGGGCCCCCCATCTGCCCCACGGCGTCCCGACGCGCGCGACATCGACAACCAAGGCAAAGGACCCGGGGACCCTCCGGGGCCCCCACGACCCGGAAGCAGGCATGGAGGTCCAGGGACCCCGACGCCCGGCAGGAGGCCAGGCTCACCCCCGGGAACCAACCTCCAGTGCGCTAAGAGGATAAGCTTGCCAGCCCTGGCTGGAGGCTCCTAGGAGACTTGGGCGCCAAGAAGATGGAGGCGCCAAAGGGGGGCAGAGGTGGAAATGCTTTCAGCCTCTGTCCACCCTCCCTAGAAAAGGTGGGCGACCTCACCTACCCCCTCTGAGAAGAATACTTGGACGAGAGGAGGCCACGTCGCCTCCTAAGGAGAACCCAGAGGGGTTTTCCCGCCAAAACCCCTCCGACCCCAAGGGTGCACATGTGGTATCCCCTTAGCCTATAAAAGGAGGACCGAGGCACCCAAGGGAGAAAAGGAGAAGGACCAGCACGGGAACAAGATCACAAGACGGAACACCGTCGAGTTGGAGGCTAGGCTAGGTAGTGCACAAGTCCAAGATTAGCTTAGACGAGAGGTGATCTCCTCCGGGCCAGGATCTGCTCGTCTTCCACCTCTAGCCAACACCTCCCGGGTTCTCACCCACGACCACCATTGTAAAGCTACACCATGATACACCTCTCAATCCAGACATGCAGGAGTAGGGCTGTTAGCCTCCGGGCAGCCCGAACCTGGGTAAACTCCTTGTGTCTCTGTGATGCTTGCTAGTGCGTAGATCTCGAGCGTAGACGAAGCCCCCGGGCGGAAGACGTTACTCAGCCTCCTTCGCGCCCCATACCGAACCTAAAAAAGGGGTATCCTTTACTCCCGGTGTCCGTGATCCAAGACACGACATCTGGCGCGCCAGGTAGGGGGCGCAAGTGCTGATTTCTTCTTCATCGGCTTCGTGTTCTTCGTCGAGATCTTCCTCAAGTTCTTCATCGGCTTCTGATAAGGGGTGGCCCGATCTTCTCTGTGAGCGGTGGTAGATGGTTGATGATGGTAGATAACTTGCGAGATTCCGACGAACTCTCCGGCTGCTCCCCTGTTGCCAATGCAACAGCTCTTCAACCCAATGGATATTCGCGACGCCTCACACCGATGCAACGTAGCCGCCGGCCACGAAGCGGTTTCTGCGATCTACTAATTCCCAATGGAACAACAGATCACACTCTAACTTTGGTAGCAAGAACCTCCAGATCGAAACAAAGTGGAGGGGTTGTATTCCTGATCGCAACAAAGAGGATCACGGCAAAAGATGAATGCTTGTAGCAATCCAATCTAGGGTTTAATCAAAACGTGGTCTAACCCCTCTCTAGCAGCCGGCCCTATCTTATATAGGAGGCCAAACCGAACTAACACGGAAAACCTAACTTGGTTCTGACTCGAACGGGTACAAACCGACCCAAAAGTGGGTTCGGCCGAAATCTGGCGCGCAGGCCGGGTCCAGGCCGGGCTTAGGCCGGGCCAAGGCCGGGCTGGGATTCGCATGGCAGGCAAGCCGGCCTGGCCGGGCTGAGGCCGGGCTGAGGCCGGCCGCTTCGGGTGCATGGCCGGCCTAGGCCGGGCTGAGGCCGGGCTGAGGCCGGCCGCTTCGGGCACATGGCCGGCCTAGGCCGGGCTTGGGCCGGCCTTCCTGCGTCTCGGAGGCCGGGTGCTTCGGGTGGTAGCCCGGCCTGGCCGGGCTGAGGCCGGCCTCAGGCCGGCCTGACTGGTTTTCTTCGTCTTCGTTCCTTGCGCCTTCCTCCCGCTCCTCCCTCGCGCCATAGGTGTCTTTGTGCTCCGATTCTTGCTGCTCCTCGGGTCCTCCTCCAATGCTTGTGTTATCAACAACCCTGATCATACACAGATGCATAGACTTAGGCAGTATAAAGTTCTCAACATCACAAACATTATATTCAATTAAGAGTGAGTTCACCTGTTGTCCAAGTAGCTTGGCACGAGCTCTTGTCATTGGTCCAATCCTCACTTCATTGGGCTTGTCTTGAGCAGCAACATCGTCGATAGAAGAAAATGGTAAAGGACTAGGGATGTCCTCATCATCCTCCCCCCCTTGAAAAGGCGTCGACCTCGACGCGTCAAGGTCTTCTCCAGCATATGGCGTCAAATCAGCAACATTGAAAGTATTACTGACACCAAACTCAGTTGTAGGAAGATCTATCTTGTATGCATTATCATTTATCTTGGCAAGAACCTTGAATGGACCATCACCCCGCGGCATCAACTTGGACTTGCGCTGAACAGGAAATCTGTCTTTACGAAAGTGCACCCAAACCATGTCGCCGGGCTGAAAGATCACCTCCTTTCTCTTCTTGTTGACACGAGCTGCATTGTACTTGCCTTTCTTCTCAATTGCCTCTTTAGTCTTCTCATGTATCTTCCTCACAAAATCTGCACGCTTCGATGCCTCCATGTTGACTCTCTCATGTAATGGAAGTGGCAGCAAATCAAGCGGAGTAATGGGTTTGAAACCATAGACCACCTCAAACGGACACAGTTGTGTGGTAGAATGTACCGCCCTGTTATATGCAAACTCCACATGCGGCAAACAATCTTCCCACTCACGCAAGTTCTTCTTGATCATGGCTCGCAGCAACGTTGATAGTGTGCGATTCACCACCTCCGTTTGTCCATCAGTTTGGGGATGACAAGTTGTACTGAACAGCAGCTTTGTTCCCAGCTTGCCCCAAAGTGTCTTCCAAAAGTAACTCATGAACTTGACATCTCGATCAGAAACAATCGTCTTGGGTACTCCATGTAAGCGCACAATGTCCCTGAAAAACAGATTAGCAATATGCGACGCATCGTCGCTTTTGTGGCAGGCAATAAAGTGTGACATCTTAGAAAAACGATCCACTACCACAAAAATAGAATCATGTCCTCTCCTAGTTCTAGGCAATCCTAACACAAAATCCATGCTTATGTCCTCCCATGGAGTTGTAGGTGCTGGAAGAGGAGTATACAAACCATGAGGCTTCAGCTTGGACTTTGCCTTGTTGCAAGTGATGCAACGCTTAACAAACCTGTCCACATCCCGCCTCATCCTTGGCCAATAAAAGTGATCAGCCAACATCAGTAACGTCTTCTCACGTCCAAAGTGTCCCATCAAACCGCCACCATGAGATTCCTGCAACAACAGCAAACGCACGGACGATTCTGGCACACATAATTTGTTAGCTCTAAACAAGTATCCATCATGCATATGGTATTTTTCCCAAGCTTTCACAGCAGAACACTTAGCAAAAGGCATGGAAAAATCAGTATCATTAGCATATAAATCACGCAAACTCTCTAAACCAGGAACTTGAACATCCAAATGTGTCAAAAGCATGCTTTTCCTAGAGAGTGCATCAGCAACCACGTTTTCTTTGCCTTTCTTATACTTAATAATGTATGGGAAGGATTCAATGAACTCAACCCATTTAGCATGACGTTTATTCAAGTTAGATTGGCACTTCAAATACTTCAAAGCTTCATGATCAGAATGTATGATAAATTCTTTTGGCCACAAATAATGTTGCCAAACCTCAAGAACACGAACAAGTGCATACAATTCTTTATCATAAACAGGATAGTTCAATTGGGCACCATTTAATTTCTCCGAAAAATATGCAATTGGTTTTCCCTCTTGCATCAACACACCTCCTATTCCAATACCACTAGCATCACATTCAATATC
Organism: Puccinellia tenuiflora; assembly: GCA_012064385.1. Taxonomy (NCBI): domain Eukaryota; kingdom Viridiplantae; phylum Streptophyta; class Magnoliopsida; order Poales; family Poaceae; genus Puccinellia; species Puccinellia tenuiflora. The sequence goes on along the minus strand of QRDG01001718.1, from coordinate 444,029 downwards.
AAATTGCTTATTGAAATCAGGAAGCATAAGCAAAGGTGCAGAAATTAAACGACGTTTCAGCTCATCAAAAGCGACATCTTGGGCTGCGCCCCACACAAACTCAACACCTTTTTTAGTTAAATCATTCAAAGGTGCAGCAATAGAACTGAAGTCTTTCACAAAACGTCTATAAAAACCAGCAAGACCAAGAAAGCTTCTTATTTGACTAATAGTCATGGGAATAGGCCAATTTTTAATTGATTCAATTTTAGATTCATCAACCTCAACACCATCCTTAGAAACAACAAAACCCAGAAATATGACCTTATCTTTGCAAAAAGTGCATTTAGCAAGATTACCATATAGCTTATTATCACGCAACACTTGCAAAACTTGTCTAATATGATCAGTATGCTCAGATTCATTGCAGCTATAAATCAATATATCATCAAAATAAACTACCACAAATTTACCAATGAAATGCCTCAAAACATGATTCATCAATCTCATGAAAGTACTAGGTGCATTAGTTAACCCAAAAGGCATCACTAACCACTCATATAAACCGAATTTTGTTTTAAAGGCAGTTTTCCATTCATCTCCTTCTTTCATTCTAATTTGATGATAACCACTACGCAAATCAATTTTAGAGAAAATAACAGCACCACTTAATTCGTCTAACATGTCATCCAAACGAGGAATGGGGTGTCTATAACGAATAGTGATGTTATTTATCGCTCTACAATCTACGCACATGCGCCAAGTACCATCTTTCTTCGGAACCAAAATAACAGGAACAGCACAAGGACTTAAGCTCACACGAATATACCCTTTGTCAAGAAGCTCTTGAACTTGTCGCTGTATCTCCTTTGTCTCCTCCGGGTTGGTCCTATAGGGAGCTCGGTTTGGAAGTGTTGCTCCGGGAATCAAGTCAATTTGATGTTCAATACCTCGCAATGGAGGCAAACCAGCGGGCACTTCCTCCGGAAAAACATCACCAAAATCCTGCAAGACATTAGAAACACCAATAGAGAGAGGGGTCATGTCGTTAGAAACAAGAATTTCCCCCTTGCATACAAGCACAAGAGGTACTAAAGTGGGATCCTCACGAAACTCTCTCAAATCAGATTTGGTGGCTAACATTACTATCTTGTTCTCTCCCTCACTTTTCTTTTTTCCACTCAAATTTGGCTTGTGGCTCTCGCTCACCGAAGGTGGAGTCTCTCGCCTAGCTAATCTCTCACGCTCAGCCTCACGGTTAACTTCCACTTTTTGGCGAGATTCATTTACTATCTCTTGAGGTGTCATTGGCCGCAACATCACCTCCTTGCCATGCCAATTGAGTTGATAGGTATTTGCTCTCCCATTGTGGCGCACATCTCTATCAAACTGCCAAGGACGTCCCAACAACAAGTGACACACGGTCATTGGAACCACGTCGAACTCCACGGTGTCCTTGTAAGGCCCAATCTGAAACTCAACTTGTACCATGTGATTAACCTTCATCTCCCCACTTTCACTTAGCCACTGAATAAAATATGGATGGGGATGTGGCAAGTATTTCAGATTCAGTTTTTGACAGAGCTCTTTACTAGCTAAATTGCGGCAGCTTCCACCATCAATGATTACCTTGCAAGAACGTCCATTGCCAACTGCAGCCCTTGTTTGAAACAAATTGCATCGCTGCTCCGAAGAACTAGGGGCCACACTTAGCACCTTAGGCGTGCACACAATAGATGGTAAATGCTCGGCATCCGCATAATACAACTCATCTTCTAGTTCCTCCTCAAACTCAGCATTAGGATCCACCTCATCACCACTCTCATACTCACCGGTCTCCTCATTGATCAACATGACCTTCTTGTTGGGACACTCACGCTTGAAGTGACCCTTGCCTCCACACGTATGACAATTCATATCACGTGTACGAGCTGTAGAATTGGAAGAGCCAGTTGCACTTGCAGCAGGTTGTGGTGATTGCTTGGCATTAGGAGCAACTGAAACCGACTTGGAAGGAGCAGCACCACGAAAACTAGGAACAGGACTAGGCGACACCACACTAGGTGTTGCTCGTGATGACACATTACCTCGCCCATAGGAAGAACGCGTCACATATTTGGCATCTTCGGCCAACTGTAACTCAGCTTCACGTGCTTGATGTAACAAATCTTGCACATCGCCATATTGATGATGACGTACAATTCTCTTGATGTTAAAGCTCAAACCTGAAAGGAAACGCTGCATAGTTTGTTCAGGTTCTTCTCGCACTTTAGCACGCTGCATGATCAACTCCATCTCCTTATAGTACTCATCAACGGACTTGGCACCTTGCTTCAAATTCTGCAACTTATCATACAAAGAACGGATGTAATTGCGAGGAACAAAACGATGACGCATCTCCGCCTTCATCTCTCGCCAAGACAAAATAGGTACATCATGTGCTTCACGCCTAGCACTCACAAGACCGTCCCACCATAGCAAAGCATAGCCATCGAACTCAGAAGATGCAAGCTTGATCTTTCTATCCTCAGTGTAGTCATGCAAACGCCATAATTGTTCTATCTTCAACTCCCAGTTAATATATTCTTCCACATCAACGGAACCTTCAAACTTGGGAATAGTGAATTTGGGCTTACCAACGCTATCATCATCACGGTTGGCTGCATGACCAAGATTGTCGCCGAGCATACGGCGCGCACCAAGAGGCGCAAAACCACGACCAGGAGGTATAGCACCACCTCGGCCACCTCCACGTCCACCATTAGCATGTGGTTGTGGCTGTTGTTGCCGTTGCAACCTCTCACGACGAGCAGCTGCTTGCTCATCATCCTCCTCAGCATCAAAATCAACACCGTGATCACCATGAACACTTGCATCATCAACAGGTTGCTCATTTCGCTGCGTCAACACTTGCACGGCACGGTTCAATGCACCAATAGAATTCTGAATTGCTGTCAAGGCAGCTGCAGACTCAGTTGCCGTTTGTAGCACATTGTCAACCTTTATATCCGTAGCAGTCAAATCAGCTTGTAACCTGTCACATTGATCGGTGAACCGACGTGTCAGGTGACCTCGAAGAGCTTCATATTCAGCCCAACAAACAGGAGCGTTGTCGTCCTTCTTTTGCCTCACAACACCATCATCCTCATCTCCTGAAGACATGATTAGTGCACACAAGTATAGGTAGTAATATGTATGTGGAAAACTCTCAACTCACTCAAACCAAAAGAAATTGTGTATCTTACCGTTCCAAAGTGAATAGTATAGCTTACCACTTGTATGGACAGAACGTGCACGGATGGGGTGAAGCGAATATTATGGGTCTCAAAGTGTTACACAACAAAACCAGGGTATTATAGTGGAGCTTGGGAAGGAACCCTAACTACACCAAAAGGCAAACCCTAGTGCTGGTCGTATAACACACTGGAAACGCACACGGTGGAGATAAACGGGGCAAAGTGACTATGAACAAGATTGTCACAAAGCACTAGAAAGACACTAGCAAGGAGCTCAGATTAACAGGCACACGATTGCTCAAGAACTATCAGTGTCACAAAAGATACAGCAACTTGCACTTTTATCTCTCTCTTTTTTTTTTTAATACTATCTCCTTTTTTTTTTTTTTTTTTTTTTTTGACTATTTATGACCAACAACTTGAAAAGCAACAAGACACACGTCCAAGAGCAGCCTGTGAGCACAAAACGTAGCTAGTCTTATATGGGTAAGCTCCTATCACTTGCTGTAGAAAGGCTGTGTCTAAGTTTTTCACCAAAAAGTTCGGTTTTTGCCGAAACTGAAACTTTAAAGGCCAAAAACTCGAAGTTCCCGAACGAATTTGGGGATTCTGAGACCGCCGAAAAGGCGTAAACAGGCGAAGCTAGTTTGGTTGGATAGAACTTTTCGATACGAGCGTTTTGAGTGGTCGCACGTCGAAAACGGAGTTCGTATGCAAAAGTTATGGCCGTTTTACCAAAACTGTCAAAACCGGAGTCGCGGCAGAGAAAAACCACCAAAACCGTGCCGCGGCAGAACACACGGCAGGATTCCGATTGCAATTCGACGCGGCAACGAAACAAGATACGCAAAAGGAAAACGACCAGCAACTAGAACTTGACCTAATGATGCAATCTAAGGCTATGGCGAAAACTAACCCTAATATTTTTGGCTTTTTCTGGATAGGACGAAAAACAGTAAATCTACGGGGATTTGTGGATGCTCACCGAGGAAACTCTGGAAATCTGATACCAAGATGATAAGGGGTGGCCCGATCTTCTCTGTGAGCGGTGGTAGATGGTTGATGATGGTAGATAACTTGCGAGATTCCGACGAACTCTCCGGCTGCTCCCCTGTTGCCAATGCAACAGCTCTTCAACCCAATGGATATTCGCGACGCCTCACACCGATGCAACGTAGCCGCCGGCCACGAAGCGGTTTCTGCGATCTACTAATTCCCAATGGAACAACAGATCACACTCTAACTTTGGTAGCAAGAACCTCCAGATCGAAACAAAGTGGAGGGGTTGTATTCCTGATCGCAACAAAGAGGAACACGGCAAAAGATGAATGCTTGTAGCAATCCAATCTAGGGTTTAATCAAAACGTGGTCTAACCTCTCTAGCAGCCGGCCCTATCTTATATAGGAGGCCAAACCGAACTAACACGGAAAACCTAACTTGGTTCTGACTCGAACGGGTACAAACCGACCCAAAAGTGGGTTCGGCCGAAATCTGGCGCGCAGGCCGGGTCCAGGCCGGGCTTAGGCCGGGCCAAGGCCGGGCTGGGATTCGCATGGCAGGCAAGCCGGCCTGGCCGGGCTGAGGCCGGGCTGAGGCCGGCCGCTTCGGGTGCATGGCCGGCCTAGGCCGGGCTGAGGCCGGGCTGAGGCCGGCCGCTTCGGGCACATGGCCGGCCTAGGCCGGGCTTGGGCCGGCCTTCCTGCGTCTCGGAGGCCGGGTGCTTCGGGTGGTAGCCGGCCTGGCCGGCTGAGGCCGGCCTCAGGCCGGCCTGACTGGTTTTCTTCGTCTTCGTTCCTTGCGCCTTCCTCCCGCTCCTCCCTCGCGCCATAGGTGTCTTTGTGCTCCGATTCTTGCTGCTCCTCGGGTCCTCCTCCAATGCTTGTGTTATCAACAACCCTGATCATACACAGATGCATAGACTTAGGCAGTATAAAGTTCTCAACATCACAAACATTATATTCAATTAAGAGTGAGTTCACCTGTTGTCCAAGTAGCTTGGCACGAGCTCTTGTCATTGGTCCAATCCTCACTTCATTGGGCTTGTCTTGAGCAGCAACATCGTCGATAGAAGAAAATGGTAAAGGACTAGGGATGTCCTCATCGGCTTCGAGATCTTCGAGGAGATCTGCGTCAAGTCCTTCGTCGACCATGGCGCCAAAGAAGAGGCCCGACGCCCAGACGTCCAAGGCGGCCTCCCCTACGCGCTCTAAGGCTCCCGGCGAGCATCGCGCTGCTGCGGCAAACCGGGCTTCTCCTCCTCCACCCCCGGAGAAGGGCGCTCTGGGCGGGGCAGGCGGCCCAACCCGGAGCGGCGAAGATGGTGGCGCGGAGAAGAGCATGGGCGGTAACACCGGCAAGGACCCCTCTGTCGGTGAAAAGAGCGAGGGTGCCCACGCTGGCAAGGGTCAGCAGGGCATCAAGAGCAAGTCCTGCACTCTCCTCTCGGACGACGCGCAGGCCCGCTACGACGCCCTCATCACCGCCAAGGCTCTGATCCAGTTTCCACCCAGCACCGACAACCCCAAGGTCTACCAGGAGTGGCGGACCCTTGTGGAGGAACTCCTCCACTTCGCCGACGGCGGTCCCAGGTGTGAGCCCGTTCACGCCCCCACCGTCGACAGCCCCGGAGCCAAGGGAGCAGAGGCGCGAGAACCCCGGGACCCTCCCCGGGGAGATCGCCCAGGTGAAGCCGTGCCTCCTCAAGCAAACCCTCCCGCGGCGGGTCGGGCGAACCACAACGGCGGCCCGGCCATCTCCGTTGGTTCATCCTCCACGCGCAACCTGGATCTGCGCAACGACCTCAACAACCGTCTCCACGAGGATGCACGCATCCACATCGAACGTCATCGAGAGCGCCATCGACGGGAAGATCGGGACGACGACATCGCCGAGGGCTGCCTCGCCCTCTCCCCGGAGTTTCGCCAGGCCACCTGGCCCAAGAAGTTCAAGATCGACGTCCTCCGCTACGATGGCACCACCAACCCTCGGGACTTCCTACAGCCGTACTCGCTGGCTGCGGTGGTTGCCGGGGCCGACGAGGTCATGATGGCCAACTGGTTCCCATTGGCCCTGAAGGGAGACGCTCAGTCATGGCTCCTCAACCTCCCCAAGTGCTCCATCCGATCCTGGCGGGCACAAAAGGAGGCATTCCTGGTGGCTTTCCAAGGCGGCTACCAGCGCCCAGGAGTTCCCAGCGACCTGCACGACTTCAAGCAGCTTCCGGGTGAAACTCTCCGCAAGTTCATCCAAAGCTTCACCCAGAAGATGAACACCATCCCAAGCATCAAGCAGGAGCTGGTGATTCAGTCCTTTCACGCCAACGTTCGACATACCCGGATGCGCGAGAAGTTGAGCACTCATCGCATCGAGACTACCCGCGAGCTATGGGAGCTCGCGGACCGCTGCGCCCGCGCAGAAGAGGGGGTCAGAGTCCCCGAGGAGGAGGAACCCGAGGACAAGGCCACCCTCGCCAAGAGCAAGAAGCGGGACCCCGGTCCCGACAAGTGCATCTTCATCACCGAGCCCCCACGCAAACCGACGATTCCTACCCATCACTGATAGCGCAAGGAACATCAGCGAGTCAACCAACAAGTACCTCCGGCTGGGATCGAGCTTACTTCAACGAAAGCTAGCCTGGAAAAGAATGGGATCTTCCGGGTCACATCGTAACAATAAACCCGGGATCAAGTGGATCTCCCCAGAAGTATCGGATTGCAAAATAGTTGGCCTCCGGGAGACAATAATAAAGAGCCAGGAAGGGTCTCCAGACCGGCACTGCAAGGGTGTCAGCAAGGCGGACATGCTTTCAAGCGGCACCGGAAACAAGAGGGTCTCCGAACCGGCATCATAAGAATGTCAGCAAGATAGACGTGCCTTCACGCGGTGTCGGGAACAAGAGGGTCTCCGGACCGGCATCATAAGAATGTCAGCAAGTTGGACGTGCCCTCACGCGGCGTCGGGAACATGAAGGTCTCAGGACCGGGACCACGGGCCCCAGCAATAAGATCCTGCGCCAGTAAGGATGACTGGGCAGGCGGCTATTTCAGCAGGAGTCCCTAGCCCTGCGGGTAACCGCAGGCAGGGCAGAGTTATGTCTTAAAAGCGGCATAGAAGACCCGCTCTGGCGGCAGCGCGACGAAACAATTGCTGAAATAGCCTAAAGGAGGTCGACACTGAGTTGTGTAAGAATCGTCGCCAGGAGGATAAAAGATAAGTTATTTNAGGAGATCGTCTTCGACATCGCCGACACGCCGCTCCCCTACAACGGCATACTCGGCCGACCCGCGCTGGCCAAGTTCATGGCCGTCTCCCATTTCGCCTACAACATGATGAAAATCCCGGCGGCTTGGGGGTGATCAGGATCAAGGCCGACATCGACGACGCCATCTACTGCGTCCAGAACTGAACCAGACGGTGGCCGCGACGGCGGACACCCGACAAGACATGCAAGACGCTGGTGCTGATGCTGCTCTCGGGGGCGGAGGGAACCCCGGGGGCTCGGCACCCGCGGCCTCCAAGAGGGCGCCATTTCGCGGCGACCCGCAGATGACCAAGAAGGTGGCGCTCACGAGTGACGGCTCTCGCACCGTCACCATCGGCGCCCACCTCACCGACAAATAGGAAAGCGCGCTCGTCGCCTTCCTTCGGGAAAATTCTGACGTCTTCGCATGGGAAGCGTCGGGTTTGCCCGGTGTACCAAGGGAGGTGATCGAGCACAAGCTGGCGGTAAACACGGACGCCCGCCCCGTGAAGCAAGTTCTGCGGAAGCAGAGCAAGGAAAAGTTGGAGTTCATCGTCTCCGAGACCGACAAGCTACTAGAAGCCGGCGTCATCAAGGTGGTGCCTCATCCCACCTGGGTAGCCAACCCAGTGGTGGTGCCAAAGCCGAACTCCTCCAAGCTGCGACTCTGCGTCGACTTCACAGACCTGAACAAGGCCTGCCCCAAGGACCCGTTCCCCTGCCGCGCATCGATCAGATCGTGGACTCTACAGCCGGTTGCGAGTCACTGTGTTTCCTGGATGCCTTCTCCGGGTACCACCAGATCCTGATGGCGGTCGAGGACCAGGAGAAGACGGCCTTCATCACCCCAGGGGCTGCTACTGCTACACCCGGATGCCTTTCGGCCTCCGGAACGCCGGCGCTACCTTCCAGCGCGCGATGCAAGCGTGCCTTGGGTCCCAGCTGGGCCGCAACGTTGAAGCCTACATCGACGACATCGTGGTCAAGACAAGGTTCCAGGACTCTCTTGTCCAGGACCTGCACGAGACTTTCAACAACCTCCGCCGGGTCAACTTCAAGCTCAACCCCGACAAGTGCGTGTTCGGGGTCCCATCCGGCAAGCTGTTGGGTTTCCTGATCTCCCACCGGGGGATCGAGGCGAATCCCGACAAGATCAAGGCCATCGAACGAATGGAAGCGCCCCGGCGAGTCAAGGACGTGCAGCGCCTCAACGGGTGCATCACGGCACTCGGGCGCTTCATCTCAAGGCTTGGAGAGCGGGCTTTGCCGTTCTTCAAGTTGCTCAAGAAATCGGGCCCCGTGGAGTGGAACCCCGAGGCTGAGGAAGCTCTCCAATCTCTCAAGAGCTACCTCGCCTCGCCACCCGTCCTCGTGGCCCCAAAGGAAAAGGAGCCCCTGCTGCTGTACATCGCGGCCACCAACCAGGTGGTCAGCGCCGTGCTGGTGGCCGAGCGCGACGCATCTCCAAAGAAGTCAAGCAAGGGCAAGCGCCCCGGGGACCCGTTCCTGGGGCAGACAAGCAAGAAGGGGCGGCCAGGTGTTCAGGGGTCCGAGATCCCAGCACCCCGCCCCCTCCCGTCATCATCGAACCACGCGTTGATGGACGAAGGATACACTCCAAGGCGACGCAGCCGGGGGCTACTTCGACAACACCCCGGAGCGCCGAGGACGTGGAAGACGCCGAACCCGTCAAGGGATCGGCGACCCGCAAGGTGCAGCCCGGTCTACTTCGTCAGCTCAGTGTGCGCGACGCCCGGGAGCGGTATCCCATGATGCAGAAGCTGCTGCTAGCGATCCTCATCGCCTCCCGCAAGATGAGGCCATACTTCGAGGGGCACCCAATCACGGTGGTGTCCAAGTACAACCTGAGGAGTCCTCTGGAGAACCCGCTGGCCACCGGACGCATCTCGGCGTGGGCCATGGAACTCCAGGGTTTCGGGCTCAAGTTCGAGCACACGGACAACATCAAGAGCCAAGCGCTGGCTGACTTCACAGCTGAGTGGACCGAGACGGCGATCGACAACCCGGAGGAGGAGACGAGCCTTCCCGGGAAGGAGGATCCCGACACCTGGACCATGCACTTCGACGGCTCCTACACCAAGGGGCAAGGAGGTGCCGGGGTCGTCCTCACTTCACCAACTGGTGACCGCCTGAAATACGTCATCCAAATGCACTACCAAGGAAACATCTCCAACAACACGACGGAGTACGAAGGTCTGCTCGCGGGACTTCGTGCTGCCATCGGCCTCGGCATCGGCAAGATCATCGTCAAGGGTGACTCTCAGCTGGTCATCAAGCAAGTCAACAAAGAGTACGCCTGTCCTCAGATGGCGCCGTACGTCGAAGAAGTGTGGAAACTTCAGCGGCGCTTCAGTAGCTTCAGAGCTGCTTACGTGCCGCGGGAGGAAAACACATCGGCGGACGAGCTATCACAACTGGCGTCCAAGCGAGAACCGGTACCTCCCGGGATCTACATCGAGGTGCTCAAGCGACCTTCAGTCTCTCGAGAGGCTGAAGCCAAGTTCTTCAGCGACAAAGGAGGCTGGCAACCCTTCTACATCGACAACACGGGTAGCCAGCCCGGAAGCTCAAGACCCGGCAGTGCCCGCGGCCGAAGAAGCTCTGCTTCCTTCTGGCCAGGAGGTACTGCTGGTGGAACGGACCCACCCACCTTGGGCCCAGGACATCATCAAGTACATGGTGGAGCACGTCCTTCCGGAGGACGACCACGAAGCCGAGCAAGTGGCCCGACGGGCAAAGCTCTACGTCCTAATCGACGGCGAGCTCTACCGGCGGCGCGAAAACGGAGTCAAGCTACGGTGCATATCGCAAGAACAAGGCCGAGAACTACTGAGAGACATACACGAAGGGATATGCTCAAGTCATGTGGCTTCAAGATCTTTGGCGGGGAAGGTTTTCGCCAAGGGTTCTACTGGCCAGCGGTGCTTCATGACGCGGAGCAGCTAGTCAAGACCTGCGAAGCTTGCCAGTACTACGCCAAGAACACGCACCAGCCAGCTCAAGCATTGCAGATACCAATCTCCTGGCCGTTCGCGGTCTGGGGGCTGGACATCGTCGGCAAGATACCAAAGTCTGTGGGAGGTCACGAGTACCTATTCGTGGCAATCGACAAGTTCACAAAGTGGGTGGAAGCAATGCCAGTTCCACGTCAGACAGCTCAGGCCGCCATCAAGTTCATCGAAGGAATCGTCTACCGATTCGGAGTACCAAACAGAATCATCACCGACAATGGCACTCAGTTCACAAGCAAAGCCTTCCTCAACTTCTGCGAAGAATGGGCATCAAGGTGTGTTTCGCCTCGGTGTCCTACCCAAGAAGCAACGGGCAAGTAGAGCGAGCAAATGCAGAAGTTCTCAAGGGATTGAAGACCAAAGCCTTTGACAAGCTGGAGAACAAGGGAAAAAACTGGATTAATCACCTGCCAAGCGTACTGTGGTCACTCAGAACAACACCAAGCAGAGCCACTGGAGAGACACCCTTCTTCCTTGTCTACGGAAGAAGCTGTCCTGCCATCAGAACTCAAGTACGGATCACCCCGGGTGCTCGCATATGATGAAAACACGCAAGAAGAGCGAAGGATCGATGACATAAACCTGCTGGAAGAGAGTAGGTGCCGGGCCTCCTTACGGTCAGCTCGGTACCAGCAAGGACTCCGCCGATACCACAGTCGTCATGTTCGCTCCGGGAGCTGCAACCCGGAGACATGGTACTCCGCAAGAGGCAAAGCATGCAAGGCCTGAACAAAATGTCATCAAAGTGGGAAGGACCCTTCCGGGTGACACATACCCTGAAACCCGGAACGGTGTACCTTGAGGACGAGCAAGGCCGGCCGGAAGGCAACGCCTGGAACATCGAGAATCTTCGAAATTCTACCCCTGATTACGAACATGAATCGCAAACGTCAGATCCGTTAAAGAACGCCCAGGGGGCTAGTGTTCTGTAATAGGGTGTGAGAATCGTCGCCAGGAGAATAAAAGATAAGTTATTTCAATTTCCGTGAGCCTCAATCCTTCCATGGAAACGTGTTATCCTTAGCAACCCGTAAGCAGGGGGCTGGTATGTGCCGGTGGCAGACGGGTAGAAGCGCCGCCGCCCGATCATGCCGTGCTGCCGCGGAGAGGGGAATCGGGCAGTGCTGTGGTGAAACGCACCTCACCACAGAAATGTACTACCAACTGTGCTTACGGCTTGCTTCGGATAACACGCTAGCATGATAGGAAAGAGGGTCCATTCTTTTCCTACTGAAAGTTTGCTGTGTGTAGCTCCTTCCCGGGGCAGGATTGGGGGCGGGACCAAAGGAGTTCGACACCCGGGAAGGACTGGATGGGATGGAGGCGCGACAAGAAAACAGCTAAGTTTTTGCATCAGCATCCTGCATTTAGGCATGACATCTCGCTCGGAGTCAATATACCATCGACCTGCGCATGCTTGACGGTTGATGAGAGCCTTTGCGGGGGTAGGCGACCACCCCGGTGAACGGTCCGTTTCCCTCTGGCCTAGTACCCGTGGACAGTGGCGAAGGACTCCCGGAAGGTATAGTCCGACTTAGGGGGTACATCTATCGTGCGGAGGTAGAGTGCCTTGGCACCTAAGCGGCCTCCTCAGAAACCAGACGGCGCTTAGTGCAAAGGAAGATTTGGGAAATGACCCCGGGAGTTGAGTCTAGGGTTGCATACATCCGAATTTACATTCTGAATTACATTCTTGAATTTACATTCGGTTGTGCAACTACTAGACCCTGTGCTACTAAGGCCAGCTCGGAGTTAGCGCTCCTTGCTGCGCACCCTTGCCTTGTTCGCGCCCGACGGGGGACCTCTCAATTCCCGGGGACGCCTGGGATGAGAGGGAGAACCCGGAAGGATTTTTTCAGGCGTCTCTGCTGTCTGGTATGTCCGGGCGCCAGACAGTGGAGCAGGGAGACCACCTCGGCGCCACCTCGCTCATGGCGTTGTCGTCCGCCTGCGACAGGGGACAAGTTCGGTCAGGATCCACCAGGCCCAAGAGGAGCGAGGGGCCGAGAGAAGCACAACACTGACCTGTTCGATGGCATCGAACTCCTCCCAGAGCTGGGATACCTCCGGGATCCCCGCGGTCCTCTCCTTCAAGGCCGCCAGAAGCTGAGCCCTGCGGAGCGCCCGCACCCGAGCCTCCTCCTGGGCTGCGGGACCAGAGATCTCGCCAAGCGAGAAAGGCCCTGGCGAGGGCCAGACGCGACATCACCTCATCCTCTTCCCCAGCGGCACGGGTCCCAGCTTCCCTGGGAGCCTCCGCCGCGCCCCGGTGCACGGACGCCGCCGTCGACGTCCCTGAGAAGGACATCCCTACCTCCCCCAACATGGCCTTGTGGTTTGTGAAGGGGCAGGAAGGGCAAGAAGCAAGAGACTGTGGGGACCCCGGACTAGCTGTCCGAAATACCCTTGTGCCTACATCAGCGATCCCATGATCAGTGTGTCGCTGAGCACAATCAAACTGGTAATCAAGGAGCATCCATAATTACCGAAGGAATATACTTACTTGATTGAAGTCATAATCTTCAATAGGTACTTGCAGCGGAAATCACCAAACAACGTGGAGCCCAAGTCATTCGCCTTAACCCTACAGGCAACTGACTGGGAAGCGCCCTAGTTCGCATTGACGTCATTTCCGCCTCCTTCTTCAAGATGCTCTTCCTTAAAATCTGGCTAAGACAATAGCCAGGGACGAAACCATTATGAGTACAATGGGAATTGTACTCGCAAACTACTCCTCTACTGAGTATGCACTAGTTTTTAAGTTGTTTCCTATAGCACTTTTAGTTATTACTCTATCTCTATCTCTGTTGAAAAAGACCTCTATATCTTTGTTGAAAAGAGAAGGATAGACTTTTGTTTAATAAAACTGTGTTTGAAAACTAAACTTTATTTGAAAAAGGCAAGAGAATTTTATAGCTTTCGTGACCCTTGTATATTTTTCGAAAACATCTATAGCCTTTGTTGGAAAAGAAAAGAAGGCTTTTAGATCTTTTTCCCATAAAATTGTCTTTGTAAAGAGTTTTTTTTTTTTTAAAGTGTTTTTCCCGAAAATAGATGTTTGTTAAAAAAAGTAAGAAGTCCCTTTTTAAAAAGTTTTTCCCGAAAAATCACCATTTTGTTTATTACCCAAAACTCCTCCTTTTTCCCGACCATGTCTTCATGGTCCAATTATTTCCAACAACTCATACCAGCACATTGGCATAGTTGCATAAAACATCCTTCACATCATTTTCTCTTTCAAATCTCACACCTTTTCCAAAACTTGCACATAGGCCTAGTACAGCCTCCCAACTGTCCATATCCGAGGACTCGGCTATTCGAATATTTTACCCTCTGCAGAGGTAGCACGCTTTTCCCACACCATCCGGTAGCTCATCGTGTCTGCCACGTCCCGCCATAACGTTGTATGCGAAGTTGAGCCACCGGCCATAGCTGTCCTTTGCTCATGCTAGTATAGGACCCTGCCCTACGAAATTCACCATTCCTTCGACACCTGTACAGGATCCCCCGTCGAGGAACCTAGATGTAAGGACTCGTAGTTTTGCCCGGCGACCCAAAGGTGGACCTTCAATCCCTCAATCCATCAGATTGCCGGGACCCGGGTCAGGGGGTAGAGTCGCAATGCTCATCCCCTCACGCATAACGGAGTCATCTCCGTCGATGAGGTATCCAGTACTAACACGAGCAAACTATATGACTACGCCCGTTCCCATATTTGGGTAGATGTGGTCGCACAGGTTATCGGCTGGTCGTCATGGTACTAAGACACAATGTGCATTTTCCATAAACAACACCATTTATCACTTCTCCACTTCCATACCGACCATTCGGCATGTCAATCAAATAGGTACTTAAAAAGGAGTTTGAATAAACCATATTTTTTTTCCTATAGTTATACATATCTACTCTTGGCAAAATAGTTTTTCATATCTTTGTAAAAAGGTTTTTTTAAATCATCGCTACTTTTGAATATTTCAGGTGATCAAATAGATGAATATAAATGCAAGCTCAGTGAAGTAGCTTGCCTGTTTCCAGCGTGATGTCTCTGGACTTGATAATCTTGATCAAAGAATAAACTCTGATTGCTTGCCAATAAATCCTTCCCACGGTTTACTCCGATAGCGTTGGTATCTAACGTCGTAAAAAGGAAAGATCACAATCAACATACAGTAGAGCACTCCAACAACAATCATCAAACAATTACTAACAAACAACAATCATGATGGAAAACCATTAGCTAACAAACAAGTTTGGCAGTACCTCACTACTCATGTTATAAAAATATGGTTAAAGTTGTGATTAAGCATCTTTATTTAAACAGGAAATACTTCAGACAAAAGTTAATCCACCAATTACTTTCTTTAATTATAAATATCTTACCAAGCTATGGTAGAGATATGCTAGATACTCAAGCTAGTACTCAACTTAAGACAACCAAGTTTAACAAGCAAAGCAATTATATTAATCACACAAAGTAATCTAATCATCAAAATAAACAAGCAGTATATACCATTTCTAAATTACTCAACCAAGCATCACAACAACTATCAAGCATCACACATAGCTACTACACTCACAAAGCCACACAATTTGAATTCAATTTGATTTAATTACCCATTATTCAAATGTGTCACAATTATGGCAGAAACAAGGGTTTCATGTTTAATTACATAACTTTTGTTCTGTTGGTCACAAAAATATGAACTAAAATTCTACAGATAGCTACTGATTTATAGGAAACAACCCAATTGGATTTAATTCAATTTGAGTTATTAAACTCCCTGTATAAATGTTTTAATCCAGAATGTTGGTTTTCTTGTTTTTGCTACAACTCAAGTTAGTTGTATTCAAAATAAATCCTTTTAGGGGTAACTAGTATTGCTTAAATGTGAGTTAACAAAATTGGTTTGACCTCATTTGGATTAGTAGAGTATCAGAAACAAACAAGTTTAGGTTTTATACCTTTGTTGCATTTTGATTATCATTATTATTTATTAACCTAAATGGGGTGAAACCACTTTAGTTAGTTAGACAATTTCATAAGCTTTCCAGAACATTTTCATTTGCTATTTTTAGATTCCTAGATCTCAAGATATTGATTTTCAAAGTCTTGATCAATTTTCTGACAGAGAAATTCCCCTTTTAGGGTAACAGCTAACTGAATTGGTAATTTACTACTGACCTAACCATAATACCGAATGGGCTCAAACCAGTGCATTGGGTAGATTAGTTGAAGTACTTTTGAAACAATTTTAGTTTGGTATTTTTGGTTAAGCCAAGTTCTAGGAATCATCTCCCAAAGATGGTACCAAAATAACTTTCCTGTGTTTTTCAGTTAAAATTAACACATTTGTCATTTTTGTTTCTAATGGAAAACTTGTCCAACAAGGATCATGGCCTGCATCTAGGCAAATAGGGCATGTTATAATAGCTACAACATTTTAGTTTGCTATTTTTAGGCCACTAGATAAATGGGAAATTTCATGGCAAGTTGACAATCTTTTGTTATTTCATGTGAGAGAATTAACTGATTAGCTATCTTCCTTAATTTAGATCTTTTACATAGATTTTATTTTGTGGTTCACAATACTTGTTCATGGCAGTACTCTAACCATACTAACATGACATACCAATACAAACATCTAAATAAATCTAGATTAATTGCTATGATCAGATCAAAAACCTAAGCAGTAATCTGTTTTCAGAAGTTTCTGAAAACAGACAGAACATAGCTACTTTGCCTCATGTTTCCATCAAGCTAGACTAATTATTTTTGAAAACTAAAACTTTCATTTGAATCTATGTAACTTGCTCTTTCTAACCATGCAAAGATTTCAAATTTTGGTGAGGCATATTTCTCAGAAAATGCATACAAAGATGGCTAACCGAATCTGTTTTCTCAGGACTTAGCAGTTTTCTGAAAAATTAAAACGGGCGGGAATCAACCAGGACCGTTGATCTCACGATCGACGGCCCACGGCCGTCTTCTCCATCCCGACGGAGAGAGAGAGCAGGGGCAAAGGGGGACGGCCGGGGAGGGTTGGAGGCGACGGAGAAGGTCCTGGGCAGGAGCTGGACACCGGCGGCGTGGCCGGAGATGGGCTGCAGCGGCGGCGCGGCTCGGTGGCCGAGCTGCTTGAAGAGGAGCCCCGAGCTCCTCCTCTGCTGCTCCTGGGCGTCGAGGTGAGGGAGAGGGAGTGGTGGAGGTGGCGTGGTGCTGGGTAGAGCCCAGGGGTGGGCTTTTATAGCTCGGGGGAGCTCGGGGCAGTGGAGGGCACGGGGTGGTCTGGGCACACCGCGGGCGGCACGGTGGCGTGCTTGTGGTGCCTGTCCGGGGCGAGGGAGGCACGGGCGCGTGCCAGGGGGGTAGAGGGGAGTGTGGCGCGTGCCGTGGTGGTCGGGGCCGGCTCGGGCGCACGCTGGTCGGGCGGTGGTGGTCTCGGTATGGCGCGCACGCAACGTGTTCGACAGAGTGTCGGGCTGTGGTGCAACGGCGAGTGCGGGCAGGGGAGGGGGCCAGGAGCTACGTGGTCGACCTGTGGTGCTTCTAGGGAGCAAGGGCAAGCTCCAGGACATGGTGGTCTGCTGGTTTGCTGCGGTTTGGTCAAGTGGCCCGAGTGGTGGCCATGTCCATGGCATGGATGCTTAGGGCTAGGGTTTAGGGCATGGGGGTGTTGGGACCTTGTCCAGAACGTGCAGGGGAGTGTTGGTGAGCTGCTGGACAAGTTGGGGACAGCAAGGGAGCAAGTTTGGGGTGCCTTTTGAATATAGGGTATAGGGCACCATGTTGCACTATTAGGCACTATTTGGGTTTAATTGTTAAAAGCAAATAGTGAGATGCAAGGGTGAAAAATGCTGGGGGAAAAAGTATGGGTGTTGGTAATTTTTGGTGCTATGATGGAATTTATTGGGTAAGTGCATCATAGCACATTTTGTGATTTGGAAAGATTAAAGAAACACATAGGAATGTAAATTTAGATTTTTGAAATATATTTTGAAGAGGGAAGAAATATTAGAGCAAAGTGGGAGTGAGCACTATGTCACCCCACTGATTTTTGGTTTTAGAAGACAATATTAATTTCTCACTTGGAGAAATTTGTTTGTCACTTGTCACCTGATTTTATGTGTTAATGTTTTTATTTTGTTTCTCTTCCTTTCTTCATATTTTTACTAAGCAACACACACATGTCAAAACAAACAACCATGAATAAAACACAAGCAATACCAATCATCACAATCAAGACCACACAATTCAAACCACATGAATTAATCACACCACCATTTCCATAATTAACCATATTATCTTATAAAAATGATTATACTCAATTATGACAAGACGATGTTTTAAATAAAAGTCTCAACCCATAACTTAATTGTTTTCAAAAGGGTTTGAGAAAGGAAATATGTGGGGTAATATATTTCCCACTAGTGTTGTTTTCAAATGGGGTGGAAATCAGAGTTTATAAAATAGGAGTTGCATTCACATGCAAAATATCAAGGTTGATAATTAGATAGGAGATAACATATAGATCTCCATATTTTTGGGAACACATAAATTTGGAAATAATTTTACTTTCTCAAATAAAGGGTATTTTATTTGTTGCTGAAATCAAACATCATTGGAATAGACTTTGGCCAAAACAAGATTGGAAAAGATATAGGGGATATACTCTTGTCATAACATGAGCACCAAGTTTAATATATTTTTACTTGGGTTGGGTTCTTCGATTAATATTTACTAACCAAACAAGCATAAACAACAAGTCACACAAGATCAAACAGAACAATATAAAGGAAAACACAACCAATAATGAAGTATTTCAAAAAGTTTTTGTTGCTGAATTTTGGGTCTTGTTAATTCTTATTATAAATTTGGAATGTTACAGAGACGACAAGACTAAGGGTGGCCATGGAACTGGGGGCTAGAGAGCCTTTTAAAGGCCCTCTGTTCCCCACTGCCCCCCGGGCGGCTCAGCTGGTGCCGCATTCAACAGCAAGTTTTGCGGAAAGCCGTTCCCGATTGCATCTATTCAGCTCGAAGGGCAAGCGACAACAAGAGTACAAGCTTTTCGTCATCCAAAGGTCTACAATGGGGCCTACTTTTTACAAAGAAAGGTTGGCTCCTACGCAAGCAAGGAGCATCCCCGCACTACGGAAGGCGCTACTTACAGAAGTACGTAGACGAGGCCGCCAAGAAGGAGGTCAAGGACATCTTCGGGGGGCGCTGCCGTGGTGCCGCCCCCGCACCTTCAAGGAAGCAGGCTCCTCTCAGCCTTGATGCTGAGGGAGTCCTCTTCATCTTCGTCATCATCCTCCTCGTCGTAGCTGCTGCTGCGACTGCTATTGTCGCTCTCCGCACTGCAATCCTCGCGTCCTCCGTCACCACGGAAGATCTTCACGGAGAGCGTCTCATCCCCGTCGTACTTGAATGACAGGTACTGCCCCCGGGTAAGGCGACGGGAGCGCGCGAATGCTTTCCATCCCTTCCCCAGGAGCATGGAGCCAGCGACGGTGTTCTCCACTTCGACCCAGGAGGGGCTGTTGGGACAACCCTCGACCTGCAACTAGAAGCCGGTGGGCCGGCTGTTGTCCGTGTCCACCGCCGCGACAAAGGAGTCCGGCAGACGAAGCCGACCGCGCAGACTTCTATCCAGATCCATGACGAACTCGAACGGAGGGAAGCCGGTGTGAGCCGTCCTTCTCGAGGAAGGGCCCGGCGAATCTCCCGCTCCGCGACCTCCACGACCTCGGCTTCCACGACCGCGGCCGCGCCTCGCTCGGCCTCGGGGAGCAACTCTTCCACGACTACCGGACGCCCCCTCTGCGCCCGCCGAGGACGAGCGCAAGCGACCAGCTCCTCTCTTTACCCCCGCCATTGACGCGCTCACCTCTGAGGGAAGGTGGGGTTGAAGAAGGAATGAAGACGAATGAGGATCCTGAGGGGTATCCCTGCCTTTAAGAAGGCTCGGGTGCGCCCTCAGCGGCCGTCTCCTCGCTTTCTCCGTTACCGAGAATCGAGGAGGCTGGTGCAATTACTCCATCGGGTGGATAACTTTGAGACCCGTGGGACGCGCGCCTCCGTGGTGCGCGGCTCAGGCGGATGTGACAAGACGATCAAGACCTGATGCTGGGGACCCACTTTGACTCTTTTTGGTCATAGTCCCACGGCAGAAGGGCGTGGCCGCCGGGACTATGCCCGGGGGCTACTGTCGCAACAGTGGAACATGGGGTTCCCCTGATACGGTCAAAGTGGGTCCATCGCACATGGGCCCACCAAGGAGACACTCAAGACCAAGACTCAAGACTGACAGGTGGGGCCCTCCCACCTATCCTGCGGCATCCCGGCGCGCGCTACATCGACAACCAAGGCCAAGGACTCGGGGACCCTCCGGGACCCCCACGACCCGGAAGCAGGCACGGAGGTCCCGGGGACCCCGACGCCCGGCAGGAGGCCAGGCTCGCCCCCGGGAACAAACCTCCACCGCACCAAGAGGATAAGCTTGCCAGCTCTGGCTGGAAGCTCCTAGAAGACTTGGGCGCCAAGAAGACGGAGGCGCCAAAGGGGGGCAGAGGCGGAAAAACTGTCAACCCTCTCTGGAAAAGGTGGACGATCCCACCTACCCCCTCTGAAAGGAATACTTGGACGAGAGGAGGCCACGTTGCCTCCTAAAGAGGACCCGGAGGGGTTTTCCCGCCAAAACCCCTCCGGCCCCAAGGGTGCACCTGTGGTATCCCCTTAGCCTACAAAAGGAGGACCGAGGCACCCAAGGGGAGGAGGAATCATCGTGGAGAAGGAGGCTAGGCTAGGTAGTGCACAAGTCCCTGTTTAGCTAAGGCGAGAGGTGATCTCCTCAGGGTCAGCATCTGCTCGTCTTCAACCTCCAGCCAACACCTCCCGGGTTCTTACCCGCGACCACCCTTGTAAAGCTACACCATGATACGCCTCTTAATCCAGACATGCAGCAGTAGGGTTGTTAGCCTCTGGGCGGCCCGAACCTGGGTAAATTCCTTGTGTCTCTATGATGATTGCTAGTACGTAGATCTCAAGCGTTGAGCGAAGCCCCTGGGCAGAAGACGATCTTCGGCCTCCTCTGCGCCCCCCACCGAACATAAAAAGGGGGTATCCTTTACTTCCGGTGTCCGTGATCCAAGACACGACACAACTACTATATCACCGTTGTGGTTTTGCGTAGATTAGAACGGTTCTATCTCGTTGACCCAAGCCACGTAAAAATTGCATAAACAAAGTAGAGGATGTCTAACTTGTTTTTGCAGGGGGTCATGTGATGTGGTATGGCCAATGTGTGATTTTTGATAATGTATGCAATGATCATGTTTGTAATCTTTCACGACTTGCATGTCGATGAGTACGGAAACCGGTAGGAGCCATATGGTTGTCTATTATTTATGTGACCTACGTGTCATTGAATCACCATGTAATTGCTTTACTTTATTGCTAAGAGTAGCATTAGTTGTAGTTGCAATAGTTGGTGGACAACCATGGTGATGGCGCCACAATGATGGAGATCATGCCGGTGATGGAGATCATGCCGGTGCTTTGGAGATGGAGATCAAAGGCACAAGAAGAAAGGCCATATCATATCACAATTATGAATTTCATGTGATGTTAATCCTTTTATGCACATTATTGTTATGCTTAGATGTGATCGCGACGGTAGCATGATAAGGTGATCTCTCACGTTAATATCAAGATGTATTCTCCCCTAGTATGCACCGTTGCCAAAGTTCTTCATTTCGAAGCACCACGTGATGATCGGGTGTGATAGATTCTACGTTCACATACAACGGGTGTAAGCCAGATTTACACACGCGGAAATACTACGGTTTCCTTGACGAGCCTAGCATGTACAGACATGGCCTCGGAACACAAGAACCGAAAGGTTAAACACGAGTCATATGGATGATATGATCAACATGGCGTCGCAACAGTGGAACATGGGGTTCCCCTGATGCGGTCAAAGTGGGTCCATCGCACACGGGCCCACCAAGGAGACGCTCAAGGCCAAGACTCAAGACTGGCAGGTGGGGCCCCCACCTGCCCCGCGGCGTCCCGACACGCGCTACATCGACAACCAAGGCAAAGGACTCGGGGACCCTCCGGGGCCCCCTCGACCCGGAAGCAGGCACGGAGGTCCCGGGACCCCGACGCCCGGCAGGAGGCTAGGCTCACCCCCGGGAACCAACCTCCACCGCGCCAAGAGGATAAGCTTGCCAGCTCCGGCTGGAGGCTCCTAGAAGACTTGGGCGCCAAGAAGATGGAGGCGCCAAAGGGGGGCAGAGGCGGAAAAGCTGTCAGCCTCTGTCCGCCCTTTCTGGAAAAGGTGGGCGGTCTCACCTACCCCCTCTGAGAAGAATACTTGGACGAGAGGAGGCCACGTCGCCTCCTAAAGAGAACCCGGAGGGGTTTTCCCACCAAAACCCCTCCGGCCCCAAGGGTGCACCTGTGGTATCCCCTTAGCCTATAAAAGGAGGACCGAGGCACCCAAGGGGGGAGAGCAATCATCGTTGAGTTGGAGTCTAGGCTAGGTAGCGCACAAGTCCGAGATTACCATAGGCGAGAGGTGAACTCCTCCGGGTCAGGATCTGCTCGTCTTCAACCTCTAGCCAACACCTCCCGGGTTCTCACCCGCGGCCACCATTGTAAAGCTACACCATGATACACCACTCAATCCAGACATGCAGGAGTAGGGTTGTTAGCCTCCGGGCGGCCCGAACCTGGGTAAACTCCTTGCGTCTCTGTGATGCTTGCTAGTACGTAGATCTCAAGTGTAGACGAAGCCCCCGGGTGGAAGACGATGTTCGGCCTCCTCTGCGCCCCATACCGAACCTAAAAAGGGGGTATCCTTTACTCCCGGTGTCCGTGATCCAAGACACGACATCTGGCGCGCCAGGTAGGGGGCGCAAGTGCTGATTTCTTCTTCATCGGCTTCGCGTTCTTCGTCGAGATCTCCCTCAAGTTCTTCATCGGCTTTGTGTTCTTCGTCGAGATCTTCCTCGAGATCTTCATCGACTTTGAGATCTTCGAGGAGATCTGCGTAAAGTCCTTCGTCGACCATGGCGCCGAAGAAGAGGCCCGACACGCAGACGTCCAAGGCGGCCTCCCCTACGCGCTCTCAGGCTACCGGCGAGCGTCGCACTGCTGCGGCAAACCGGGCGTCTCCTCCTCCACCTCTGGAGAAGGACGCTCTGGGCGGGGCAGGCGGCCCAACCCAGGGCGGAGAAGATGGTGGCGTGGAAAAGAGCATGGGCGGCAACACCGGCAAGAACCTCTGTGTCCGTGACAAGAGCAAAGGCGCCCGCACTGGCAAGGGTCAGCAGGACACCAAGAGCAAGTCCTGCACTCTCCTCTCGGACGACGCGCAGGCCCGCCACGACGCCCTCATCACCGCCAAGGCTCTGATCCAGTTTCCACCCAGCACCGACAACCCCAAGGTCTACCAGGAGTGGCGGACCCGTGTGGAGGAACTCCTCCACTTCGCCGACGGCGGTCCCAGGTGTGAGCCCGTTCACGCCCCCACCGTCGACAGCCCTAGAGCCAAGGGAGCAGAGGTGCGAGAACCCCGGGACCCTCCCCGGGGAGATCGCCCAGGTGAAGCTGTGCCTCCTCAAGCAAACCCTCCCACGGCGGGCCGGGTGAACCGCAACGGCGGTCCGGCCATCTCCGTTGGATCATCCTCCACGCGCAACCTGGATCTACGCAACGACCTCAACAACCGTCTCCACGAGGATGCACGCACCCGCATCGAACGTCGTCGAGAGCGCCATCGACGGGAAGATTGGGACGACGACATCGCCGAGGGCTGCCTCGCCCTCTCCCCTCAGTTTCGCCAGGCCACTTGGCCCAAGTAGTTCAAGATCGACGTCCGCCGCTACGATAGCACTACCAACCCTCGAGACTTCCTGCAGCTGTACTCGCTAGCTGCGGTGGTCGCCGGGGCCGACGAGGTAATGATGGCCAACTGGTTCCCATTGGCCCTGAAGGGAGACCCTCAGTCATGGCTCCTCAACCTCCCCAATTGCTCCATCCGATCCTGGAGGGCACTGAAGGAGGCGTTCCTGGGGGCTTTCCAGGGCGGCTACCAGCGCCCGGGAGTTCCCAGCGACCTGCACGACTTCAAGCAGCTTCCGGGTGAAACTCTCCACAAGTTCATCAAGCGCTTCACCCAGAAGATGAACACCATCCCCAGCATTAAGCAGGAGCTGGTGATTCAGTCCTTCCATGCCAATGTTCGACATTCTCGGATGCGCGAGAAGTTGAGCACTCATCGCATCGAGACTACCCGCGAGCTATGGGAGCTCGCGGACCGCTGCGCCCGCGCAGAACAGGGGGTCAGAGTTCTCGGGGAGGAGGAACCCGAGGACAAGTCCACCCCCGCCAAGAGCAAGAAGCGGGACTCCGGTCCCGACAAACGCTTCTTCGTCACCGAGCCTCTCCCCAAGAAGGTCAAGCCGACCTCGACTTCTGAGGGCGATGAAGATCCATGGTGCCACGTCCACCCCAACGGCAACCACCCGCTCAAGGACTGCCGCCAAGTAAACGGCATCGCTGCTCGCGCGCAACGTCAAGGAGGCGGGACCGGTCATGGTGCCTGCTTCAACCGCGGACTCCACGGGCACTACTCCCGGAACTGTCCCACCGATCGCCAAGGCGGTGGCAGCCGGGGATGGGGACGTGGTGGAGGACGTGGAGGAGGGCGCAGTGGCCAAGGCGGACGTGTGCCAAACAACGCAGAGTTCGCCGACAACGGGGATGCTCCGGCTCCTCAGGGCGGCAACAACGGACAATTCCAAGAGGTCAATGGCGTCATCGGGTGCATTCACGGGGGAGCCTCCCTGCCTCCCTCCAACAGCGCCGGCAAGAGACTCGTCCGGGAGCTGAAAGCGGTCGCCCTGGCACCGTTTAAGCCCCTAGAGTGGTCTAACCAGGTCATCTCCTTCGACCCTGAAG
Organism: Puccinellia tenuiflora; assembly: GCA_012064385.1. Classification (NCBI taxonomy): domain Eukaryota; kingdom Viridiplantae; phylum Streptophyta; class Magnoliopsida; order Poales; family Poaceae; genus Puccinellia; species Puccinellia tenuiflora. Next base: position 419,572 of record QRDG01001718.1, on the reverse strand, counting down.
ATCACCCTGACAGCACTGTCGGGGTAGGGACACTGCCCCTAGTCTTGTCGCCCATCATCCACAACTTCAAGGTCACCAAGATGCTGGTCGACGGAGGCTCCAACCTCAACCTGCTGACGGCAAAGGTCCTGGCCACTTTGCAAATCCCTTTCTCCCGCCCGCAAGACACCGGCGTGTTCCAAGGCGTGAACGGGAATATCACACGGCCTCTAGGGAAGATCTCTCTTCCGGTCATGTTTGCTAGCCCCGAGAACTTCCGCACCGAGGAGATCGTCTTCGACATCGCCGATACGCCGCTCCCCTACAACGGCATACTTGGCCGCCCCGCGCTGGCCAAGTTCATGGCCGTCTCCCACTTCGCCTACAACATGATGAAAATCCCGGCGGCCTGGGGCGTGATCAGGATCAAGGCCGACGTTGACGACGCCATCTACTGCGTCCAGAAACTGAACCAGACAGTGGCCGCAATGGCAGACACCCGACAAGACATGCAAGACGCTGGTGCTGATGCTGCTCTCGGGGGCGGAGGGAACCCCGGAAGCTCGGCACCCGCAGCCTCCAAGAGGGCGCCATTCCGCGGCGACCCGCAGATGACCAAGAAGGTGGCACTCATGAGTGACGGCTCTCGCACCATCACCATCGGTGCCCACCTCGCTGACAAATAGGAAAGTGCGCTCGTCGCCTTCCTTCGGGAAAATTCTGACGTCTTCGCATGGGAAGCGTCAGGTTTACCCAGTGTACCAAGGGAGGTGATCGAGCACAAGCTGGCAGTGAACACGGATGCCCGCCCCGTGAAGCAAGTTCTGCGGAAATAGAGCAAGGAAAATTTGGAGTTCATCGTCTCCGAGACCGACAAGCTACTGGAAGCCGGCGTCATCAAGGTGGTGCCTCATCCCACCTGGGTGGCCAACCCAGTGGTGGTGCCAAAGCTGAATTCCTCCAAGCTGCGACTCTGTGTTGACTTCACAGACCTGAACAAGGCCTGCCCCAAGGACCCATTCCCTCTACCGTGCATCGATCAGATCGTGGACTCCACAGCCGGTTGCGAGTCACTATGTTTCCTGGATGCCTTCTCCGGGTACCACCAGATCCTGATGGCGGTCGAGGACCAGGAGAAGACGGCCTTCATCACCCCCAAGGGCTGCTACTGCTACACCCGGATGCCTTTCGGCCTCCGGAACGCTGGCGCTACCTTCCAGCGCGCGATGCAAGCGTGCCTTGGGACTCAGCTGGGCCACAACGTTGAAGCCTACATCGACGACATCGTGGTCAAGACAAGGTTCCAGGACTCCCTCGTCCAGGACCTTCACGAGACTTTCGACAACCTCCGCCGGGTCAACTTCAAGCTCAACCCCGACAAGTGCGTGTTCGGGGTCCCGTCTGGCAAGATGTTGGGTTTCCTGATCTCCCACCGGGGGATTGAGGCGAACCCCGACAAAATAAAGGCCATCGAACGAATGGAAGCGCCCCGGCGAGTCAAGGACGTGCAGCGCCTCAACAGGTGCATCACTGCACTCGGGCGCTTCATCTCAAGGCTTGGAGAGCGGGCTTTGCCGTTCTTCAAGTTGCTTAAGAAATCGGGCCCCGTGGAGTGGAACCCCGAGGCTGAGGAAGCTCTCCAATTACTCAAGAGCTACCTCGCTTCGCCACCCGTCCTCGTGGCCCCAAAGGAGAAGGAGCCCCTGCTGCTGTACATCGCGGCCACTAACCAAGTGATCAGCGCCGTACTGGTGGCCGAGCGCGACGCATCTCCAAAGAAGCCAGGCAAGGGAAAGCGTCCCGGGGACCCGTTCCCGGGGCAACCAAGCAAGAAGGGGCGGCCAGGTGTTCAGGGGTTCGAAGATCCCAGCACCCCGCCCCCTCCCATCACCATCGAACCACGCGTTGAGGACGAAGGAGCACACTCCAAGGCGACGCAGCCGGGGGCTACTTCGACAACACCCCGGAGCAACGAGGACGTTGAAGACGCCGAACCCGTCAAGGGGACGGCGACCCGTAAGGTGCAGCACCCGGTCTACTTCGTCAGCTCAGTGCTGCGCAACGCCCGGGAGTGGTACCCCATGATGCTGAAGCTGCTGCTGGCGATCCTCATCGCCTCCTGCAAGATGAGGCCATACTTCGAGGGGCACCCAATCACGGTGGTGTCCAAGTACAACCTAAGGAGTCCTCTGGAGAACCCGCTGGCCACCGGATGCATCTCGGCGTGGGCCATGGAACTCCAGGGCTTCGGGCTCAAGTTCGAGCACACGGACAACATCAAGAGCCAAGCACTGGCTGATTTCACAGCCGAGTGGACCGAGACGGCGATCGACAACCCGGAGGAGGAGACGAGCCTTCCCGGGAAGGAGGATCCCGACACCTGGACCATGCACTTCGATGGCTCATACACCATAGGGCAAGGAGGCGTCGGGGTCGTCCTCACCTCACCAACCGGTGAATGCTTGAAATACGTCATCCAAATGCACTATCAAGGAAGCATCTCCAACAACACGACGGAGTACGAAGGTCTGCTCGCGTGACTTCGTGCTGTCGTCGGCCTCGGCATCAGCAAGATCATCGTCAAGGGTGACTCTCAGCTGGTCATCATGCAAGTCAACAAGGAGTACGACTGTCCTCAGATGGCGCCGTACGTCGAAGAAGTGTGGAAACTCCAGCGGTGCTTTAGTAGCTTTAGAGCTGCTTACGTGCCGCAGGAGGAAAACAAACCTGCGGACGAGCTATCGCAACTGGCGTCCAAGCGAGAACCGGTACCTCCCAGGATCTACATCGAGGTGCTCAAGCGACCTTCAGTGTCTCCCGAGAGGCTGAAGCCAAGTTCTTCAATGACGAAGGAGGCTGACAACCCTTCTACACCGACAACACGGGTAGCCAGCCCGGAAGCCCAAGACTCGGCAGTGCCCACGGCCGAAGAATCTCTGCTTCCTTCTGGCTAGGAGGTACTGCTGGTGGAACGGACCCACCCACCCTGGGCCCAGGACATCATCAAGTACATGGTGGAGCACGTCCTTCCGGAGGACGACCACGAAGCCGAGCAAGTGGCCCGACGGGCAAAGCTCTACATCCTAATCGACGGTGAGCTCTACCGGCGGCGCGAAAACGGAGTCAAGCTACGATGCATATCGCAAGAACAAGGCCGAGAACTACAATGGGACATACACGAAGGGATATGCTCAAGTCATGTGGCTTCAAGATCTTTGGCGGGGAAGGTTTTCCGCCAAGGGTTCTACTAGCCAACGGTGCTTCATGATGCGGAGCAGCTAGTCAAGACATGCGAAGCTTGCCAGTACTACGCCAAGAACACGCACCAGCCAGCTCAAGCGTTGCAGCCGATACCAATCTCCTGGCCGTTTGCGGTCTGGGGGCTGGACATCGTCGGCAAGATACCAAAGTCTGTGGGAGGTCACGAGTACCTATTTGTGGCAATTGACAAGTTCACAAAGTGGGTGGAAGCACTGCCAGTTCCACGTCAAACGGCTCAGGACGCCATCCAGTTCATCGAAGGAATCATCTACCGATTCGGAGTACCAAACAGAATCATCACCAACAATGGCACTCAGTTCACAAGCAAAGCCTTCCTCAACTTCTGCGAAGAAATGGGCATCAAGGTGTGTTTTGCCTCGGTGTCCTACCCAAGATGCAACGGTCAAGTAGAGCGAGCAAATGCAGAAGTACTCAAGGATTGAAGACCAAAGCCTTTGACAAGCTGGAGAACAAGGGAAAAAACTGGATTAATCACCTGCCAAGCGTACTGTGGTCACTCAGAACAACACCAAGCAGAGCCACTGGAGAGACACCTTTCTTCCTCGTCTACGGAGCAGAAGCTGTCCTGCCATCAGAACTCAAGTACGGATCACCCCGGGTGCTCGCATATGATGAAAACACGCAAGAAGAGCGAAGGATCGATGACATAAACCTGCTGGAAAAGGGTAGGTGTCGGGCCTCCTTATGGTCAGCTTGGTACCAGCAAGGACTCCGCCGATACCACAGTCGTCATCTTCGCTCGCGGGAGCTGGAACCCGGAGACATGGTACTCCGCAAGAGGCAAAGCATGCAAGGCCTGAACAAAATGTCATCAAAGTGGGAAGGACCCTTCCGGGTGACACATACCCTGAAACCCGGAATGGTGTACCTTGAGGACGAGCAAGGCCGGCCGGAAGGCAACGCCTGGAACAGCAAGAATCTTCGGAAATTCTACCCCTGATTACGAACATGAATCGCAAACGTCGGATCCGTTAAAGCACGCCCGGGGGGCTAGTGTTCTGTAATAGGGTGTAAGAATTGGCGCCAGGAGAATAAAAGATAAGTTATTTCAATTCCCGTGAGCCTCAATCCTTCCATGGAAGCGTGTTATCCTTATCAACCCATAAGCAGGGGGCTGGTATGTGCCGGTGGCAGATGGGTAGAAGCGCCGCGAGTGGCCTCTCAGGCAAAGGCACCGCCGCCCGATCATGTCGTACTGCCGCGGAAAGGGGAATCGGGCAGTGCTGTGGTGAAACGCACCTCACCACAAAAATGTACTACCAACTGTGCTTGCGGTTTGCTTCGGATAACACGCTAGCATGATAGGAAAGAGGGTCCATTCTTTTCCTACTGAAAGTTTGTTGTGTGTAGCTCCTTCCCGGGGCAGGATTGGGCGGCGGGACATGGCAGGAGTTCGACACCCGGGAAGAACTGGATGGGCCAGAGACGCGACAGGAAAACAGATAAGTTCTTGCATCAGCATCTTGTATTTAGGCATAACATCTCGCTCGGAGTCAATATACCATCGACCTGCGCATGCTTGACGGTTGATGAGAGCCTTTGCGGGGGTATGCGACCACCCCGATGAACGGTCCGTTTCCCTCTGGCCTAGTACCCGTGGATAGTGGCGAAGGACTCCCGGAATGTATAGTCTGACTTAGGGGGTACATCTATCGTGTAGAGGTAGAGTGCCTTGGTACCTAAGCGGCCTCCTCTGAATACCAGACGGCGCGTTAGTGCAAAGGAAGATTTAAGAAATGACCCCGAGAGTTGAGTCTAGGGTTGCATACATCTGAATTTACATTCTGAATTACATTCTTGAATTTACATTCGGCTGTGCGACTACTAGACCCTGTGCTACTAAGGCCAGCTTGGAGTTAGCGCTCCTTGCTGTGCGCCCTTGCCTTTGTCTGCGCCCAATGGGTGACCTCTCAATTCCCGGGGACGCCTGGGAAGAGAGGGAGAACCCGGAAGGATTTTTTTTTCATGCGTCTCCTGGCTGTCTGGTTCGTCCGGGCGCCAGGCAGCGGAGCAGGGAGACCACCTCGGCCGCCACCTCGCTCATGGCATTGTCGTCCGCCTGCGACAGGGGACAAGTTCGGTCAGGGTCTAGACCAGGCCCAAGAGGAGCGAGGGGCCGAGAAAGACGCAACACTGACCTGTTCGATGGCGTCAAACTCTTCCCAGAGCTGGGATGCCTCCGGGATCCCCGCGGTCTTCCCCTTCAAGGCCGCCAGAAGCTGAGCCCTACGGAGTGCACGCACCCGAGCCTCCTCCTGGGCTGCGAGACCAGAGATCGTCGCCAAGCGCGAAACGCCCATAGCGAGGGCCAGGCGCGACATCACCTCGTCTTCTTCTCCAGCGGCACGGGCCCCAGTTCCCCTGGGAGGCTCCGCCGCATCCCGGTTCACGGACGCCGCCGTCGACGTCCTAGAGAAGGACATCCCTACCTCCCCCGACATGGCCCTGTGGCTTGTGAAGGGGCAGGAAGGGCAAGAAGCAAGAGACAGCAAGACTAAGGGTGACCAAGGAACTGGGGGCTAGAGAGCCTTTTATAGGCCCCCTGCCCCCCACTAGCCCCTCTGACGGATCAACTGGTGCCGCAATCAAGAGCGATTTTTGCAGTAAACCGTTCTCGATCGCGTCAATTTAGTTTGAAGGCCAGGCGTCAGCAAGAGTACAAGTTTTTCGTCATCCAAAAAGTCTACAATGGGGCCTACTTTTTACAAAGAAAAGGTTGGCTCCTACGCAAGCAAGGAGCATCCCCGCACCACGGAAGGTGCTACTTCCAAAAGTACGTCGACGAGGCCGCCAAGAAGGAGGTCAAGGACATCTTGGGGGGGCGCTGCCGCGGTGCCGCCCCCGCACCTTCAGGGAAGCGGTCTCCTCTCAGCCTTGATGCTGAGGGAGTCCTCTTCATCTTCATCATCGTCCTCCTCGTCGTAGCTGCTACTGCGACTGCTGCTGTCGCTCTTCGCGCAGCAATCCTCGCGTCCTCCATCGGCACGGAAGATCTTCACGGAGAGCGTCTCTTCCCCGTCGTACTCGAACGACAAGTATTGCCCCCGGGTAAGGCGACGGGAGCGTGCGAACGCTTTCCATCCCTTCCCCAGGAGCATGGAGCCGTCGACGGTGTACTCCGCTTCGACCCAGGAGGGGTTGTTGGGACAGCCCTCGACCTGCAGCCAGTAATAGGTGGGCCGGCCATCGTCCGCGTCCACCGCCGCTGCGAAGGAGTCCGGCAGATGAAGCCGGCCGCGCAGACTTTTATCCAGATCCACGACGAACTCGAACGTAGGGAAGCCGGTATGGGTCGTCCTCCTCGAGGGAGGGCTCGGCGAACCTCCCGCTCCGCGACTTCCACGACCCCTGCTTCCACGACCGCGGCCGCCGACGCGACCGCGCCTCGCACGACCTCGGGGGGCAACTCTTCCGCGACTACCGGACACTACTTCTGCTCCCGCCGAGGACGAGCGCAAGCGACCAGCTCCTCTCTTGGCCTGCGCCATCGACGCGCTCGCCGCTGAGGAAGAGTGGGGCTAAGGAAGGAGTGAAGACAAATGAAGATCCTGAGGGGTGTCCCCGCCTTTAAGAAGGCTCGGATGCGCTTTCAGCGGCCGTCCCCTCGCTTTCCCGAGAATCGAGGAGGCTGGCGCAATTACTCCACCAGATGGACAACTTTGAGACCCATGGGACGCGCACCTCCGTAGTGCGCGGCTCTGGCGGATGTGACCAGACATTCAAGAACTGACGTCGGGGACCCACTTTGACTCTTTTTGGTCATAGCCCTGACGGCAGAAGGGCGTGGCCGCCGGGACTATGCCCGGGGGCAACTATCGCAACAGTGGAACATGGGGTTCCCCTGATGCGGTCAAAGTGGGTCCATCGCACATGGGCCCACCAAGGAGATGCTCAAGGCCAAGACTCAAGACTGGCAGGTGGGCCCCCCACCTGCCCCGCGGTGTCCCGACGCGCGCTACATCGACAACCAAGGCAAAGGACTCGGGGACCCTCCGGGGCCCCCTCGACCCGGAAGCAGGCACGGAGGTCCCGGGACCCCGACGCCCAGCAGGAGGCCAGGCTCACCCCCGGGAACCAACCTCCACCGCGCCAAGAGGATAAGCTTGCCAGCTCCGGCTGGAGGCTCCTAGAAGACTTGGGCGCCAAGAAGACGGAGGCGCCAAAGGGGGGCAGAGGCGGAAAAGCTGTCAGCCTCTGTCCGCCCTCTTTGGAAAAAGTGGGCGGTCTCACCTACCCCCTCTGAGAAGAATACTTGGACGAGAGGAAGCCACGTCGCCTCCTAAAGAGAACCCAGAGGGATTTTCCCGCCAAAACCCCTCCGGCCCCAAGGGTGCACCTGTGGTATTCCCTTAGCCTATAAAAGGAGGACCGAGGCACCCAAGGGGGGAGAGCAATCATCGTTGAGTTGGAGGCTAGGCTAGGTAGCGCACAAGTCCGAGATTAGCATAGGCGAGAGGTGATCTCCTCCGGGTCAGGATCTACTCGTCTTCAACCTCTAGCCAACACCTCCCGGGTTCTCACCCGCGGCCACCATTGTAAAGCTACACCATGATACACCACTCAATCCAGACATGCAGGAGTAGGGTTGTTAGCCTCCGGGCGGCCCGAACCTGGGTAAACTCCTTGCGTCTCTGTGATGCTTGCTAGTACGTAGATCTCGAGCATAGATGAAGCCCCCGGGCGGAAGACGATCTTCGGCCTCCTCTGCGCCCCATACCGAACCTAAAAAGGGGGTATCCTTTACTCCCGGTGTCCGTGATCCAAGACACGACACATGGTGATGTTCACCATTGAAGCTACATCATCTCACGTGATGATCGGTTGTGGTGTAGTGGATTTGGATCGTGTGTCACTAAAACAACTTGAGAGATGTTGGTTTTAGTGGGAGTTCATGTAGTAATTTTGATTAAGATGAACTAAAATTATCATAAACAAAAGTCCTTAAGATGTCTTTGCAAAAATCCTTGTAGATCATGGTTGACTACGGTAGTCTGTTCGTTGCTGAAAAAACTATATCTCGATGGTTCAATTTTTGAGTGGTACCTGCGTCTGAAAGAAGTCCTACACAACAATGCTGAGCTCTACGTGTTAGATGAACCAATAGAGGAATACCCAAATATTTCTTCAACCTATGAAGAGTACATGGAGTGGTTTTTGAACCACCTACTTGAAAGTCAAGTGGATGATGTGCACCTTCATGAATTCTGACCTAAGTAGACAATTCAAGAACTTGATTGCAATGGAGATTGTTGATGAGCTAAAAATTAGTTTTTCAGCACAAGTTAGAATTGTAAGGTTCGAATGTCTGAACGGTTTTCTTTCTCTCAAGATGGAAGAGAACACTTGCTTGGAACAACACCTGAGGAAAATGCATAAGATGGTTATACTCTGGTAGATGTTTGGAACCATGAGATGAATGACGATTTCGCGATAGATGGGGTGCTACGCTAGCTTCTCCCCAGCTTCAAGAATTATGCCGGAGACTATGTGTCTCGGCTGCGTCATGTCAAAGTGGAACCCATATCAAGAGAAGTAGACAATGCAGAAAGTATATTTTGATATACAAGTTATAAGTGTTTAAGTCCAAATTGCAATTGTGGCAGTTTCGATAAGTATTTGATACTCATTCTGTTTTATGAAAACAAAACCTGCTGCTTGAGATTTGCATAAAGGATATGGGAAGACATTGCGGAATGGTGGCAATATAGGAGTTGATGCTGGCAACGATCTATCTCTACATTTATCGTTTTGATTAGAGGATTTGAATAAGTTTTGTGATCGAACTAAGTGTGATTTTGATTAGTGTGTCTTGCTTATGTGAGACGGTTATTCATGTTGAAGACAATGGTTGTTCTATTTTCATGAGTGATCCTTTTTGGAAATCACAAGTTTTCGATTATAAGTGTATTATTCTTATTATAATCTAGATGATAAATTGGTTGAACATTTATAAATAAGAGACATACTAAAGATATCCAAAACTTAATAATGACAATTGTTTTAGTCGTGCTAAAAGATTGAATAAACATTTTGATGTTTTATCAATGCGCCTTATTGAAGGAGTATGACTAAAATGCCACCCTTTGGAAGTGTGTCATGAGTTGCCAAAAATAAAACACAAGTGTTTGTTGTATTTTCAGCGAATGTTAAATGTCATTATTTTGTGCGCTCCATCATAAATGATATGAGTAAATATATGTATTTGTTCGAGTTATGATATTTGATGAGATCAAATAAAATTCTGCAGTTTAGGATATTAAGTTAACAACAAAATTGAGTCTTTATGATTTGATCAAAAGAGACGAAATATTTGAGTTATATGTTGGTATGTGAACTTGTGACAAGTGTTATCACAAATTACAATGTTTAGAATATTTCAAAGGTGTTTGATATGTCCTAAGATATCGTAATCACGCACTATTCGCTATTGTATGGTCTCAAAGAAGGGTTTTACTTCGGGGTTTAATAATAGCATTTAGATTTATTTGATAAACACTCTGTTTAGATATAAGGGTCTATATGTGATTCGCATATAATTTTTCATATGAGTTATGAGAAAAGGTGGTTTCATTAATTATGAGATAATTAGAGACTATTACGAATAATGTTGTAGTATATTCATAAGTATGACTATGAATGTGATTCCACAATATGAGACTAAAAGGGGCAAACCAATTTGTTGGTTGTGCTAAGTATTTTAGTGGTTTATCGTGAAAAGGTTTTATTGATAAAAGAATTGATGGAATAAATGGAAAAGCTAAAACCTTGCTTGTTTATGTATCAAGTGGCACATATGTAAAGTGCTATGTTTGTTAAAACTTGACACATGAAGGAATTAATGACGGTGATAATTGAATTTCGGTTTAGCTTGTCTAAAGAAAAGTAGGATTCAAGAATATTAAATTTTGTCAGGTTACAAAATAATATTCATGATTTACTTGTCATGTTTGAGAAACAAGACATACCTACGAAGCTACAAAGAAGAAATAGAAGCCTTAAATATGGAAATGGCTAAGAGTCATCCTATGTTAAGTTTAAATCACAAAGTAATTGTTGCTTGATTTTGTGAAAGTGGTGTTTCACATATTTATTCCTCAAAAGGGGTTTTGTAGAGAATAAATAAAACTTAAAGCTAGCAAAGTACTAGCGTTTCGTATATAAGTTCTCGAATTTTAAAAGTTAATTAAGAATTTTGGAGGTGTCCATATATTAAGTTAGAGCAGAAACTGAGTGAGATCTAATTAAGATATGTGGCGACATATATTAAGTTAGAGCAGAAACTATTTTCCATGATCAAAATACATGGTGACATATGTTTGAGTGGGAGCTAGTTAATCATGCTCAAATATAAGGATAGCATATTTCTGAGTGGGAGCCAAAGTGGTTTCACAATTTAATATGTGTATGGTGTATATTCGAGTGGGAGTTTACAACATCTTGTTTATATGAAATGGAGATTTCATAAATGTTTAAATATTTCACGAACCAAATGCATAACTTGTGAAGTTAATTCGAATGTCAAATATCTATGGAGATAGATGCGTATTTTGTCGATAAATAAGTCAGGAACCAACGTATGACTTATGAAGTTAGTTTGAACGTCAAATATCCATGGAGATGGATGTATCTATGGAGGATAGATATGTTTGATAAAGCATTATGTCAGGATGTTTAACCTAAGTAAGATTTTGAAGGAGTTCAAAATGGAACAAGAGAAGAAAGGTTCATCCGCTTGACAGAAATAGGTGAAACATTGAGTTGATAACTCAGTACAAGAATAATGCACTACTAGGAAACTAGCTATAGGTGGATAGGTATTATGTGGCGCACCATAGTGGCCGTGCGCCACAGAAAATATTCTGTGGCGCACCCTTGGAGGTGCGCCACAGAAATCATCCCCTTTCTGTGGCGCATATTTAAGGGATGTGCCACTGAATTAGGTTATTCTGTGGCGCACTAGCGCCCGTGCGCCACAGAAAATTAGTGGGCCCCACAACCAACGGCTGGATTGCATCCTACCCCACCTTTTCTGTGGCGCATCTGGACCCATGCGCCACAGAAATATGGGTGGGCCCCGGCACCAATAATTGAGGTAGCCATTTCTGTGGTGCATGGAACAAGATGTGCCACAGAAATGCGACTTTCTGTGGCGCATCCAGCTGCATGCGCCACAGAAAGTAGCATTTCTATGGCGCATCTTGTTCCATGCGCCACAGAATTGCTGTCCAGAAATACAAAAGTGGTAGCCCCTCCTACCTCTAACCCCATTGTGTCTTCTTCTTCGCCTCTCCTCCCCACCTTGCTAGCTCGTGTTCCTCCTCCCTCCCATCTCATTTTGCCCATACTTTTCTCCATTTTTTGTAGTTAAAGCTACTTTGTTTGATTGATAATTGGTGAGGGCCGGGAGAGGCTCCATAGATACTCTCCTCCTCTCCCAAATACATCTCTTTTTCTCTCCAACACCGCACACTCTCTCTCATCGATCGTGGTCATATCTCGGTGACAAATCTACTAGGTGAGTATAGTTGGATGGACATGCATATGCATGTTTTGTGTGGCCGAGATGTGTATGGTTGTTGGTGAAGCGCTTGTCGACGGGCGGTTTGCATGATGGCGAGACGATGCTTGTACATGAAACTTGTATGGTGTGCATGAATTTTTGCATGTGCGAAGAAATTTTTTGTTGTTGCTTGCGCCGGCGTGGTGCATGGATGTTTGCCGAAATGTCGATTAACTTCCGTTTTGGCAAATTTTTGCACTACCCATATGTCCTAGATTTAGGAGAGGTCATGCCAAATTTTTCCGGAGACCATGCATGTGTGTGTGTGCGCGCGTGTGCATGTTGCGGTTCTACTTAACATACTCTCGTTTCATATTTCTGCTTTATCTATATATAGCAACCATGGTCATCAAGATGAGCTCCAGTCAAATCTGTAGATACAAGGAAGAAGCGAAGGCGGACATGATTCGGTGCAACAGGCGCCAGATAAGATGTCCGTGTCGAACATGCAAACTCGTGAGCTGGATCGACCCTGATTCCGGACAATTGGAGGAACATCTGCTCAGGCGCGGTTTCTGGATAGGCTTCAACAAGGCGCCGACAGCAAATGGTGCCCATGAAGACGAGGGCGGGCGAGAAGACGAAGAGTCTCCCGGACATGGTTATCGTGATGAAGGAGATGCCGGCGAACAAGATCATCATGACGAAGGAGATGCCGGCAGACAAGATCATCATGACGAAGGAGATGCCGGCAGACATGGTCATGATGAAGGAGTAGATGGTGGTGGGGATGATGCGGCCACGCAGACCTCGCTAACTTCGGCCTTGCAGGACCCTCATGTTCAAGAACTCCTACTCAAGGAGACGAGCGACACCAGAGGTGGCCAAAGAGAAAGCCAAGCTGGAGCAAATGAAGAAAGACGTGATGACTCCGTTGTATCATGATTGCCGGCCCCAGTATACGCGCTTGCATTTAACGCTTGATGCTCTACAGATGAAGGAGGAAAACAGATGGATCGACGTCAGCTTCAGTAAGCACCTGAAATTCTGGTACGATCGTCTTCCCGAGGGGAACACATTGCCAAGCAGTATCGAAGAGGCCAAGAAAGTCGTGTGCCCTCTTGACCTACCGTACAAGAGATACCATGCCTGCATCAATGATTGCGCAATTTATCGGGGCGTGTACAAGGACAGAACCACATGTCCGGTGTGCGGCCAGGGACGGTACAAGAGTGGGAACAAGAATGTTCCTCGAAAAGTGGTATGGTACTTTCCTCTCATTCCCCGTCTACAGCGGTATTTCGTGGACCCTAAGGAAGCAATGCTCATGCAATGGCACGCGAAAAGGGAGAAGCCCGAAGAAGATCCGGAGAAGGGCGTGAACCAGACACACCCTTCACACGCTTGCCAGTGGGAAGCATTGTACATGGCCTTCGAAGATTTCAGACACGACGCAAAGAACGTCAGGCTGGGTATGAACACCGATGGACTCAATCCGTTCGGCAACCAGAGTAGCACGCATAGCACCTGGCCCGTGTTTGTATGGCCTTACAACCTTCCCCCGTGGCTATGCACGAAGCAAAGGTACATACACATGAGTATTCTCATTCAGGGGCCGAAACAACCATGTACCGACATACATCTGTATCTCACGCTGTTGAAAGAGGAGTTAGCCAGGTTGTGGGAGACGTCAGTCCGTACGTGGGACGCCTACACTGGAGATTATTTCGATATGAGAGCCACGTTGCTCACGGCGGTGCAAGACTATCCTGGTTGCTCATATGTATCGGCCCAGGTAGGCCATGGATTCTGCGCATGTGTCAGGTGCATGGATGAGACCCCGCATCTCCAGCTACCAAGGGATCCCGGGTCTTTGAAAACCGTGTTCCCAGGGGCTTGAAGGTGGCTTCGCATGGATCACCCGTGGAGGAAACACGGTGATTTGTTCAATGGTAAAGACGAGCTCGAAAGAGCCCCGTGCCCGAGGAGCGGCGAAGAAATCGACGAGCTTTTGAAAAATTGGGAGGAGTGCCCTACGCCGGGAAAGAAGCGACCGAGGGTAGACCCCCAGCTGGGTGTATGGAAAGCGAGGTCTATTTTCCACGACTTGGAGTACTGGAAGGTATTCCACACGCCCCATAGCCTTGATGTAATGCACATTACCAAGAACGTTACCGAGAGTCTGCTTGGCACTCTTTGCAACATGTCCGATAGGACCAAGGATGGGACGAAAGCAAGATACGATCTGAAATGGCTTGGCATAAGGAAAGATCTTCAGGCACCCGATAGTGATGACGACGATGATGATGATGATCAGACGGAAGGGACTCAAGGTCGCCGCAAAAGGGTAAAGAAGAACGCGGTGGTGCTTCCCGCTGCCTGCTTCACTATGAGTCCGGAGGAGCTCAAGAAGTTTTTCAGGTGCCTCATAGGAGTCAAATTTCCTCACGGTTATGCGGGGAAGATAAGCAGATATCTGGACGCAACGAAGAAGAGGTTCAGCGGGATGAAGTCTCACGACTGTCACGTGCTGATGACGCAGATACTCCCTGTTGCGATCTGAGGGCTAATGGATGAGCATGTCCGTGATACGCTGCTTGGCCTTTACAACTTTTTCGACGTCATCAACAGGAAGTCGATCAGCGTGAGACAGCTCCACAGGCTACAGGAAGAAATCGTGGTGATACTATGCAAGCTCGAGATTTACTTCCCGCCCACATTCTTTGATATCTGCGTGCATCTCCTTCTCCATGTCGTTGATGACATCAGGCAGCTCGGGCCGACGTTCCTGCACTACATGATGCCGTTCGAAAGGCAGAACGGTGTCATGAAACGATACGTTCGCAACAGGTCCCGTCCAGACGCAAGCATGGCCAAGGGCTTCCTAACCTACGAGTGCATCTCCTTCTGCCAGAATTATCTGAGCACCGAGAACCAGGTTGTTGGTCTGCCAACCAGGCCGCACCTTGGCAGGCTCGAGGGATTTGGTCACCGCGAGGGCTATCGCTCACTCCATGTCGGCATTCATGGTCGACAAGATGACTTTGACAGGGCTCACCGGGTCACGCTACAACACTTACAATTGATCGAACCTTGGGTGGAAGAGCACAAAAGCTTAATCGAGCAGAATTACATCGACCTGGGTCAGCCGAGGAAGAAGGGAGACGTAACCAGAGAGCACAACTCCAGCTTCACGCGTTGGTTCAAGAAAAGGCAACTGGTTCAAGCAGAGAGCATACCGCCAGCTACGGAAGATGAAAAACTCATATTCTCCTTATCACAGGGCCCCAGGCACAACGTAAAGACCTATCAGACGTACGACATCAGCGGTTACAGATTCTGCACCGAGGAAAAGGACAGGAATAGCGAATATCAATACTCAGGAGTAACTATGCTATCCTACGGCGATGACGAGGCTACTGTCAAGGCAAGATTCTTCGGATGGATCAAGGAGATATGGGAGCTCAACTACTGTGGACAGTTGGTTCCAATGTTCCGTGTGAGATGGGCCAAGGACGTTGTCAAAGAAGAACGGTATTTCACCACCGTGGTAATACCCGATGCCAAATCGAAGAATGCCTCTACGAAAAATGAGCCATGGGTACTCGCTAGCCAAGTCGAGCAATGCTTGTTCATTACCGACCCGTCAAAGCCTAGCCGTGTTGTCGTGAGGAGGGGCAAGAGCAGCATCATTGGAATGGAAGGAGACGCCAACGAGGAAGACTTAGACAAGAACGGCGATCCGAAGATCGAGGAGGAATTCGACAAGTACTTCGACATGCCTACTACTAGCAAAGAAAGAAGGAAGACCTCCCTACCTACTAAAGGTTGTCCGTTCACGCGAAGAAATCTCAAGGTGCCCGGCCTAAAGTATTCAACCGCGAAGAAGGGAAAGAAGAGAAGCTAGCTCCGAACCGGCCGCCGGGATGAATAAGACTTTTTTGTGTATTAATTTGTGTGTATGTGTGAGACAAGCATATATATTGTGTGTATATGTGTGAGACAAGCATATATATTGTGTGTATGTGTGAGACAAGTATTCTACCTACTAAAGGTGTCTATTCTTTTTTTTAAAGAATAACAAATATGTGTGTTCTTTCTTTAAATTTAACCAAAAATTTATTTTTTTAAATAAAAAATATCTTTAAAAAGAATAACAAATATGTGTGTTCTTTCTTTAAATTTAACCAAAAATTTGTTTTTTTTAAATAAAAAAAATTTGAGACAGCCAGGATTCGAACTTGGCTGTCCCAAGTTTCAGCTTGCAAACCACTGGCTATTAAAGAACATTGTAATTTTAGGCCACCTAATTCCGTGGCGCATCTCTACAGAGGATGCGCCACAGAATATCACTTTTCTGTGGCGCACGCAGGCAGGGATGCGCCACAGAATCTCACTTTTCTGTGGCGCACCCAGGCGTGGATGCGCCACAGAATTTCTCTGCGCCCACTTACATGTGGGCCCTCCCTGCGCCGGCCTCTCCTTTCCCAAATTTCCTAACACCCGCGCACGCCCCCCTCGACGCCCAACCGCCGGCCGCCGCACCACCACCGCCCCAACTCACCGTCGCCGGCTACCCAGCCCAACCCTTCCGACGCGGCACCTCGACGCCCACAAGGAACACCTCCACCGCGCCCACGAGGAGCACCGCCACCGTGCCCACGAGGAGCACCGGCCTCCACCGCGCCCACGATCGAGGAGCACCTCCACTGCGCCCACAAGGAGCACCTCCACCGCGCCCACGAGGAGCACCTCCACTGCCTTCGATGACCTCCCCTCTCTTCCCTCCCCAAGGTGTTGCCCCTCTCCCTCTCCTCCTTCCCCTACCTAGAGTTGCACCCAAGGTGTTTGTTAAAATTCCAAGCCCAAGTTTGATGCTGGATGCTGTGTGATGCTCTAGTGCTGTGATGCTAGATGCTGTGTATGGTGAGATGCTCTAGTGCTGTGATGCTGGATGCTGTGTATGGTGGGATGCTCTAGTGCTTGATGAAATGACCCAATCAAAATCATAGGAAGGAAACAAAGTAATAAAAAAATAAGAAAAAAGTTTGCATACATGACAATGGAAATTTGTGCACCTCAACTATAGGATTAATTGTTGTCCTTATTAGTAGTTGGTTAAACATGTCAGTGAGTATGTTGGTTAATCCCTGTGATGCTTGCTTGCTCATGTATGCCTAGCATAGGTTGCTTGATCATCAGTTATGTGATGACACTGGCTGTGACAGTGATGCTTAGCTGATGATAGTGGCTGTGATGCTTGCTTGCTTGCTCTATGCCTAGCTGAGGAACTGATGACGGTGTGATAGTGATGCTTGCTTGCTTGCTCTAGTGGAACTGATGCTTGCTTGTGATTTTTAATCCCTGTGATGACACATTATAGCACCTCTATGCCTAGCTGAGGGAACATCCCACCCATACCACAAATTATTTCTGCATGGATGTCAACAAAAACAAAATATACTAGGCATCACATTGTGCTCTGAGCTATGTGCAAGTGTAAAATTATTTCTGTAGCTGATGGTTGTAACTCGAGCTGAAATATGTTCCTTTTCTTTTTTTTGGTTGTACAGGTGCAGAGGTGCTTGTGTGTGCTAGGCAAGAAGACGCCCTTGGAATCAATTTGTAAAAAATTTACAGGTGAGGTTGTGTGTTTGTGTTCTATGCTACCACGACCATCATGTCGTGGTCATTTGTGCTCCGACCATCGTGTCATGGAGGTGCCGGCCGGAGATGTGGATATTTTTGTGAAATGCTTGCAGGTACCCCGAGAGGCCCTTGAGATTGCCGGAACGTCGATTAACTTCCGTTCCGGCAAATTCGGGTACTCCATATGTCCCTTTTTTAGCAAAGGTCATGCCGAAATTTTTCGTGAATTTTGGCATGACTTTGCTAAAAAAGGGACATATGGGGTATTGCGACTAATGCATGGGCCGGGGTATCTTAGTACTTAATTAAGTGATTTTTTCTTATATTTGTGTTGTACTAACTTTTTGCCTCTTTTTAATTAAGTGCAAACATGTCGGAGTCGGCGGGCCCTTCTAAGAACATGAGCGTCAAAGAAATAGCTAGAGACGCCAACAAGTCGTTCTGGGAAGAGTCCCAGGAGTTGGAGGAGGCCGCCGCCGCCGAAGCTGCTAGTGGCGACCATGCCGACGATGAGCAATACGCCCCGGAGGATGACGACGCCGAAACCACCGATGGAGCTGCTAGTGGCGGCCATGAGGATGACACCACCACCACCGATGGCGGCGACCACACGGATGGTGGTGGCAACCTGACCGCTCTGAAGCAGAAGAAGGAATGGAAAGACAGGCACCTCAAGTGCTCGCCAACGTCACAGACCATTTCACCGAGGTCACGCCAAGTGGCCTACCAGTGGCGCCTTCGGCCCTTGCCAAAGGGTACAGCATGCAACTAGGGTGCATCCTTCGGGAAAGCGTGTCCATCAACACGACGGACCTCAAAAGCACGGCCAATAAGGCTTTGGTCGACAACCTGCTCCAGAAGCTTCACCAACGGTACACGTTCCCGGAGCCGTTCAACAAAAAGGTGGAACGTTTAGCCATCACGAAGATGAGCACCGCCTTGAGCAGCTGGAAATTCCGGGTGAAGCAGTAGATTGAGAAGGGTCTCAGCTGGGAGGAGATAAAATCCAAAGAGCCGATGCTCGACCAAGAAGAGTTCGAGGAATTCAAGTTGTCCTTAAGAACTGAGGAGGCTAAAAAATGGACCAAGTGGGGGAAGGACATGCGGGAGCAAAACATAGGTAACCACCGTTGTGGAAGCGGCGGTTACCGAGGAAAAAAGCCCATTTGGGACAAGGAGGATGCCGAGTATGCACGTCTCGAAAAAGAGAACCCGTGGGAAAAATCACGGACGAGCAAACGAGGTACTTTGTCCGGTCCCACTACTATCTGGACAAGACCATGGGGGAATTCGTTACCGACGATGAGGCGGTGAAGGATTTCGAGAATTATCTGGTAAGGAATTTAATTACCGCGGATATCTCAAAGTCCATTGCGTTGATCTAGTTAGCCAAATATCTAAATTAATGCCTAATTTGTCTGCAGGAGAGAGAGTTGAAGGCTGACGCTGAGGTCGGCAGCCCGTCGTCCCAGGGGTCGACGGAGCCGTGGGACACGACTTTCAACAGGGCGACGAATGCTTACACGGGTAGGAACAAGTCGCTGCCGCCGACGTCAGCTGGCCGTGTGTCCGGCTTTGGTACGAGCATGAAGTTCATCAACTACTACCAATCGAACACCGAGACAAAAAGGAGAGGAGGAGGCCGAGTAAGGATAAAGCCGAGGTTCTGGAGCTAAGGAAGAAGGTGGAGACACTGGAGAATCAAAAAGTGGACTCCACCATGGTTGAGCTGTTAGTGGACGAGAAGCTGAAAGTTTCTTACCCCCTGGGTTGATGGAGGGGTTAGCTACTTGGAATGCGGCTGGTCGACAGGGGCCGATATACGTGCCCAGCGTCAGCGGAAGCAACTCCATCATGAACCAAAACGTATCACCGGACCTGACGACCCCACGGCCCAACGCAACGACGCCCCCTACCACGAAAGATACCGAGACGCAGCGGGCAGCGGCTGTGCTTCATAATGCAACCGAGTGCCCGGAGAATTATAGGCCGGCCGCCGGCACCGGCGCCCTTGTCTCGACAGTTGTTGAGCTCGACGCCATCACCCAGGTAACTAATTAGTTAGTCCGCGGCATCTTCTATAACTATGCCTATGATGACTGCCATCTCATGATGACCAACATGCTTTGACTCAGGACATGCCTTGCATACTACTGCATAGGGTGGTGCCCGGCGGCGAGTTGAAGGACTATGCTCAGGGCACTGTCGTACAGCCAATGACCCGCCAAATGCACCACGGTAAAATGGACGAGGACGTTATGAGGGTCAGGCTGATTACGATAGTGCCTGAGTTTCGCGACGTCCAGCCCCCCATTCTAGGGTTAAGGCGCACCACCGGCTGGATGATGAAATGGCCGAACACCCAGATTCGTCTTGGGACTGGTCTTCTAGGGTTAAGGCGCACCACCGGTGCCACCTCGAGGCCCCCGATCGTTCGGCCCTCCTCGAAGACTGCAGCCATCACCGCCACCCGGAAGGAACCGGCGGTCGTCGCCACCAGTAGCCGCCACCAAAAACTATTGGGAGCGTCTGTACCGCAACCATCCAAAGGCGCTGCCAATGCACCTCAACTTGATGCCAACGACGACGATGGTGATGATGTCGACGTCGAGGGCTTCCTCAACACTGACGCCAGCGTGGACATGTACATGCCTCTTGTGGATGAAGAACCCTTCCGCGCTCAAGGTGATCAACCTGCTCGTCCCACTACATGCATGTAGCGCCTGGACTTCCAGGGTTTATCTCAAGACACGCCTCCGTAGGCCGGCGATCAAGCTCTACGCAAACCGTCTAACATTTTCAGCCCTGGTACACTACGTAAGACGGTTTTCCCGGAGTCCGCACCCCGACCACCCTCACCATCCTCGGAGATGAAGAAGAAGCACAGGAAGAGAAAGAGGGGGCCAGGCGCCGCTGCGAGCCAACCAGCTCCTAAGACTATTCGGGGTCATGAAGACACGGTATCACCCCGTGCGGATGGCTTGACCCGAGTTCGTGAAGCTGGTAAAGCGATACTGCCTCCGGAGCTGCTCCGCCTCGCATGTGGACCCATGCACGCTTTGCATGAATCTGTCTTGGTGCTAGAGTGCCTCCTTCTTCAAGACAAGGAGCCAAAGTACCCGGTGTTCACGGTCAGGGTGCCAATGGACTTGGACTTCATCCATGATGCCTCGCGAATCCATTCTTCATAGCGTATGAGGACATCTTCAATCTCTTTCACTCTAGACGGCTGGACTATAACTTGGTACGCCTATACGCGCTCGATATGGCGATGAAGATCAAGAGAGATAATACCCCGCACGTCGTGGTAGAGGATCCCTACTACATGCGTGACTGCCAGCTGGTGGAAGGAACAGCGACACGGACCAAGGCGACAGAGTACCTCCGGAGGTTCATGCTGACCAACAAGAGGAAGAACAACATTCTTGTGCCTTTCTTTCCCGAGTAAGTACACATCCGCTCGCCGCCGTCATAACTTATGCTTTCTTGTAGATTTGTTCCATTGCTGATCCTTTCCAATATTCTGTTTCAATTGTGTTGAGCAGGAACAAGTACTGCACACTCGTCGTCCTGAACCCGAGGTGGTCCAGTGCCACTTATCTCGACTCGGGGAGTTTGGATATGAAGAAAGACTACACCAACCTAAAGGGTGTTCTCGATGAGGCTCTAGAGGGCTACGCCAAAAAGTGAGGCCCCTTCGAAAAGAAGCAAGAAGTTTTCAGCAATGACGGCACACACCAGTTCAAGCATGTGACCGAGTTCTGCTGCATCAAGCAGAAGTCTGGCAGCGTGAAGGAGGCCTTCTACGCCCTCCATCACCTTAAAGGGTTTGTCCGGGATGCTGAGAAAACGAAGTTGCCATCTAGCCTCCAAGAATGGACCAAATATGTGGGGGATTTCACCGATGCCGATCTTAGAGAAGACTTCCATCGCATCCAGATGCAGTTATCGCAAATCATCGTCGAAGGTGTCAACAATCATCGGGGGTCCTTACACAATGTCAGAGGTAGCAATAAGTGCTTCTTTATTTTCTTTATTATAGACTTGTCCACTTAGATGAATAAATCATACTCTATTTATATTATTAACCAATATATATATATCCCAATCCATCTCCAGGGTTTCCTAAGAGGGAGATCGAAGAAACCCTAGAGGCTCAGCAGGACACCAGGATGTGGACGATGAAAGAGGGCTACAAACCGTTCCCGGCGCCGACGAAGAAGAAGGATCCATGATCGTCCTCCTTTTCGGCACTTGTGTAAATATGAACTTTTGTAATGTGTGAAATGATGAACTTTTGTATCATGACTTGTGTAAACATTCGGCACTTGTCACTATATGTATGTGTATCTCGGGCTCTAAGTAATGTGGTAACATAGTAATTTGTCTGTTTTCATATACCGTGTCAACTATATGATTGTTTCTATTATATCTGTATAAATCCTGTATATCTGTATAAATCCTGTATATATATGTATTTGTACAGTGCTGTACAAATTTGTGAATACCTGTACAAGTATTCTGTGGCGCATGTGTTTTTGTTTCTGTGGCGCACGGCACTTAGATGCGCCACTGAAATATTTCTGTGGCGCACGCTGGCGGGTGCACCACAGAATCTTAGTATTTCTGTGGCGCACCATGGGCGTGCGCCACAGAAATATATTTTAGTGGCGAGACTTCTGTGGCGCATCCCTCCATTCCTGGATGCGCCACGGAATGCCAATAATGGTGCGCCACAGATGAGATGTTCCCTAGTAGTGATGGTTGGAGGATATGTTGGTATTCGCTATGAATTATTCATAGGACTAAAACATATAAGAACCATGTGTTTGTATTTGATGATATGTGACCCAAGTTCTTGGTTAGAAGAACATGTTAAATGAGGAGTCATTTTTCATGGAGTTGAGATAATAGAATCTATAGAGTGGTATACTTGGTTGAAGTCATAAAACCAAACTAGATTGGAAATCTCATAAAGGCAGAAGTGCAGCGAAAGCGTGATCGAAAGTATCGAAGTGACTTGATTCCACTGTCGATTTGTGAGTCTACAACATATAGGAGTATATGATTAATTCAAGGATTAAAAGATATAATATTTTTGTTTGAAAAATTTTGTTTCAAGACTGAGTGAGTTCAGGGTGCACATGCTATGTGAAAGTCCTCTTGACTGATCATACGTCATGTAGGCATAAAAGGGAAATGAAAATCTCACTCTGTAACCAAATATATTATATTCGTCATATGATGATGAAATTAGCATGTGATGATAAAGTAATGTCAAATTAGGTGACATTGACGTTTTGCAAAGAACATAAAGAACTGTATAGTACAGAACATGGACAAAACCTCTTCCACGAGCAAACATGATCAACACTGAGACTCCATGAGTGTTAGACACCATGAGTGTTGGATCGAGAAAATGTAAACAAGATTATTGACTCTAGTGCAAGTGGGAGACTGTTGGGAATATGCCCTAGAGGCAATAATAAAATGGTTTATTAGCATATTCATGTTTATGATAATAGTTTATTATCCATGCTATAATTGTATTAACTGGAAACATAATACATGTGTGGAATATAAACAGCCAGTAGTCCCTAGTAAGCCTCTACCAGACTGGTTCGTTAGTCAAGAAATGGTTAGAGTTTCCTGACCATGGACTTGTTATAGTCACTTGATAACGGAGTCATATCATTAGGAGTAATGATGTGATGGACAAGACTCGATAATAAAGAGTTGCAATTGATCATGTCACTCAGTTTCATTGCCAACGCTTTTAGTATATGCCAAGTATAGTTTCCTTAGACCATGAGATTATGTCACTCCCGTTTACCGGAGGAATGCTTTGTGGACATCAAACATCACTTCGTAACTGGGTGATTATAAAGTTGGCTTTCAGGTATCTCCGATGGTATTTGTTGGGTGACATGAATCAAGAGTAGGATTTGTCCTTCCTTGTGACGAAAAAGATATCTCTGGGCCTTCTGGGTAATATAGCATCAGAAAGTTTGCAACCATGTGATTAAGTGTTAATCACAGAGATCCTATATTATGGACGAGTAAAGAGAACTTGCCAGGTAACGAGATGAAACTAGATATGGAGATATCGATGATCGAATCTCGGGCAAGTTAAATATCGGTGAGACAAAGGGAATCGTATACGTAAGAATCTCCGGCATCGTGGTTCAATCGATAAGGAACTTCGTTGAATATGTAGGAGTCAATATGGGCATCCCGGTCCCGCTATTGATTATTGATCTGATCATGTCTGCATGTTCTCGAACCCGTAGGGTCACACACTTAACGCTCCGATGTAGCTAGGGTTAGTGATGAGATAATTGATGGTATGAACGAATAGTAATTTGGAGTCTCGGATGGGATCCCGGACGTCACGAGAAGTTCCGGAGTGGTCCAGAGAATAAGATTCATATATGGAAAGTGGTTTCTGGTGGTGTCGGAAAAGTTCTGAAATATTCCGGCAAAGTACCGGAAGGTTCTAGAAACTTCTAGAGGAGTCTAGAATTGGGGCCCACCTAATGAGTGGGGCCAACATGGACCAAAGGGGTGCAGCAACCTCTTGGGCTGCGCACCACCCAAGGCCCACATGGGCCAATCCGGCCAAGGCAAGGGATGGGCCAAACCGAGTCCCATAGGGACTCGGCTAACTTGAGGGGCAAGTTTGCCCTAGGCCGGCCGGCCTAGGGTTTCCCCTAGCCGCCACCTATAAAAGGGGGTGAGGGGGTGCGGCGCACCCCATCTAAGAGCTGCCCTAGCCGCAGCCCCCCCCCTTGGTGCCCTAGCCGCCGCCCCCTTCCTCTCCCCTAGCCGCACCACCTCCCTTGCTGCACCACCCCTAGCCGTAGGGCTGCTGCACCATGTCCTCCTCTTCCTCTCCTCTTGCTTGGCTTGGCGAAGCCCTGCTCATGGAGATCTACACCATCAACGCCACCACAACCGTCGTGGTGCCGAGATCTATCTAGCCATGTGCTCCTTGCTTGCGGGATCAAGGAGTGGACGTACATCGAGCCGTACGTGTGGATACCGCGGAGGTGCTTCCCATTGTGGCACTTCATCGGATTGGATCGTGTGGATAATACATCTCCTCGCGACTAGATGCGTCTAGTTGCGGGGATCGACTAGCCAACCCCTGCACCGACAAAACGCGTTTGTTCGATCTTCAAGGGTAAGAGATTGGATCTCACCTTCGCTACCTTCGTCTAATAGATCTAGATCGTGGGGTTTCTTCCGCTTGTTTCGTAGGAAAAAATTTTGTTTTCTATGCAACGACCCCTTCGGTCAATGCTAGATGTTTGCTTTTGTGGAGATAGAAGGAAAAAGGGAAAGCTGACTCAACATTAAAAGTAAAAGAAAGGCCCTTCGCAAAGGGAAGCAGGGATTAGTCATGTGCTAGAGCTTTTTGGTTTTTAAAACAGAAGTAAAATGATTTTGAGGCATGCATGCTTTCGTCAACGACTTCACAACAGAGAAACTATCTACTCCCTCATGACAAGCAAGGTTTTTTAGACTTGTGAGAGCAGCTGGTTCTTAGAAGAGCGAGTACGCTCCTCTTTCTCCTTGGTTTCACCACTGTCCAATGTTTGGGCTGATTTCTCAGATTTGCATTGCGCGGAGGAGAATTGGTGAGTTATATTTATATTTTGTTTAAGCTGCTCTCAGGTTGATTCAAGTGAAGACGTAATCCATCAACACCGGGTGAAAGGGGGGAAATGACCTCGCTTGTCAAAAGTTATATCTAGCTCTCTACTGCTCCCTCATGAGCTTAAAAACAGAGGCACAAAGGAGTATTTTGAATTTTTAAAGGTAGCACATGACAAATTTACTTGGAATGGTAGGAAATACCATACATAGGTAGATATGGTGGACTCAGCTGGCAAGAAAGTTTGGCCTTGGGGATTGGATGCACGAGTGAAGCATACACTCAGTACGAATTTTTAGGCTTAGCAAAAAAAGGTATTTGAAGAAAACATCTATCAATAACCGGTAACAGAACAACATAAGACATCTACCGGTCATAACCATAAAAACTCTACACCGTCTCCCTTGTTGTCCAAACAATTCTTTTGATGGAAAGATTAGCACTATGAATTAACAACTGTGAAAAACCACACAGTTTCAACCTTTCAGCCATATTTCTTTACTAATCAATGCCACTCAAATTACCAGCAAGTTTAAGCATTCAACTTAACATCTCAAAACAATTGATAAGCATCAAGTATCCCCACCATGATCTACAAAACTATGTAGGCTTTTCATTTTATTATATCATCACACAAATAGCATTTTGTCGCATTGACAATTCAAGCAATTTTTCAACAACAACTCTCCAACAAATATAAGTGAAGATCATGAGAGTTTAACTTAACAACTAGCAGCTCTAAACAAGATAAAAGCTAAAAGCGAGAGCTTACTACAAAACAGACAGTAGCTAAGAATACTCAAAAAGATATAAGTGAAGCAAAGGAGTATTCAAACGAAAAAGCGGAGCGTGTCTCTCTCCCACACAAATAAAGCTAGGATCTAACAAAGATATGACCAGCAAACAAACAAACAAACAAAACTGAAAGTAAAAAGACGCTCCAAGCATAGCACATAATATGTAAAGTGATAAAAACGAAGTTCAACGAAGACGACCTTATGATAGTCGATGAAGATGAGGGGATGCCTTGGTCATCCCCAAGCTTTGACTCTTGATAGTTCTTGATATTCAGAGGGGGTGCCATGGGGGAATCCCCAAGCTTGAGCTCTGATCCATCCTCGATTTCTTCATATTCCTCTCCTTTGAAACTTAAAAACTCACTTCACACAAAACTTCTCATAATTTGATTAGAGGGTTAGTGCTCATAAATTAAAATGCACATGTGTTCAACTCATGAAAAATTGCAAACCAACTTCATTTACCATTAGCTACTGTTTACTAAGCCTCAATGTGGCACTCCACCCCTAGAGTATCACATATGACGATGGTAAAGAGACAAATGCAAAATAAAAGCAGAATCTGTCAAAATCTGAAAAGTCTGTAAAGATGGAATTTTTCGAGGCACTTCTGCAGCTCAAATCAAAAAACTTAAAACTAACGGAAGATAGATAAAAGCATCAGGCTTGCTGTAAATAATTATCATAAAAATATAAAATTCTGGCGATTTTAGGATTTTCGTGCAACAGGCGCACAGAATCTGTTTTTGGACAGCAACACAATACCTCGCACTTTCAATGCATTAGAGGATAAACTTGGCACAAAAAACCAAAAGAAAACGATACAATGAAGTTGCTACAGAGGTAATAACTTCATGACTCAATAAAAACAAAAATCAAACTGAAAGTAAAGATGGGTTGCCTCCCAACAAGCGCTTTTCTTTAACGCCTTTTAGCCAGGCGCAATGCCAAATATCAAGTTTTTTCGGAGGCCTTTGCAACATCAAGAGCATAGCTTGACCTTATGATTGGTTCAAAAGGAAGCTTCTTTCTATTTCTAGTGAAGTGTTCCATCCCTTTTTTAAGGGGGAACTGAAACTTTATATTTCCCTCTTTCATATCAATAATAGCACCAACAGTTCTCAAAAACGGTCTTCCCAAAATAATAGGACAAGAAGCATTGCACTCAATATCCATAACAATAAAATCAACAGGAACATAATTATCGTTAAAAACAATAAAGACATCATCAAATCTACCCAAAGGTTTCTTTTTAGAAGAATCAGCAAGATGAACATTTAAATAGCACTCTTCCAAAGGATTTAAATCAAGCATATCATAGAAACTTTTAGACATAACGGAAACACTTGCACCAAGATCACATAAAGCATTGCAATCAAAGTCATTTATTTTCATCTTAATAGTGGGTTCCCAACCATCTTCTAACTTCCTAGGGATAGAGGTTTCAAGCTTTAGTTTTTCTTCCCTAGCCTTGATAAGAGCATCGGTAATGTGTTTGGTAAAGGCAAGATTTAATTTACTAGCATCCGGTGTCTTAGAAAGTTTTTGTAGGAACTTAATGACTTCAGTAAGATTGCAATTATCAAAATCAATTTCATCATCTTTAAATAAACTAGGAGGATCCTCTTTAGTGGTTTGGATAGTATAAACTTTAACAGTTTTCCTTTTCATTTCAGCAATTCTAGCTTCTTCAGCCTCTCTAGCCCACCTAGCCTTCAAGAGAGCCATCATCCTTTCATTTTCATTAATTTGAAGAGAGATAGAATTTAAATATTCAGTATGTTTTTCTTGATTTGGAGTGGTTCTAATTTTCAAAATTTCAACATCATGAGCAAGAACGTCTACTTTAGAGACTAGACTATCCAGTTTTTCTAGTTTTCCATGATACTTTGAAAACGAGCTACGAGTTGTATCAAAAAATTTATGATTAGTAGGACACTCATATCTATTCAAAGCTTTGTAATCTCCATCGATATTAGTCGAGGCAACAGGAGTATCAGCAGTTTTAAGGACAGCAAAGGCCTCAGTTTCAGTAGGAGCAACTAACTCAGGTTTGGCAGCCATTCGGTTAATCAAAGTAGCTTGAGTTTGGGATATGTTTGAAATGCAAGCTTCAGTATTAACAAGCCTTGTTTGAAGTTTAGAGATTTCTTTATTTAACTCACCAAGTTGATCATTTATATTTTTTAATATAAAAGAATTCTCATTCATCTGCCTAGAGAAAATTTTATTTTGTTCGAATTGTTCATGCATGAATTTTTTGGTAGACCTCTCTATTTCATCCAATCTGCTATTACTAATTCCTTGATCATAGGTTTTACCATAAAAGTTGCCATTATTGGGAGGATACGGCTTATAGTTGTTAGTACCAAAATTATTTCGATAAGCATTATTGTTGAAGTTGTTTCTATTAAGAGAATTAACATCAACTTGATCCTTTTCTTGGGAAATTAATGAAGCAAGTGGGAAATTATTAGGATCAATATTGGACTGATTGGTAGCAAGCATAGACATAATCATATCAACCTTATCACTCAAAAAGGAGATTTCCTCAACAGAATTTACCTTCTTACCACTTGGAGCTCGTTCGGTGTGAAATTGTGAATAATTTGTCATCATCTCATCCAAGAGTTTAGTTGCTGCACCTAATGTTGTGTACATGAAGGTGCCTCCCGCAGCCGAGTCCAAAAGGTTCCTTGAAGAAAAATTCAAGCCTGCATAAAAAGTTTGGATAACCATCCACATAGTTAATCCATGCGTGGGACAATTCTTAACCATAGATTTCATTCTCTCCCAAGCTTGAGCATCATGTTCATTATCAAATTTTCTAAAGTTCATAATGTGACTCCTTAGTTGTATGATTTTAGCAGGTGGATAATATTTTCCAATAAAAGCATCTTTGCATTTAATCCAAGAATCAATGCTATTTTTAGGCAAAGACAATAACCATTCTTTTGCTCTCCCTCTCAAAGAGAAAGGGAAAAGTTTCAGTTTTATGATGTCACTTTCTACCTCTTTATACTTTTGAATATCACGTAACTCAACAAAGTTATTTAAATGGGAGGCGGCATCATCAGTACTAGCACCAGAAAATTGCTCTTTCATAACAAGATTTAGCAAGGCAGGTTTAATTTCATAAGATTCCGCTTTAGTAGCGGGTGGAGAAATTGGAGAGCATATAAAATCATTGTTATTAGTGCTAGTAAAGTCACATAACTTGGTGTTTTCGGTAGAAGACATAACGATAAGATAAAATAATAAGACAGGAATAAAGACTACACTAATTTTTGGGGGTTTTAAAATTTTGAAACAGGAAAATAAACTAAATGAGATATAAAGCAAGCAAGACAAAAACAAAGTAAAGAGATTTAGAGTATGAGACTCCCCTTGCTGTAGCTCCAAAGTCCTCGGCAACGGCGCTAGAAAACTGCTTGATGGTGGATATTGATAAGTTGGGTGGTGCCCCAACCGAAGGCGGAATTGTAGCTAGTAGCAGTTTTCCCTCGTTTAACGAACCGAGGTTTATCGAACTAGTAGGACTTTGAAATAAACAACGAGGTGAATGTTGAAGATCTTTGGCGCTTAACCTTCAACAGACGTGGACCTGCACACACTCAACCAAAATACTTTGCCCGCAACGGCGGAAAGGTTGTCAATCTTTTCGGTCTCGCAGAAAACAAAGTGGTTAATTGTATGATGAAATAGATAAAATATGAAAAGTGACCAGAGGAGTAATGATGATTAAAAGCAAGTAAATGAGTTGTAAACAATGTAAAAAGATGGACCGGGAGCCATGGGTTCACTAGTGGAGTCTCTCAATTAAATTAAATATGCATGTGATGGGTGAACGAATTACAGCTAGGCAATTGACAAGATCATGACACAAACCCAATTTAGCTATGACAAAAAGGACATGATAATATTTATGGAGGCATCACGACAAGGAACAAAGACCGTTGAGTCCAACTGCGTCTTTGTCTAAAAAGTCCACCGTGGGATCGCTATCCAGCCTGTCACCCAACGGTATTAAGTTGCAAGCAACAGACAATTGCATTAAGTAAAGTGCATGAAGTAAGCAATACTAATATCAAAAGAGACATTAACACCGCTGTTTTACCCTTAGTAGCAACAGCACACCCTCACCCTTAGATGTATCTGTTACTCGTGCCCAGGAACAAAAGGGGGCATGAACCCACTATCTAGCATAAATACCCTCTCTTGGAGATACACACGATCACTTGGCCAAAGTAACTACGCACATCGAAGAGCATGCAAGAACATAATACTCATATAAGAATCATGCACAATCTGAACAAAACTTCATAATCCATGGATCCTAGCAAACACATCACATAGCATTACAATAATCGATATTGATCATGTTAGGCAGTTCACAAGATCATAAGAAATGAAGCACAAGAGAGAGAGACTACCAACTAGCTACTGCCATGGACCTCTAGTCCAAGGTGAGACTACTCACAAATCATTCCGAAGGAAGGCATGGCGATGAAGAGCCCTCCAGGATCGATCTCCCCTCCGGCAGAGTGCCGGGATCAGCTTCAGATTGGACCCCGAACTAGGGTTTTCGGTGACAGCGCGTCGGGGTCGAGTTTCTGGAAAATAATGGCCGCCCTCTCGGTTTTAGGTCAAAAGGGATTTTATAGGTGTCGGAGGGGGCCGAGACGATGCCCAGAGGGCAGGGGCGGGCCCCACCCGCGGGTCAAGGGGGGCCGCAGCCGCTACCCGCCCCTGGCCCCTGGGTGGCCCCCCAGGTCGACCTTTGGTCCACGTGTGTATTCCGTCGCATAAAAAATCTCCGTAAATTTTGAGGGCAATCCGACGATATTTCCTGTTGTGACTTTTCTGAAATACAAAAACAGCAAAAACAGGAAACTGGCACTTGGCATCTTGTCAACAGGTTAGTCCGACAAAATGCATAAAAATGATATAAATGACAGTAAAACACATGTGACAATATCACAAAACTAGCATGGATCACTCAAAAATTATAGATACGTTTGAGACGTATCAAGACTCTTGTTCAATTCTTTTAGGATGTCCCTCGGGATATAAAGGATCCTGAGTAGAGGCACCACCTCTAGTTGCAATACCAAAAGCATGTTTATCATCCTTTTTAACAGTTTCAGCAAGAAAATCTTTTTGCACTTTAGCGATTTGTTCAAGTTGAGTTTGAAGGATAGTAAAATGCTTGGTAAGTCCTTTAACATCATTAGCAGTTCTTTCTAAAACATCATGCAAATTTTAATGATATAAAAATTGTCTTGCAGATGATTTTGAACTTGCGTATTGAAATGAGTCTGCTTAATAATAAAGTTATCAAATTCATCCAAACATTGATCAGGAGGTTTCCTATGAGGAACATTACTAGCATTAAAGTCAAGAAGAGAGTGTACCTCTAGAATAGGGGAATGAGTGATAGGCTCACATAACGCTTCAATAGGTGGTAGATTTTTAACTTCTTCGACTTTAATACCTTTCTCCTTAAGAGTTTTCTTTGCTTCCTGCATAGTTTCAGAATTTAGCAAATGTATGCCCCTCTTCTTTGATGTCTGAGCCGGCACTAGTGGTGGTGTTGGTGGCGGCTCGGGTGTCGACCAATCATCATGATTCTGGTTTATTTTAACCAGTAATTCTTCAGCTTCATGAGGAGTCCTTTTCCTGAAAACACAACTATCCAAATATGTTCTAGATTCATCTGTTAGTCCATTATAAAAGATATCCATTAGCTCGTTTTTAGCTATCTTGTGCCCAGGCCGCACCCTGAGTAAGGCACAAAACCTCCCCCAAGCTTCAGGTAGACACTCTTTCTCAAATTTTTTAAAATTGAAAATTCTTTGCAAAGCAGCGTGTTGCACATGAGCAGGATAATATTTTTTAAAAATATTTTTACTAATTAATCAAAGCTTTTGATGGATCCACTAGCTAAATTGTTGGACCAACTTTTAGCTTCATTTTTCAATGAAAAGGGAAAAAGCTTTGTTATGTAATAACCTTGTTTCTTCTTATCATCAGAAAACAACCTACTCAAAGTAGTGAGTTTACTCATGTGTTCTATAGCATTATCATTTTCTTTTCCATCAAAAGGTTCATTTTCAACAATAGATATGAGTGACAAGTCAACAGAAAAATTCTAATCCTTTTCAGTAATGCTAATAGGAGATGTGGCAAACTCAGGATCATGAGCAAGTTTTATAATTCATAGCTTGTTTTTTAAGAAGTTTCTTTCGTATCTCAGGATCGGAAGTGTCAATTCCATACTTGCTCTAATGAATTCATCATCAATTTCAACATAAGCATCATCAGGATAACTACTACCATAATTCGCCTTCTCAGGAGAGACAACAGGTGTAATAACATTTTCATTAGGAATTTCAACAGTTTCAATCCGTTGTAGGTGAATCAAAAGCAGCTTTACAGTTGAGAGCAGTACCTTTCCTTGTGGTGAATAGTAGTATCGGAAACTTAGGATCACGCTTATCCTTCATAATAAAGTATAGATTGCAGCAGATAGAATAACTCCCAAGTGAACTTATAAAGAGAGCTATGCTCCCCGGCAACGGTGCCAGAAAATAGTCTTGATGACCCACAAGTTTAGGGGATCGCAATAGTCTTCGAGGGAAGTAAAACCCAAATTTATTGATTTGACACAAGGGAGCCAAAGAATATTTATGAGCCTTAGCAGCTAATTTGTCAGATCAGGTGCACCTGGAAAGTAACTCACTTGGTGCAATTTATCAGTACCAACAGTAGTATAACATCAGCAGTGAATAAGTAACAGCAGTAATAATGTAAAGACAACAATAGCAGCAATTGTAGTGACAGCAGGATTAAAACACCGTAGGCATGGGGATGTAAATACGGGCGCTGCATGGATGAGATAGTTCATGAAATAATTAACAAGGCAATATGCAGGTAAACAAATAAACAGTATCGAGGTGCTAATAAACATACGCATGTATTCCGTAGGTAGTCGTGCGTGCTCGCAATGAGAAACTTGCACGACATCTTTTGTCCAACCATCCCGTGTCAGCGGGGCCTTTATGAGGAACCAAAAGGTAATTAAGGTACTCCTTTTACAAAGTACTGGAGCGCATTAACATTCAATGAATACATGTGATCCTTAAGTCAAAACCATCCCCTCCGGTTGTCCCAAAAGCTGTCACTTTGGGGCCTCGTGTTCCGAGCAATAACAGGTGTAAACAACTTGTAGATATGATCCAAAACAACATTTATCATAATATGTTCAGATCTGAAAACGTGGCACTCGAGCCCTAAGTGTCAAGCATTAAGCACACCAAGTTGCAACAATGATAAAAAACACTCTCTCAAATACTAGGCATCATGCCTAACAATCTGACATCTTATTACATGGACAATCTCATCCAGTCCTTGACATCCCCTCAGGCTGCAGCGGGGAATTACTCACACCTAGATGGGGGAAACATGGATGGTCGATGGACAGGAGATGGTGATGGCGATGGCGACGATCTCCCCTTCAATCCCCATCCTGACAGGGTGTCAGAACAATAACTTCTGGTCCCAGAAATAGGTTTTGAGGTGGCGGCGGTGCTTGTATCTTTTCTGGAAAAACGATCGGGGGTTCTGACGTTTTTAGGTCGAACGAGGTAAATAGGCAAAAGGGGCGTCACCGGCCGAGCCACCACCTGGCCAGGTGGGCCCCAGGTGCGGCCAGGCCTAGGCCGCAGCCAGGTGGCATCTGGGGGCTGTGGCTGGCTCCCATAGCACCCCCCCCTTCTGGCTCCGTGGGTCTTTCTACAAAAATATAATTTCTAGAATTTTTCCAGATTTTTCCGAGAACTTTGATTTCTGCACAAAAATAAGACACCAATGCAATTCTGCTGAAAACAACGTTAGTCCGTGTTAGTTCCATTCAAATCATGCAAATTAGAGGAGAAACAACAGCAAAAGTGTTTGGAAAAGTAGATACGTTTTGTACGTATCAAGCTCACCCAAGCTTAGCATATTGCTTGCCCTCAAGAAATTCAGTTGGCAAACTAAACGCGATAAAAGAAATTTTTACAAACAGATTTGCTTCTCATGATGTAAACATACTTGTGCTTATAATCAAGACCTTAAAAAGTGCATGATAAAAGTCATAATGGAAATGCAACTTGGCAACCATGTAGACATATGAAAAGATTCCAACATACTAAGAATTAATAATATGGCATACAGCTATTAACAAGATTGCAATACTCAAAATAAAGTATGGTACATTGGTATTGCAATACTCAAAATAAAGTATGGTACATTGGTATCTCGCTAGCCCTTTCTTGTACCGCCAAACATAAATGCAGAGCACCTCTGAAATTCAAGTGGAGACTAGAACAAGGATATCTAAGATATAGAAATCACAACTATAACTCAGTTAATACTCCCTCCATTCCTTGATGTAAGGTGTATA
The DNA here is from genome assembly GCA_012064385.1 of Puccinellia tenuiflora. Lineage (NCBI taxonomy): Eukaryota > Viridiplantae > Streptophyta > Magnoliopsida > Poales > Poaceae > Puccinellia > Puccinellia tenuiflora. Next base: position 385,262 of record QRDG01001718.1, on the reverse strand, counting down.
GTTTTTTTAGGAAAAATTCCAAAATATAAGGTGTATTGCTATTTTTAGACAATTTTACCACTCTAAAGATGAGTTAAATCCCTCCCCGGAGTGATTTGACGGATATTTTTTTAAATTGTGGCTGTTAAGAACACCTCTCTCCCGATTTTCCCCATGTGAAATGATACCACCGTGTACAAAATTCTCATGTCTTAATATCCGTGCCAGAAAACTATACACCCTACATTCAGGAATGGTGAGTTATATTTATATTTTGCTTAAGCCGCTCTCGAGTTAATTCAAGAGAGGACGTGAACCATCAACACTGGTTGAAAGGGGGATGACCATGCTTGTCGCAGGTTATATCTAGCTTCCTACCACTTCCTCATGAGCTAAAAACAGAGGCACATAAAGGGCATTTTGAATATTTTAAAGGTAGGACACGACAAATTTACTTGGAATGGCAAAGAAATACCACATATAGGAATTTATGGTGGACACTTTGGAAAGACTGGTTTTAAGGATTTTGGATGCATGAGCAGCATTCCCGCTCAGTACAAGTGAAGGCTAGCAAAAGACTGGGAAGCAACAACTAGGAGAGTAGTACTTTTCATAATCATGCTTTGCAACAAAAAAATATTAAACAAGGCATAAAAGTGATATCAATACTTTGGGGCAAAAGTTCAACGAGGCAAAAGACTTTCTTTTAGTCAATCATGTGTAAACATGTGCCAAGTCAACCCGACATGAGTTATTCAGAGGAGGATACCACAATACTGCCAGGGAACTGTCCCAGGAACCGGGTGTGTCTCACGAAGGATCGAGTAAGGGGCTGAACACGGAATCAAACAACCCTCAACGTGACTCGGCGACGGTGCTCGCCAGGATCGCTGCGGGGAAGCACTGCCGAGAGGAACGCACGGTCTTACCCAAGTTCAGAGCCCTCTAGGTGCGGTAAAACCCCTACGTCCTGCTTCTGATTGTATTGCATTTGCTTGGAGAGGTTTTAGTACAGGGCGAGCTTGGCGAGCTCTGGGTGGCTAACAATGGCTAGGGTTTGGTCCAAGCTCTAAGATGGTGAACTTGTGAGCCAGAATGCGAACCCTTTGCCCGAACATGCTCCCCCTCCTTTTATAGGCGTCTCGGGCCTCTTCCCCCCAAACATTTGGGCGGGAAGGGCTACCACATGGCGACGTAGGAGGAGGTGCGGTGCACGATAAAGGTAGAGTCTACCATAAAGGTAAGGTCCATGGACGCGGTCCACGGCAGGGGGCAGCGTCACCAAAGCTAGAAAAGCCACCGGCCAGCCGGACGGTGGGCTGGCGCTTGCTGAGGTGAGATGTGACCCACGATGACGTCGCCCTTGGAGCGTAGCTGCGGACGGTTCCCTTATCACCAAAGTGGCAATACTCGTTGTCCGCTTTGCTTGGTGCTGCTTTATTGACCGCTTTATACATAGAAACGGCAACTGCGGCGTCGTCGTCACCGCGCGCAGGCGCGCGCGTCACTCTGCACATGGGCGCAGAACCCATGTGCGCTCTGCCGCGGAGGCAGAGCTGGCTTCGTGAGGAAGGAACCCTCGCCGAGGGAGAAAACCCTCGGCGAGGCCTTCCGCTTGGTCCTTAGCAGAATCGTAGGTAGCATCCATGATGCCCTCTCGAGGAGAGGTTCCTCGCCGAGGGAAAAACCCTTGGCGAGGAGGAGAGGTCCCTCGCGAGGGAAAACCCTCGCGAAGCTCGCCAGGCTTGGAGAGCCTGGTCCTTAGCGAAATCTTCTGAAGAATCTTGTGTGCCCTGGCAGGCCGGCCCGTGGTACCCTGATTTCCACTGTGCTGACAGTAGCCCCCGGTCCCGTGATGGGCACGCCGAGGCCCATGGATGGAGGCGAAGCGTCGAGGGCCCAACGGTGCCTGCCAGGGCCGCGACACGTGGGGCGCAGCGGTTGCGCCCGCGGCCACGACCTCCTCGGCTTCAACGGGCGACGTGGTGGGGCCCGCCACGACTCGGGGGCCGGTCGATAAAGCCTGGGCGCGCAGACGGCGCCCGTCACTCCATTCATTGCTCTCTGCGCACACTTCTCCCAACGCCTCCAATCTCTCCAGAGCGCTCCGCCCTCGAAATCTCCTTCTCCGTTGACCAATGGCGCCCAAGAAAGCCAACATCGACCCGAAGGGCAAGGCTGCGATGCGGGCCAGCACGTCCGCGGCGGCGGCGCGCGGTGCTGCTCTCGAGAGGGCGCTGCCGCAGACCCGCGTCACCGCGGCGGCGATAGCAAAGGTGCGCCACCTGGCGGCGGCGAGCACCAACGAGCACGGCGCCACCGAGATGAGGCCGGCCGGCAGCAGTCACCGAGGGGTACTACCCCATCTTCCTCCATACTCTCTATGCCGGCCTTGTTCCTCCCTTTTCCGATTTTCTCTTGGCGATTTTGGAGGTGTACCAGATCCAACTGCTTTATCTCCACCCAAACTCCATCCTTATCCTCGCCATCTTCGCCCACCTCTGCGAGGCCTACATTGGCATCCGTCCTTCGGTGGCACTCTTCCGTAGCTTCTACTCCCTCCGGAGCACCGCCTCCAACGAGCGGCTCGGCTGCGTCTCCTTCCGCATCGCCGCCCCCGGGAGTGAGAACTACATTCCCATTGCCTGGTGCGGTGAGAACGCCATCACCAAGGTGACGAAGAAGGTGGAGGACTTCCGCAAGAAGTGGCTCTTCGTCGACGCCAAGAAGACAAACCCTCTCCTAGAGGTGCCCGAGGCGCCCCCGAGGAAGTGGGCGCGCTGGGCGAGCGCAGACTTCAGGGGCTCGAGGCTCGACGCGGTGTACGAGTGCATCAGGTGCCTCCGCGAGGCAGGGGTCACCGGCCAGATGGTGGCAAGAGACTTCACGCGGCGCCGGATCGCTCCTCTCCAGTGGCACTCCGAGCCGGTGTGGCGGTACACAGGCAAGGAGGACACGATGTGCCTGTGCTCGGACAACTTCTCGTCTGAGGTGCTATACCAGATCATGGGGTTCCTCTTCGCGACGACGGAGATCCTGCGTCCTACCCGCGACGCGGCCCAGCCACTCATCAGCTTTGCCGAGGAGAGCATCGAGGAGAAACGCAGGTGCATGCCCATGTCCGACGAGTGGGGAATCGTGCCCGTAGGTCACCGCGGGCCTCGTCCCAACCCGTGGGCGGCGGAGCCGGAGTACATGGACGAGTCTCCGGAACCGGAGGAGGTCGAAGAGTCTGGCGGAGAAGAGGCCTCGAGAGGCATGGATCTCTTCGGCGAGGACGAGGCCTCAAAAAGCATCGACCTCGTTGGCGAGGGCAAGGCCTCGAGAGGTGCCGACCCCTCGAGAGGAACCGCCGGCTCCTCAAGGAGCGCCCCCGCCGAGGTGGACCTCCAGGTGATCTCCTCCAACGATGAGGAGGATGCCTTCCGCGTCGCCCGCTCCCGACGCGTCGGAGAGGAGGAGGAGACGAGCGGCAGCGGGGGAGGACACTGTGAGCCCCGCTCCAAGGCCACCCACGACAGGAGAGCTGCGGTTTCGAGGAGCGCCCCACGCGAGGAGGCAAGGGCGCCTCAAGAGGAGGCCGGAGAAAGCAACACCCAGCCGCCCAAGGCGAAGAAGAGGGTGTGGGTGATGGCTGACGAGTAAGCTTCGACTCTTCCTTTCTCTTTTATCGTTGTGCTTCAGGAAAACCCCCCTTTAAGGATCTTCTACTTGTCTTTCTTTCAGGCAACCTGCGGAGCCAAAGAGGCGGCGGCTCCGAAAGCTTGGAGAGACCGCCAGCGTCGTCGCAGAGACGCCTGCGGCCGACGAGCTGCGGTAGGTGGCTGTCCCTCCCGCGGGTGAGCACCGCGTGGAGGAGACGGTTGAAGAGGTGGTGCCACCGCTAGCTCGGGCGGCGACTCCTCCCGTGGCGGAGCACCGCACGGAGGAGGTGGTCGAAGAGGTGGTGCCGCCGCTAGCTCGGGCGGCGACTCCTCCCGTGGCGGAGCACCGCGCGGAGGAGGTGGTCGAAGAGGTGGCGTCGCTGTCGCCAGCTAGGGCGGCCACTCCTCCCGTCCAGCAGGAGACGGAGGAGGAGAGGGTGGACGAGGAAATTGTCATGGAGCCGCCTCCAGAGGAGGAGGAGGCTCCCTCAAGAGGGGCCGATGCGCCCGAGGCCGTGACGGACACAGCCGCCACGGAAAGGGCAGGAAGCGCCCCTGAGGAGCAGGAGGCAGAGGTGCCTCTGGAGCCCACAGGCACCGGAGCTGGGGGCGAGAGGATGCCCAGCCCCCAGAGGGCTCCTGAAGCGGGCAACGAGGGAGGCGCCCCCACAAGCCCCCAGGCCGCGCCAGAGGCGGCGGTGAGCCCAAGGCAGGAGGCCTCGAGCGCCTCGACAACGATCGAGGCCTCCGCACCCAGCAGTGGTGCGGGGACTTTGGCGCTGCGGGAGCCGCGGCGCCATACAGTCCGTTGCCAGGCCATCCTCAACCAGGCGCGGCGGACGCTCGACGAGCTGGGGGCACAGCTCGCCGAAGAAGAACTCGCCATAGCGGAGGAGCGAGCAAGGCTTGGCGAGGCCTGCGCCCTCCTCCACGAGAGGGTGGAGTTGTGCTGCCGGCAGAACGCGGCTGCCTAGGCGAAGCGCCAAGAGGCCCTTCGCTTCGCCAAGGAGACCCGCGACAGCGTCAAGCAGGAGGCGGCGGAGGTCATGGACCAGCTAGACGCCGCGCGGGAGGCGCTCGAGGCAGAGACCGCCTCCAAGCAGCAGGAGATAGCGGCCGCGGAGCAGAAATTCGCCGCAGACTCCGAGGTCGCAAGGGCCAGCTTGAAGGAGCTCCGCGAGCTGCTGGATGCTCGCGAGGGGCAGCTAGCGCCGCACAAGGCAGAGCTGATGCGACGCGAAGGAGAGCTCTCCTTCCGCGAGAAGGAGCTGCGCCAGCGCGAGGAGCAGGTCCAGCTGCTCGAGAAGGACCAGGCCACCCGCGAGGGGCAGCTGCAGGAGCGCGAGGGCCTGGTGGCCAAGAATGAGGCCACCTACGCGGAGCGCCACGAGAAAGCCAACGCTGACTTCGCGGTGAAGATGAAAAGAATCCAGGAGGAGGCCGACACCAAGGTCAAGCTCATCCGCGAAATTCTCTCCAAGGATTATGAGGAGAAGGTCACGAAGCAGGAGGACCGCTTCAAGTCCAAGCGCAAGGAGCTCCAGGACCGCATCAAGGAGCTCGAGCAGGAGGAGAAACGGATGACCTCCTGCCTCGAGAACGCCAGGGAGGCCCAGGCTCGCACAGAGGGGAATGCCGCCGCCCTGGAGAGAGACCTGTACGAGCTCCGACAGCAGGTGGGGCCGGTCGCGGATCTCGTGGAGCGGGCACGGGACCAGCGCCAGATTGGCCAGTCCATGTCATGCCAGCGCCAGCTCATTCTCCAAGACTTGGTGAACTGCGCGCGCGCCGTTGGGGATGACTTGAGGATCGAGGTTCCCCCCCTTCTCCGCAGGGACCGACGACGAGGCGGTGTACTCGTTCTTCTTCGCCGGGAAGGGCTTCGACGAAGCTTGAAGGGGTCGCGAAGGGCTTCGACGAGCGCGTCGTGGAGGAGAGCCGCGATCTCCTCGTCATCGCCAGCAGCCGCATCTTCAGCAACCTCACGAGGCTCCAGCCCTCGCTTGACTTTGAGGCCGTGATGGCGCCGCCAGTCGTCATCAGCAACAAGGCGTGGGAAGCCGCCGATGCGTACGCCAAGAAATTCGACCAAGTCGTGATCGAAGGTGATGACGAGGAGGATGCCCTAGAGGAGGAGACGGAGGCTACCGTGGACGGAGCGGGCACCTCAGGAGGCGCGACGGCCTGAGTTCTCCTGTATCTGGACGTGCAGAGGCACGGATTATCTTAGCATTTATTTGTAATAGCCTTGTAAAGACTTGTTAAGTTTCACTTGAAGTGTTCTTGTGAATGTCCCTCGGGAGGCTTTTGTCTTTTCCCTTCATGTCTTTTTCGCTCTACGTCTTAGGACCCTCTCTTAGCGCTACACCACCGCCGCTTCGGTATGCGAGAGTCAGGGCTCCACAAGGCCGGGGGTGCGTGAGGCCTCAAGAAGTAAGGGCTCCTCAAAGCGCGATGCTTGGGGCCCCCCTTCGACGTGCAAGCAGCCCATGAGGCATAGGAGAGAGAAAAGAGGCTCGAGGGGCAAAAACCAGTGAGAGGAAATTCAACCAAGTGTTTGGACTTAGCTTGGCGAGGCATTTTTACCTTGGAGAGGGTGTTGATTCCCTGATGAGGTATTTTCGCCTTGGAGGGGGTGTTGGTTCCCTGGCAAGGTGTTTCCGCCTTGGAGAGGGTGTCGGTTCCCTGGCGCTTGCTTTGGACCTGTTTTCCTACGTTTTGACAGATAGGCGTACCCACAAGCAATATATAGCTAGATAACTTATGCGCGCTCATAGGTTCCTTCATGTGTTTCTCGCGAGGAGAAAAGGCACCAAGGTCCTTGGTGAGTTGACGTGCACGGGAGCCAGTCCATGAGTTCAGAGCTCCTTGGGAGTTGACATGCATGAAAGCTGGCCCGTGAGTTCAGAGCTCGGATCCCTTGGGTTTGAGGCGCTGCCGGGATGCTCCCGTGGCATGGCACCATGTCCAGCCCCCGCTCGCGAGATACACAGGAGGGATCATACGAGCAAGGATGAAACAACAACAACATAAAAGCTTACCAAAGCAAACATATGCTGGCGCGATGCGCAATTGACCCGAAACAGCGGCTCATTACACTGGCGTGGCCAGAAACACAAAAAAATACGCCATGTCAGGCATGGGTTTCCACATGCTGTGGCTGAGACTCTCGAGGGGGCGTGCTCGGGGCGACGCATGCAGAGAGAGCTCAGAGGGGGGCCCCTATGTGGGGGTGGCTTGTAGAGCCTGCGGTCCACCATGGCTGGGCATGGGGATCCACCTCGCCAAGGCATGGTGCTTGAAGAAGTCACCTTGCCAAGGCGCGGTGGCTTGGGAGTCTTCTCGAACGGCCCGCGGCAACGTGTAGTAGAGAGGGGAGCCCGAAGTTTTTCCTTGTGGAGGATGATGGCGTGAGGCTCTCCCTTGATGCAAAAAATTGCTCGTCAAGGACGATCAGGGGTAGAACTTGCGCAGGTGCTGGATGTTCCTGGGGTTGGCGACAGGGATGCTGTCCTCCGTCTCGAGCCGCGCGGAGCCAGGCCTGACGATGTGGACGACCCTGTAGGGTCCTTCCCACATTTGTGAGAGCTTGTGGAGGCCTGCCCTGGAGAGGATTCTCCTCAGGATAAGGTCTCCTGCTTCGAGAGTGCACGGGCGGATGTGGCGGCTGTGGTAGCGACGGAGGTCTTGCTGATACCTTGCCGCTCTCAGGGCCGCATTGCGGCGGAGCCCTTCAAGCAGCAGGAGGTCGTTGTTGCTCAGTTCGTCCAGCTCAGCCTCCTTGAAGGCCAGGACTTGGGCAGAGCCATGAGTGATCTCGCTAGGGAGGACGGCTTCAGCACCATAGACGAGGGAGAACGGCGTCTCACCAGTTGTCTTTGTTGGCGTGGTGCGGATGGACCAGAGCATCGAAGGGAGCTCGTCGATCCAATGCTTGCCGCTGGCCTTGAGGCGGTTGAAGCTTCTCGTCTTGAGGCCCTTGAGCACCTCGGCGTTGGCTCGCTCAGCCTGCCCGTTGCTTTGTGGGTGCGCCACCGAGGCGTAGCAGATTTGGGCGCCGAGGCTGCCGCAGTAGGACTTGAAGGCGCCGCTGATGAACTGTGAGCCGTTGTCGGTGATGATGCGGTTGGGCACGCCGAAGCGGCAGACCAGGCTCCTTATGAATTTCACCGCCGACTTCGCCGGTATGGTGCGCACGGGTTCCATCTCAGGCCACTTGGTGAATTTGTCGATGGCGATGTAGAGGTAGCGGTAGCCCCCGAGTGCTCGCGGGAATTGTGGCTGCATCTTGAAGCACCGAGGGCCAGTAGAAGCCACTCCGGAAGACCTTGCCTGCAAGGGTGCGCGAGGACGAATGGTGGCCGCACTCTCCGCTGTGGATGTCGTTGATGAGCTGGCGGCCTTCCTCGGCAGGGACGCACCGCAAGGCAACCCCATTGGGGCGCTTACGGTACAGGTCTCCGTCGTGGAGGCAGTAGGACTTGGCCTGGCGAGCGATTCTTTCGGCTTCAGTGTCTTCTTCGGGGAGGACTCGATTTTGCAGGTAGTTCTTGATCTCGTTGATCCAACCAGTGTCTTGGCGTACCAAGGTCATCAGCAAGCGATCGCCTGAGGGCAGCCCACAGTTTGGTGCTCCACTTAATGGGGCTGGTGGGAGCTCCTCGTCGATGCTGATGTTGGCCACTGGCTGCTTGACTGAGGCCTTGGTGAGTCTCTCCTCGAACACTCCAGGCTTCTGGGCTTCCCTTCTTGCTGCTCGCCTGGCGAGATCATCTGCTTCTTGATTTTCTGCTCGCGGGATGTGCTTGAGCTCCATGCCCCTGAATTGCTTCTCCAGCCTGCGTACCTCTTCAAGGTAGGCCACCATGTAGGTGTCCTTAGGCGTGTAGCTTTGTTGGAGAAGTTGACGAGGAGCTGAGAGTCGCCTTTGACGATGATGCGCTTGGTGCCAAGGGCGATGGCGGCTCTGAGCCCGGCGAGGAGGCCTTCGTATTCGGCGATGTTGTTGGAGACATTGTCGTTGTCCTTGAAGCACAGCTGGATGGCGTAGTAGAGCTTGTCGCCTGTCGGTGAGGTGAGGATGGCACCAGCCCCTACACTCCTGGCCGCGAAGGCGCCGTCGAAATGCATGGTCCAGTGGCCTGGTTCCGTCCCACCTGAGGCTGTGGCTTCCTCCTCTGGAGGCTCTTCTTCACGCGTGTCCGTCCACTCGGCCATGAAATCGGCCAGCGCCCTGCCCTTGATGACCCTGGTGGTGTCAAACTCCAGCTCAAAAGGTTGTAGCTCGATGCCCCAGCCTGCGACACGATCTGTCGCGTTTGGGTTGCGCAGGACTTGCTCCAGGGGGTATGAGGTGACTACCTTGATGGGATGGCCCTGGAAGTAGTGGCGCAGCTTCCTGGAGGCACTGAGGAGCGAGAAGAGGAGCTTTTGCTGCATGGGGTAGCGCTCGTGAGCGTCCCGCAGCACTGTGCTGACGAAGTACACGGGATGCTCGACGAGGGTAGTTGTTGGCGTGGCAGCGGCTGGCTCCTCTCCAGGCTCGGTGGAGTCCTCGGCGAGGGTTTCTTGAGGTCCCACTTGTAGAGGCTCGGCATGAGGCTGGAGGCTTGACGAGGGTGCTTCCTTGTCAGGTGGTTCTGGGCTTGGCGAGGCGGAGTTCTGCTTGGCGAGGACTGGCTCTTCCCTTTCAGCCACCAAAACCGCGCTTGCCGTCTGAGGAGTGGCTGCAAGATACAGCTTCAGAGGCTCACGAGGGCATGGGGCAACCATGATCGGTGGGCTCGCCAGGTATTTCTTCAGGTCCTCAAAGGCCTTTGCTGCTTCAGGGGTCCACTTGAAAGGACCGGACCTCTTCATGATCTTGAAAAATGGCAGCGCCCCCTCGCCGAACTTGGAGATGAAACGGCCAAGGCTGGCCATACATCCCGCTAGGCGTTGCATGTCCTTGAGGCGACGAGGAGGCTACATCTCTTCTATGGCCTTGATCTTGTCAGGGTTTGCTTCAATGCCGCGGTGGGATACGAGGAACCCGAGGAGCTTGCCTGAAGGGACCCCGAAGACGCACTTGGCGGGGTTCAGCTTGATGTTGACCTTGCGCAGGTTGGCAAAGGTCTCCTCGAGGTCCTGGATGAGCGTGCTTTCTTTGCGAGTCTTGACGATGATGTCGTCGATGTAGGCCTCTGCATTCTTCCCCATCTGAGCCCCCAAGGCGATCCTCATGAGGCGCTGGAAAGTGGCGCCGGCGTTCTTCAGGCCGAAGGGCATGCAGACGTAGCAAAACACACCACAAGGGGTAAGAAATGTTGTCTTCTCCTCGTCCTCCTTCGCCATCTTGATCTGGTGGTAACCAGAGAAGGCATCCAGAAAACAGAGGAGCGCGTAGCCGGCGGTGGAGTCCACGATCTGGTCGATCCTCGGGAGGGGATAGGGGTCCTTGGGGCAGGTCTTGTTGAGGTCGGTGAAGTCGATGCAGAGGCGGCTTCCTCCGGTGTGCTTGGGGACGACCACACCATTGGCGAGCCAAGTGGGATGGACCACTTCCTTGATGATGCTGGCCTTCTTCAGTTTCTCTACCTCCTTGATGATGAAATCTTGCTTCTCTGGCGCCTGGCGCCGCGCCTTTTGCTTCACGGGGCGTGCGTTTGGACACACGGCTAAGTGGTGCTCGATCACCTCCCTCGGTACTCCAGACATATCTGACGGTGTCCATGCGAACATGTCAGAGTTTGCCCTGAGGAAGGCGACGAGCGCACTTTCCTATTTGGGAGGCAGGTTGGCGCCGATGGTGACGCTAGCCCCCGAGCCGTTTGCCCCAAGAGGCACTTGCTTTGTCGCGGCCTTCTCCTGAGAGAATAGCTGCTTCTTCTTCGCGGGGGGCCTCGGGAGGGGTTCCTCATCCTCGTCAGTGGGTGACGCCACCGCGGCAGCCTTGTAGGCCGCCTGCGCAGCGTACAGGGCGTCCGAGACCACGCCGCGGATGACGATGGTGCCACCCGAGCCAGGGAGCTTGACGAGGTTGTAGGCGTGGTGGGTCACCGCCATGAACTTGGCGAGGGCGGGGTAGCCGAGGATGGCGTTGTAGGGCAGGCCGATGTGCGCGACGTCGAAATTGATCAGCTCGGTGCGGTAGTTGGCCTGGGTGCCGAAAGTGACGGCGAGCCTCACCTGCCCCAAAGGGGTAGTGAGACCCTCTGTCACCCCCGAGAAGGGCCTGGTGGGCATGAGCCGCTCGTAGGGCACCTGCAGCTTCTCGAAAGTCTCGACAGAGATGACGTTGAGGCCAGCACCCCCATCAATGAGCGTCTTAGAGACGGCGATGTTGTTGATGGTGGGACTGCAGACCAGCAGGATGGTGCCAACGGTTGAGGTGGACTTGGGGTGGTCGCTGGAGTCGAAAGTGATGGGGCACTGGGACCACTTGAGGGGCCTGGAGGCCTCAACCCCGGGAAGGGCTGCCGCGACCTCGCGAGCGAATTGCTTGAAGTGGCGGTTGGAGCTGGGGGCCTGAGCCCCGCCGAGGATGCAAGCGGCCCCGCGAGGCACCTGGTAGCCCTCAGGAGTCTCGGCAGTCAAGTTGTCGTTCTGGGGCTGGGCGGCATTGGCCTGGGGGTTCTGCTGGTAGTTGTCGTTGTAGTTGTTGTTGTTCCAGCGTCGCCCCCCGCGGCCGCCGCGGCCTCCGCGGCCTTGCTGCCGATCGTTTGCCTCGCGAAGCCTCTTGAGGTCATAGCAGTCCTCGGTGGCGTGGGAGTGCCTGTTGTGGTAGACGTAGAAAGGACGATCATCTTTCTTCTCGGGTCCTGCGGCTGGAGCGGCAGCTTGGCGAGGCTGCTTGGCGTCAGGCTCAGCCGCAAGGACCGCAGTGGTCTTGCGCTTCTCTGTGGATTTCTTCTTCTTCTTGGACCCCTCGGCGGGGTCCCCTGGCTCGTTCTTGACGAACAGGCAGCCCTCCTTAGCCTTGGCGCACTTGTCCGCCAAATCGAAAAGCTTGACGACGGTGGTGATGTTGTTGTGGATGCCAAGCTTCTCGAGCATCCGCACATCCGTGACCCCAGCCTGGAAGGCCGAAATGACCTGCGTGTCGGTGGCATTGGGGATCTTGTTGCGCACTTGGCTGAAGCGCTGGATGTACTTGCGTAGGGTCTCGCCAGGCTTCTGGCGCATGGCGCGGAGATCGTTGTACGTGAGGCCGTGCTCGTACGTGCCCTTGAAGTTGGCGACGAAGCACCGGCAGAGGTCCTCCCAGGTGTTGATGGACTCGACGGGGAGGTTGGTGAGCCACGAGGATGCGGAGTCCTTGAGGGCCATGGGGAACCAGTTCGCCATGACCTTGTCGTCGCCCCCGGCGGCCTGGATGGCCAGAGTGTAGAGCTGCAGAAACTCCAGGGGGTTGTTCTTGCCGTCATAGCGCGGAGGAAGATCCGGCCGGAACTTGACCGGCCAGACGACGCGACGGAGGCTGCGAGTGAACGCGGCCGTCGTGCCGTTGGTGACCGTGCCGTTGGCGAGAGTGGCGCGGAGGTGGCGCCCTGCGGCGGCGACGTCATGGACGGCGCGGTTGTGGCGATCCTGGTTGTGCTCGATGCTCACGCGTGCGTCCTCCGGGGCTCGCTGCATGATTTGGCAGTCATGCGGCGACGACGCGTGCGATGCAGCGCGGTTGTCACGAGGAGGAGCCCCGGCCGGAGCGGGTTGCGGTGGAGCTGGAGCAGGCGCGGGGTGACGAGAAGGAAGCGGAGGAGCATGTGGTGCGCCGTGCGCCACGTCCCCTGCACGGGCAGAGAGGACCAGCGAGCGAGACGGTGCGGGAGCGGCGACGCGAGCGGCGCCGACGAGCTCGGAGAGGCGGTTGAGCCAGGCCTCCTGGGCCTCCGGCGTGGGGCGGTACTGCAGCAGCTCCTGCGCCATGAGGAGCGCAGTCGCCGGGCTGGGCGCAGGGCGGCCCGGCGAGGAGGCAGCACGGTCCCGCGACGGGTGCAGGGAGGAGGCCTCCTCTTCGCCGAGGTCGTCCTCAGCGTGGTCGATGTCGTCGTCCTCCGGGTGCTCGACGCGGGGCTCGGGGTCGACGCGGCTCTCCGGAGCAGCATTCCCACGCGGGCGGCCGCGCGGGCGGCCGGCAGGAGGAGCGGTGGCGGCGCTGGCCATCCGCCGAGCGAGTCGTTTGGCGCGAGAGCCGGCCATGGCGGTGTCGAGATTGAAGATGCGACTCAGCCCCCTACCTGGCGCGCCAAATGTCAGGGAACTGTCCTAGGAACCGGGTTTTTCTCACGAAGGATCAAATAAGGGGCTAAACACAGAATCAAACAACCCTCAACGTGCTTCGGCGACGGTGCTCGCCAGGATCGCTGCGGGGAAGCACTTCAGAGAGGAATGCACGGTCTTACCCAGGTTCAGGGCCCTGTAGGTGAGGTAAAACCCCTACGTCCTGCTTCTGATTGTATTGCACTTGCTTGGAGAGGTTTTAGTACAGGGCGAGCTTGGCGAGCTCTGGGTGACTAACAATGGCTAGGGTTTGGTCCAAGCTCTAAGATGGTGAACTTGTGAGCCAGAATGCGAACCCTTTGCCCGAACGTGCTCCCCCTCCTTTTATAGGCGTCTCGGGCCTCTTCCCCCCAAACATTTGGGCGGGAAGGGCTACCACATGGCGACGTAGGAGGAGGTGCGGTGCACGATAAAGGTAGAGTCTACCATAAAGGTAAGGTCCATGGACGCGGTCCACGGCAGGGGGCAGCATCACCAAAGCTATAAAAGCCACCGGCCAGCCGGACGGTGGGCTGGCGCTTGCTGAGGTGGGATGTGACCCACGATGACGTCACCCTTGGAGCGTAGCTGCGGACGGTTCCCTTATCACCAAAGTGGCAATACTCGTTGTCCGCTTTGCTTGGTGCTGCTTTGTTGACCGCTTTATATGTAGAAAGGGCAACTGAGGCGTCGTCGTCACCGCGCGCAGGCACGCGCGTCACTCTGCACATGGGCGCAGAACCCATGTGCGCTCTGCCGCGGAGGCAGAGCTGGCTTCGTGAGGAAGGAACCCTCGCCGAGGGAGGAAACCCTCGGCGAGGCCTTCCGCTTGGTCCTTAGCAGAATCGTAGGTAGCATCCGTGATGCCCTCTCGAGGAGAGGTTCCTCGCCGAGGGAAAAACCCTTGGCGAGGAGGAGAGGTCCCTCGCGAGGGAAATCCCTCGCGAGGCTCGCTAGGCTTGGAGAGCCTGGTCCTTAGCGAAATCTTCTGAAGAATCTTGTGGGCCCTGGCAGGCCGACCCGTGGTACCCTGGTTTCCACTGTGCCGACAAATACCATACTAAATTATGAATAAAGCAATACATGTTAATTCCTGCATGGCAAATTATTCACTCCTAGATGATTGAAACTAATCATAGGAAAATATGAACTACCAAGTGTACATTACCAATACAACTAATTATCAGGACGAGCCAAAGCATGATCATCCGAACAAGTATATGTACAAAAGAGAAAACAAATAGAGTTCATACCAGCTCATTTACCATGTCCACTTCACCAAATATCGTCATTATTGCTTTTTCACTTGCATGAACGAATGATATGAAAATAAAGATTGAGTCCAAATGACGCTGTGAGAACTGGTCGAACCCTGCATCCACTGTACAAAACGGAAGAGAAAAGGGAAAATATTTTTGGCTTTTCAAATTTTAAGAACAAAAGGAAGCAAACAAATAACTAAAGGAAATCTTTTTGGATTTTCAATTTAGCAAGAAAAGAACGAAAAGAAGAAACTGAAAAGGAAAAAGAAAAGAAAGAAAACAAAAGCAACCGAAAACTAAATGGAGAAAAAAAGAGGAAATGTTTTTGGGTTTTTGAACTTCAAAAGACAAAAACTACTGCAAGAAACTAAATCAAGAAGATACAATATGGATATACAAAGCAGGAACGTATAAACCGACTAAGATATATAATTGAGTGAAGTGTCGGTGAGAATACGTACTCCCCCAAGCTTAGGCTTTTGGCCTAAGTTGGGACTCAGTGGTGGCCGCCCCATGGGTTCCACCCTGGTGCATCGTAGGTGGGGTAGGTTGGCTCCGGTGGCTGCGACGAGGAAGTCCCTGCGTCCTGGTAGTAGTGCGAGGAGCCTTCCCCAAAATAATTTGGGGTGTATTCCCCTCCAGTTGGTAAAAGCTCTTGTTCAGTTGTGTGCTCCTGTGTGGCTTCTGTATGGAAGGTTGGAGTCCCAAGGTACATGTCCAGCTCATACTCAGAGAAGGACCATCCTTTCCTATTGCCATGGTTAAACAAACAAGTATCCGGAAATGCGACTTCTCGCACAATGTCGTTAGCAAACATAATTTTATATAGCATGGCGTCAAGTTGAGACCCTGGAGAAATGAACTGATGCAAATTCATAAAATTGAAATCAAGTTTCTTAACAGGAAGTTGAGTATCTGAGAGGTCAGGTTCGCGACCACGTGCAGCAAGGAGGTGCGAGGCAATGACCCCTCCATAAATAGCTCCCCTGCCATGGTTAGTAGCAAGACGGCGAGCAATCAAAGCACCAATACTAAAAGTTCTATCTTTATTAATTGCAGCAGCGAGAATAACTAGATGAAGATTAGTAATGTTGCTAGTATTATCTCTAGCAAGAACTCCTCTAGCAACATAATAAGTGAAATACCGAATAGCTGGAAACTGAATGCTTCTAATTTTACCTCGCTGCACCGAACAGTCATCATCATTGCATAGCTCTTTGTGGAGACTCCACAAGTAAGGTGGTTGTTCCTGAAATTTCATGGTTGTCCTTTTGTGGGGGACACCTAAAATACCACTAAACTTACTAAGAGACAACTTACAAGGTTCATTATACAGTTTAAATTCAACTGAAGGTCTAAAAGCAGAGTTGTTAAATTTAAAACTCTGAACAAACGGCCTTGTGAGATTCTCAAATTGGGGCAACTCAATCTTCACAAAATTTTCCAACCCTACATTGGAGATTAACTTATATAAATCATCAAAGATACCTGCAGCTCTAAGAAAATCTTTGCAAGGGAAAATGGAAGGATGCACAGGTTCTTCACGCTCAACCTCCATAACCCGAGGTTCAACTAAATTCGTTGGCACGAATGGAGGGTTTCCATAGTCATACCAATCCATCTTCTTATTCTGAAATTTTCAAACAAACCTCATAAAATTGATTTTAGAGAGAAAAATTCATGGGTAACACTATAGGAACTAAAAGAGAGCTAATCCATGCATCAAAACTAATTATCCAGCTCATACACAAGCATGCAAGCTCACTAAACAAGTTACCTACAGCAGCAAAATACTCAAGATATACTTAACCATTCAAAAATTTGATTGGATAAGCGGAGGAGTCACATACCGGAGAGCAAATGATCCAAATCTCAGCAAAAAAGATGGGCTGAGCAAGTAGATCGAATATTTCGAGCAAGAACAACAAGAACACTAGTTTGGGCAATGGTGGAGTGAAAAGTTGAGAGAGAGAAAGAATGGGGAGGAAGCTGACCATGTGGGGGGCCTGGTGGGCCCCAGGTGCCACCCAGGCTCGGCCAGGGGTCACCTGCCCACATGGTGGGGTCCCCTTTGGCAGCCCCTGGTTCTGCAAGGCCCCATTTGATGCAAACAAATTACATAAAATTTTCAGAAATTTTTGGCAACTTTGATTTCTGGACAATTTCAGGGTTATAAAATGAATTTAAATCTCAAAAATGAATTTTCAAAAGATGAAAAACCAACCAAAAACTAAAATCACAGAAGTGCTGACACAATCATCAAAACAAAAGTAACATGGAAATCAATGTTTCATGTATGTAAAATAAATTTGAGAACAAGGTTGATCAAGTCTTGCTTCAAGCTTATCTTATATAACACAAAAAAATTGAGTTCCACCAAACAATTATGTTACCTCAAACTTGATGGCTATTGTCCCAACCATAATAAATTGATATTCCTTGTTATGATCATATATAGGACAATCAACTTCTCCTATCTTGATAGTTTTAATATTTGCAATGCAATTCAGACCATAGACCTTGTCAAGCTTCTTTGGAAAATAAACTGACTGCTCTTTTGCATTGACATTGAAAGTAACCTTCCCTTTGTTGCAGTCAATAACAACCCCTGCAGTATTTAAGAAAGGTCTCCCAAGAATAATAGACATATTATCATCCTCGGGCATGTCAAGCACCAGAAAATCAGTTAAGATAAGACAATTATTAGTCACTTGAACAGGGACATTCTTGTCGTGGTATTGTCAAATCTGGCCACGATAGGGGTGCCATCGAGCTAGGTAGAGAGGTGGGTTTAGGAGATGCGGGAGGTTCCGGTGACGGGATGAGCACGAGTTTACCCAGCTTCGGATCTCGCAACGGTGGCGAAACCCTACGTGCTGCTATAATTCACTATAAGGCAATATCGTCGATTACAGTGAAAGGTGTCTTAGAGCTTCTGAGATCGTGCCCTTAGGCGTGCCGTAGGCCGGCTTATAAAGGCATTCGGACCTAGGGCTTACAGGAGGAAACCTAACCGACTAAGTCACAGAGTTCTACTCTAACCCGGCTTGGGCCTTGCCTTGAGTGCTAAGTCATCCTCAATGCGGGCCGGCTTCTGGAACCTTTCCTTAGCCGGATGGGCCTCCTGCGCTTCATCGTACTGGGCCGCCCGGTAAGCCGGATTTCGGCTTACCACCACTGTGGGCCACCCTGGTACGTTGGCTTTAGTCTCCTTCATGAAGGTACCTGTTCGGCATATCCCCAACAGTAGCCCCCGGAAAGCTTCAAGTACTTCAACGGCTGGCTTCAGTCTTCCGACAAAATGTTGTCCGAGAAATTCTTCATCCGTCGTCAATTTTGGAGCATTCCTTGAAACCTAAAGTCATGCCAAACTTCTTTGTCGACCTCGGTGTGCCGACTCTTCATGTCGAAAAGCACTTGAGTGTGTATTGACACGCGTTCGTCGATTTGATGGATTTGTCAGACCCGGCAGAGTGAGTGGAGTGGCATCTTTGAATGCGGGGCTAGTTTCCGTTTTTCCCACGCTGGAACCGAGGCGTCGGAGGGAAGGAACTTCTCCAACGGTCAGATTCCGTGACGCGTGGCGAAAATCTAAGTCCGGAGCCGTTGCACAAATCTCGGCGCGCCTGCTATAAAAGCTGGCCGCCTCATCTTCATCGCGACCCCGCACCATTTGCAACCCTAGCTTCTTCTTCCTCTAGATCTCATCTCCCAAGCTTGAGTTCATCCACTGCGCGTCCAAGTTCCATGGCATCCAGCACGCCGGGTTCTCCCATCTTAGACGTCGTGCCCCTTGATTCGGCGCCGCCAATGGGTGGTTCGGTTTCCGCCGCCGCTGCTGCCACCGGCTCCGTGCCATCCGCCGCTCCCTTGGCTTCTTCCTCTGCTCCAGCGGAATCCTCCTCCGCTGTGGTCTCAGGGCGCGATGAGATCGCTCTCGCCCAAGCTGCAACTGAAGCCGCGGCTACGGTGGCTTTGGCTTCTGCAGCTGTTGATGCTGCGGCTGACGATCCAAGTGCCGGTGAAGAAGAAGACGATGAAGAAGCTGGCAACAACAAGGGAGCTGCCAGCAACCCGACCCAGAACTGGGTCTGCTCCGGGGTAGAAGAAGGCGAACTGGAGGGCATGACCTCTGACGGTGTCCTCCCTCCGGCTCCCGCAACTGCGCCGACATGGCGATCCACTTTCGGCGACCCATCTCCGACACCAGTTAAGGATGAACGGGTATTCCTTTCTTCCCACATAGCTGGGGTTTCTCTTTGCCGCCTTTGGCTTTTCTGATAGAGATCCTAGACCACTATGGCCTCCGGCTCCACAACATCACCCCCAACTGTTTGTTGTACATCTCCGGCTTTGTAGCACTTTTCGAAGGTTACTTAGGTTTAGCATCTACGTTAGACTTCTTACAAAGATACTTCTTAGTCAAGAGGCATACTGTGAACAAGGAGCTGTTGGTGGACGGCTCCATCAGCTTCAACAAGCGCCGAGACATCGATTGGTACCCTCAAGTGCCAATCGTTGATTCAGCAAAGGGGTGGGCGTCCACCTTTTTCTACTGCAATGATGTGGCGCCCCCGAACAGACTTGAAGGGCTCGCCGCCTTTGAGGACAGAGCCGGCACGCCCCTTCCCTCGTGGAAGAAGAAGACATCGACAAAGATGCCGGTGGACCTTGCCAACATATAGGCAAGGATTATGGAGTTAACCTCCGGCTCCCCTCCCTTAACTGGGGAGGATACAATAATATGCTGGATGAAGAGACGGATCCTGCCTCTCCAACATCGTGCTCGCCTTTTGTGCGAGTACACTGATAATGCTGATCCCATGCGGACCAACAAAGAAGACCTGAATGAGGAGCTCTTCCAAGCGCGCTTCAACTAGCTTATCAAAGCCCGGCCTAGTGAAGGCCGACAATATGAAGAATCGTTGCCGATGTATGCGGCAACCAACCCTCCCGCAAAGGTACTTTGTCGAACTAAAGTCCAATTCTTTAAGGGATTCGGGTTTTCCTTTAACAAGCTAGCTTGTGTTATTCTTCAGATTCCCGGAGTCTGCACCGTTCGTCCCGCTGGCACGTCATCGTCCAGCAAGGTGACCAAGCGGCCCATCTCCTTTTCTATGGCTACTGCAGAGAGCCGAAAGAGGAAAAGCCAGTCCACCACGATTGGCGTCAAGTCATCCGAGGATGACGAGGCTCTTGCTGGGCTCAACATCCCTAGCAAGAAGTAAGTTGGCTAAAACATGTCTTCTTTGCTCTGCAATATTGCCGGATTTTCCATTCTTACTCCTTTGTCTTTGTAGGATAAAGAAAGACGCACCCTTAAAGCTAAAGGTGTGTGCCACACGGATAAAGGCCTCTGTAGCGCCCCGACCCCAGAACTATACAGTGGAACGTTGTGTAACTGGTCATGCTACACAATCGAGGGTTACTGGGTTTACCAATCCCAGGCCAAAACTCATTGGCAGGTGTGCTCGGAATGGATCATCGGCACACAACACCTCGATCATGACATAAGCTCAGACATCGCTTCCATGTATAGTAAAGAGACCGAGACTTGTGGAACAAACTGGCACATTGCATGACTCTACGACACAAATCATATATCAACTCATATAACAAGAAGAATACAAATATTACACATCAAAAGGATCACGGATCCAACAATACATCAAGCGGAAGCGGGTAGTGTTGTCTAACAACAAGAAGCAAGTATATGGCCTAAGAGGCCTACAATAAACATCACCCAAGCCAGCTTGTTCCACGGTCCCAAGCTGCCACCTGGGAACCCCAGACTAGTAGTCGACGTCCACGAAGAACCCACCTAACTGCTCGGTGTCGTCCTCCTCTGAAATACAAATATAAAGGCAGCAAAGAGAGACTGAGTACGATGTACTCGCAAGTTTAGTCGGGCGATATAGGCCCAATGACTGACGGAGGCTCTATAGCTTTATATTTATTTCTTTTGCATAAAGCTAATTTTCATAAACCGAAACATAAATGACACATGGCATTCGTCTACTCAGAATAGTTTTATAAAGGGGTAAGAGAGTAATCTTTTCCTCTTCGATTCTCGGCGAACCAACTTGTAGCCAAATCCACTCATTTCCACCAAGGCACCCCCTCGAATCACCCTCGAGGAAGTGAACCTTTATCACACGTTGATTATGCAACCTTTAGCTGCCATATCAATTAGGTTAAGATTCTCTATGATCTTATCGTCTATTCCCAAGTCGTCCATAACCGCGGACACGGCTTTTCGAAAAGATTAACCCTGCAGGGGTGTACTAATTTACCCATTGGTACCGTCCGGCTCACCTGAGTGGCCCTCTTCCGGGGAAGGCCGGCAAGCGGGCACGGTTAAACCTTTACCTCGCGTGAGACTATCCAAGAGTCATCTGTGGCCACAGGGCAAGTTTACCCAGCCTATTTCAGCCCCTGCCCCATCGCCACGTCCTAAACACAAATCCTCATCAACATCATCTTTCCACTCACACGCAAATGGAAAACCGAACTAGAGGACCCTTGGATACGCCCGCACAAGTTATTCAGTTAGTAAGGCGCCCATACACCCACCAATGGCAGCATGCTCGTCTTGGTTCAAGAGGTAAAGAACTCGCACCTAGGGGCAAGAGTGAGGCAAAACACCATCCCCGATGGCAACTCACCCAAGCCGTCTTAGCATTTTAATTAAGAACCCCACATATCCACCAAGTCCGCATCATTCCATCAACATCAACAATTATGGAAATAAACAACGGACATAAGTATCATTTAACTAAGCATGGCTAAGCATAGCTAAGCTTATAAACCCAACAACTAGATTATTGTCTCAGGCCAACACATCATCTCTAGGGTTCATAGGTAGGGATACATGTGATTGGCTCGGGGAAAAACATGCATTCATAGGATACTCTATGTCTTGATCAAAAATGACATTTGAATCGCATGCAATATTATGGTGGATAAAATAAGTTTATAAAACAAATAGGATGCTAGAATGCCAAGAAGGTTAGATTATCTCTTGCCTTGCTGCCCGGGCGTGTAGTATTGCTCATCGGGGTAAGTAGCGTTAACCTCGACTCCGGAATCTATCGATACCCAAAAGAAATACAAAGAACAAATAAATCACCAGAACACAAGGTGCAATGCTCAATCACATGATGAAATGTCATTTTCATGCAAGGATATCATTATATAAATTAAATAGCAAAATTAAATGGGGAGCAAAATAATTAGTGCAATTATTTGGAAACAACCCCATATTTATCTTAGTGACCACAATCTTTATAAATTATTAATTTATTAGAGAAGTGGCTCAAATATGCATGAACATGACATGAACGGTTAGAGTTTGTCATTCCGATCATTTTGGTACTTTATTTATAATTTTTGGATCAATATTTATCGAAATATGATTTTTCCCAATTTAGGTCTCATTTTTACCGTTTTAGGAATTCATAAAAGAACAGCAAGAATACAACTTCAAAAGAACATTTCAATTGTTCCAATAGGTAGAGTTTGTCTTTCTGATCAAATTGGTATTTTATTTGTTAAATTTCGACCAATATTTGAAAAGTTAATAAATATTTGAATTTAAAACATTTTCTGCTTTTACTGTGCAGGCTGGCCCATAGGTCGGCCCAGGCCGGTTTGCAGGACGGGTCGGTGGCAGAGGCGGCCGGCCTTAGAGCCGGCCCAGACCGGGGCCAGGCCGGGGCAGCGCCAGAGGCTGCCTGCCTCGAGGCCGGCCCAAACCTAGCGTTAGGCTGGGCCAGCGGCAGAGGCTTCCGGCCTCCCGGCCGGTCCAGGCCGGGCGCACGGCAACGGCGGGACAGCGACCGACGGCGACGGCGCCAGGTGACCGGTGGCAAGAGAGGGGAAGAGGGCGCGAGGAGAGACCAAAAGGGACGCATGCCTCACCTGGGGCCTAGGAAAGGGTCGGCGTTGGCGGGGCGAGGCCGGAGTCGCCAGAATCGGTCCGGGCGGCCGGCGGCCGGGGTTGACGATGTCGAGGACGCACACGTCAGTGTCGGTCCTCCCGGCCCGATTCCTCCAGCGGGGAGGGAGAGAAGGAAACGGCGAACCTCCCTGCAGCCTTCGATTCGTGCGGGGAACCCCGGGACGACGGCGTCGAGCTCGTAACCGTGGCGGGGCTGGAAGTCGGCTTTCAGAGAGAGAGAGAGGGAAAAACAACGAGCGAGCAAGGGGGAAAAGGGATCAGGAGAGGTTGTCCCGGTCGTCGGGGGTCGTCTTGGCGTCCAGGGGGAGCAGGTGGGGCATGGCATGGCGGCATGGCCGGCAGGGCGGCATGGGCGCCGGCCCTGTCGCCACAGTGGAGGAAGGGGAAGACATGTTTACAAGAAACCCCCTTCCTAAAGTTTCTCTAATCACAAACAGGCCCAACAGCAGGTTTTAGCAATTTTAAAGATGCACCAGGACATTTTATAAAAATGTGTAAAAATTCATATAAGCTAGATTCAACCTTTAGAACCTCCACAAAATTTGGTGGTCCAACATAAAAAGTTTTGGGCAACATTTGTTCATAGGGTTTAGATTTGGTCATTTTTGATAAATTGCAAAAAGCATTTAATTGGAGCAATTAACCATTTCCAAGAATAGTGAATTTAATCATGGAGGATCCCAACATGTTAGTGAAGCTCCCCATGAATTTAGTTTGAATTTTTTGGAATGTTTAACTTGGTCCCAAAAATAGGAATTGAATTCAGCCAATTTGAATTTTTAACTCATTTCTTATTTAACCAAAATTAGGAATTGAGAAATGGTTTCGAAAAGTAAACTTGGAACTTCCTATACCATTTGGGAGTCCAAGCATGATTTGTTTTGATGAGTTGAGCATTTGCATTGGTTGGATGTTTTGGGGAAGGTTGGCTTCCCATTTCAATTGGTTTTCAAGTAAAAGTTTAAAAATGGCCAAAATGCATATGGATGCTATGATGCAAACATGGAAACAAAAAGTGGAAAAAAATTCTTCATATTTTTCGCTACCAAGTTAGGGCTGTTACAGCCTCTCCCTCTATTCCTCCCCCAACTCCTTCGGCTTCAAAGCCGACTCCAGTGGATGAAAGTTCCACCCGTACCATGGCGGCTGGTCCGGCTCTTGGGAGAGCCGGAGTTACACCTCCCTCCCAATGGACGGAGATGACGGGGATGGTGGCAGAAACTTCCTCTCCACCAAGGTCTGAAGCTCCGGCTAATGATGGCCCGAATTTTCCTCCAATTAAGGCGGAGGAATTCGATGACGAGGGGGACATCAAGCCGGAGTTCATGAGCTGGTTCATGCGTGCTCCTCGGCTACCCCGGAAGAAAGGAACAACCGTCCGGGATGACGAACCAGACCAGACCAAGGCTTATGACACTTTTGATGTCATTGAAATCCTCGAAGATCAGCAGAATTACTTTGCTGAAAGCTTTGAGGCCGACATGACTCTTCTCCGCGAGCACTACCAGCTAAATACTTCCCCAGTAGCCCCCGAGCACTATGACGGGTTAAGTTTTATGAGCTAGCCGACATAGTGGTCCGAGTTAATGCGTATGCATATGCTTAGCCCCCTAGTGATGAAATGTCGTGCTGTAGCCAAATTTACTCGTCAATGTAGCTTTAGGCTTTTAGCAACTCCTTACGCAAATCCATCGCAAAATTGGTGCTGAAACCATCAACTTTTTGGGTGTGCGAAATCAGGAGATGCGCCGGCTAAAGACTGAGCTGGCCAACAAGGACGCCATCATCGCTGGCTTTGAAGAGGATCGCGTCCAGTACCAAGGTACAAATGCTTAATCCTCAACTTTGAATAACAGGCTTATTGTTATACTGCTGACATTTTTGTCTTGCAGATGCCATCATCAAAGCCAAGGAGTTTGCCGAGAGCGCAGGCAGCCTCGACCGGCTCCGCAACAAAAACATTGAGCTGAATAAGCTTAATCAATTCATGGCGGCGGAGCTAGAGACGGCCAAAAAGAGCCTTCCTCAAGCCGAACTAGCCCTGGAGACGGAGAGGTAGAATCACAAAGATGCCCTTCGTGAAGTCCAGGACCGGCTTGACAAGCGTCTCGATGAATCATTGGCTATCGACAATCAGCTTTTGAGTGAGTTACTTAAAAACCCAAATTCATTGCTTTATGTCTTGGCCATTTTATAACTGAACTTCGCCTTTTGCAGCTCCGGCGGGTTATGGCCATGAGCTGACAGCGGAAAACCGGCTTGACCGGATATTGGAAGTAGGGGAACTCCTCCCGAAGATTCTTTCTTCGGGAAAGAAGTTTGCCGAGAAATTCTTTCCCGGCAACCCCGAGTCATTGACGAACCTTGGAGGCTTGGTAGCTGAACTGGACGAAGCAACTTTGTTCTTTGATGAACAGCTTCGATCCAGCGCTCGTGGAGGTGCAAATACAACTTTGGGCCTGATGATGGCGTATTACCCGGAGGCGGAAGCCTGGCGCGTTGCATCCAGTTTCCTCTTGAAAAAGAGGACGGCTCTCCGCTGGACAACCAAGACCGTAAGAAAATCCTGCACTTCGTCTCCGGCTACGCCAGCAAGGTCGCCAAGATGGTCTCCCTCACCACCAATTTCAAGGAGGTGCCGTGCCCTCCAACTCCCGTCCAATCTGATGATGACGGTGAAGAGGCGGACAAATCTGCATGAGCCGAACTTGCTCCTTGAGCCGGCCATCCCTGAAAATGTAATTATAAGATTTAAAGCCGTCCAAATAGTATGCATGTTTGTAGAAACAACTATGATCTTTTGCCGTATTAATCAGCCTTTTATTTGCAAACTTGCAACTTTTATGCATCAGTTTATTCTGGCCTTGACACCTTAGCCTTTAAGCGCCGGCAAACCTATTGCGAAGCAAACTTGCTGAGTAATAGGGTACGTAATGACCAATCTATTTAGACCCAGAACAAGTGCCGCCTTTCGGTGCCGAAACGCTTTGAAGCAACCCAGCGCAAAAAGCTAGCAGACAAACATTAATTTGGCAAAACGTTGTTTTTTCATCACCTTAAGGCGGATTCAACATGAAAGTTTACCAACAAGCAACACAGGAAATTTCGGGTAAACAGGTGATAACAATAAGATCATTGGGAAATCAAGGATGGTAGAGATTCTCGAATTTCACATGAGAGAAACCAATTTTTATTTCATGATCACATTGACATGGTTACAATAGAATTTGCTCAGTGTAAAAGGGACGTAGCTGAGCGATATTCTATGGACGTTTCGTCTCATCTAAGTCATCTTCCACATGCCTTTTCCTCTTGCGACCTTTCTTCCTGGGATCTTTCTTTGAATCCCTTAAGTCGAGGAGATAATATGACCTGTTTTTCAGAGCTTTTCTGATAACGAACGGTCCTTCCCAAGGAGGGGATAATTTGTGCTGCCGGCTTTGCACCAGCCGAAGCACTAAGTCGCCTTCTCGAAAAGATTGATTCCGCACTCTACGGCTCTGATAGCTACATAGATCTTGCTGATAGATGGCAGATCGTTGGAGAGCCAGCTCTCTTTCTTCTTCGAGGATGTCTAAGCCATCTTGACGTGCTGCTTCTGCGTCTTCTTCGACGTAGGCTGCGACTCGAGGCGAATCGTGGATCATGTCGGTTGGGAGTACCACTTCTGCACCGTAAACAAGGAAGAAAGGGGTGAAGCCGGTCGATCTATTTGTGGTAGTACGAATACTCCATAGGACCACCGGCAATTCATCAACCCAAGTGTCGGCTGCTCGATGCAATGGGGTTTCAAGCCTTGGCTTAATACCCTGCAGAATAATGCCATTAGTGCGCTCTACCTGTCCATTGGATTGCGGGTGCGCCACCGATGCCACGTCGAGTCGGATTTTTGATCGGCTGCAAAACTTCGATAGCTCACCGACGGCAAAGTTTGTGCCATTGTCAGTGATAATGCTATGCGGTATGACAAATCGAGTTGTTACCTCAACGATGAACTTTGTAGCTGTAGCTCCGTCAAGTTTCTTGATGGGCTTTGCCTCCACCCACTTTGTGAATTTGTCGACCGCCACCAGCAGATGAGTTAGGCCTCCTCTTGCCGTCTTGAAAGGTCCCACCTTGTCGAGCCCCCAGACCAAGTTATAGGGATCGTTCGGAGTTCCTGAGCTGGCAAGTGAGCCTGCTTTGCATAGCGTTGACATCCTTCACAAGTTTTGACAATGTTGATAGCATCCTCCTTAGCCGTCAGCCAGAAGAAACCGTGCCGAAAAGCCTTAGCGACCAACGCCTTTGCCACCAAGTGATGCCCACATTCGCCGGAGTGGATTTCCTCAAGGATTTGCTGCCCTTCTTCTGGAGAGACGCATCTTTGGAAGATGTCGGATGTGCTCCGTTTGTAAAGTTGTCCATCAATAATCGCGTACACCTTTGCTCGGCGCTCAATTTGACGGCTGAGCACTTCTTCGTCCTTGGGCAGTTTCTTATTAATCAGGAAATCAATGTAAGGCATGGTCCAATCTAGGGTTACCAGGCATACATGAACTGATTCTGCCGACAAGGAATAGTCTTCGTCGCCGCCTTTGATGGACGGCTTATGTAGATGATGAAGAAATACATCAGGAGGCACTGCCTTCTGCCTGGAGCCTATTCTGGCCAAGGCATCAGGAGCTTCATTGTCATCTCGGGAGATATGTCGGACCTCTAAGCCGGCAAAGCATCTGCCAAATTCGTCGACTGTTCTCCTGTATTCCGCCATTGTGGGACTTTTTGTGTCCCAGCATCTATCAAGTTGCTGTACAACAAGATCCGAGTCGCCATAGCAGAGGATGCGTTTCACTCCCAACTCCTTAGCCATATGAAGGCCATGGAGGAGAGCCTCATACTATGCTACGTTGTTGGTAGCGTTGAAATGAATTCGGAGGACATAACTGAGCTTGTCACCCTTAGGCGACTTTAGCACTACTCCAGCCCCTGAGCCTTCCTTCATCTTTGAGCCATCAAAGTGCATTATCCCGTATTGAGAATCCGGCAAAGGTGTGTTCTCCATCGACTCTGTCCAGTCTGTAACAAAGTCGGCTAGAACTTCAGATTTGATGGCGGTTCTCGGCTTGTACTGGATGTCGAAAGCTGCTAACTCGATGCCCCATTTGGCGACTTGGCCCGTTGCGTCGGGATTGTTGATGATATCCTTCAATGGAGCTTTGCTGACCACCGTGATTGTGTGATCATGGAAGTAATGCCGTAGCTTACTGGCAGCAAAGAATACACCATAGGCTAACTTCTGGTAGTGAGGGAAGCGCTGCTTCGAATCTGAGAACACCTCACTAATGAAATAGACAGGGCGCTGATCCGGCCATTGCTTCCCCTCCTCCAGGCGTTCAACTAAAATGACGGCACTTATCACGAAATTCGTGGCCGACATGTAGAGCAGAAGCGGCTCTTTTTCCTTCGGAGCTGCCAAGATTGGTGCATGTGTCAATGTATACTTCAGCTGTGCCAAAGCTGCCTCTGCTTCCTCTGTCCAGACAAAATTATCCGGCTTTTTGATGAGCTTGTATAATGGCAATGCTTTGTCACCAAGCCGGCTAATCAATCGGCTTACAGCCGCGGCGGAACCCGTAAGCCACTGTATGTCCTTCAGACAAGTCGGCCTCTCGATGTTCTGAATCGCCTTTATCTTTTCCGGGTTAACTTCAATTCCCCTTTCAGAAACAATGAAGCCCAGAAGCTTGCCTGCGGGAACACCGAAGACGCATTTTGCCGGATTAAGCTTCATCTGGTATTCCCTTAGATTTGCAAAGGTTTCCGATAGATCGGCGATAAGATCGCCGCGCTTCTTCGACATGACCGCTATGTCATCAACATAGACGTGAACATTACGGTCAATTTGCTTGTCCAAACACCGCTGCATACACCTTTGGTAAGTAGCACCGACGTTCTTTAAGCCGAAAGGCATTGTGACATAGCAGTAATTGCCATATGGCGTGGTGAAGGACGTCTTGATTTGATCTGACTCCTTCATCTTAATCTGATGGTAACCCGAATAAGCGTCCAGAAAACATAGCATCTCGGAACCGGCAGTTGAATCAATGACCTGATCGATACGCGGTAAGGAGAACGGATCTTTAGGACAGGCTTTATTCAAGCAAGTGAAATCAATGCACATACGTGGCTCGGACGTGTTTTTCTTTGGGACAAGCACAGGATTTGCCAACCAATCAGTGTGGACAACTTCATGGATGAATTTGGTGGCAGTGAGCCTTAGGATCTCCTTTCCAATCGCCTTGCGCTTCTCAGTTCTGAACCATCGGAGGCCTTGTTTGACCGGCTTAGCGTCCTTATTGACTTTTAAGGAGTGCTCGGCAAGTTTTCTCGGGACACCTGGCATGTCAGATGGTGACCAAGCAAAGATATCCCGGTTCTCACGGAGACACTTGACGAGCTCGCCTTCCTATTTGTTGTCGAGGCCGGCACCAATGATGGCCTCCTTTGACGGATCATCCTTTGAGAGCTTGATTTTCTTGGTGTCATCCTTTGGTTTGAAGCTCGAGTCGACTTTAGAGGACGGCTTTTCAGCTGCCGGCATCTCATTAGGACTCATTGTCTTCTTGAGATCCTCCAATTCTTCCTTGCAGATTTCTTCTTCGGCATGGACGGCATTGGCGGCTTCACACTCCTTTGCCTTCCTGAAGTCTCCCTTGACTGTGATGATCCCATTGGGTCTCGGCATTTTCAGCTTGCTATAGATGTAACAGGGCTGGGCCATGAATTTGGCGAAAGCCGGACTTCCGAAGATTGCATGGTAAGCGCTTTTAAAAGGAACCACCTCAAAAGAGACGTCTTCTGTCCGGAAATTATCCGTGCCACCAAAGGTGACCTTTAGGGTAATCCTTCCCATTGAGGAGGCTTGTCGTCCCGGCACAATCCCATGAAACTTCACATTGCTGTGGTTGAGTTGTGACTCAGAGAGACGCATCCTTTTCAATGTTGCGGCGTAGAGTATGTTGATGCTACTTCCTCCGTCCATGAGCACTTTTGTCAACTTGTATTTGTCGACTATAGGGCTGACGACCAAAGCGTAGGTGCACGTTGTAGGGACTCTGTCCGGGTGATCGCTGCGATCCCATGTGATGGGAGTGTCAGACCAATCCAAATACTGAGGAACTGCAGGCACCGTAGCATTGAGTTCTCGCCAAGCCGCCTTTTCATTACGTGAGGAATCTGTTGCCAGATTGACGATGAGACTTTCGGCATGCTTAGGGAATTTGCTGCCTTTTCCCTCTTTGGAGGCCGCGTCATCCGACTCTGAAGCAACATCCTCCTTCTCTTTGTCGTCCTTCCTGGATTTGCGCTTGTTTCTTGACTTGCCGGCTTCGGGGTCCTTCGCGATGTCCCGATTAATGTGACATTGCTGGATCGTGTGGGAGCTCGTCCCATCCGGCCTCAGATGATGGACACAGTGATTGTGCTTGATGTCGTCATACTTCACCGTTGGCGGTCGGGCTGATTGGTTGCTAGCCGGCTTTTTGTCCTGCCACTTCCTGTTACTTGAGCCGCGTTTGCCAATGGTGGCAGCAACTTCATGCGAAGGGCCAGCTTGGTCTTCAACCTTCTTCTTCCCGGAGTCGCGCCGGCGGGTTTCGCCATCCTCCATGTTGTCATTGTTAGCAGCGGCGTACTTGTTTGCACAAGCCAGCAAGCCACCCAAAGTTTCCGACTCGTCGCTGTAGATCATGAAGCGGAAAGTCGTCCCCTTTCTCAGAGATTGCTTGAAGGCATGGATCGCCTGAATTTCTGAGACACCCTCGCGAGCGTTTTTGATTTCGCTCCATCGTGAAACGAATTCACGGCTGGACCCATTCTTTTGCTGCACACACCGCTGTAAGTCGAAAATCAACTTGGGGCGTTTGTACGTTCCCTGGAAGTGTTGAATAAAGAGGCGCTTCATGTCACTCCAGGTATGAACTGTCCTTTCTGGCAAACTTAAATCCACATGCGTGCCGTCCCGGTTAACATCAGGGGCAAGAATCGCACTGCGGAGTCGGCGCTGCCTTGGTATATGTCGCAGGCACTGACATAATCTGAGAGCCAGGTCTCAGGATTAGCTGTACCGCTGTACTTCTCCACCATCTTTGTTACGTTAGACAAAGTTGGAGGTAGGATTTGCTCTCTGATTGTTCTGCCAAAACACTTGGGGCCGAGGTATTGGGCATCTCTAGCTGACTTCCTCTTCTCGATTAGGCTTCGAACATCATTAGCTGCAGGCGTCTTATCAACTGGTTTTCCTCGCCTTGATTCTTCCCTGTGACGGCTTTGGCTCACCCGACTCGTGTTGCGCGGAGGTCTTGGAGTCCTTTGCCGTCATGGAGGGGGTATATATTTGGAGGGGTTATCTCCCTCTTTGCGCGGTGGAGGCGGCGGTGGAGGTGGCATATTATTTCTGTTTTCCTCCCTTTGGGGTGGATTCTCCTCCTCACGTCGTTGCTCACGACGGGGTTGTGCCGCCTTTTCCTTGCGAGGGTCCTCCTTTCACTCCCGGCTTCGATGTTCTCCCCGGCCCGTTGCCAGCTTCGTGATGGCGTGATGAACCTGTCCGGGACTCCGGCCCCTTTGGTGGTTGCTTGTCCTTCGGGTTCTTATCGCCATCCATGTTGTGGCTGCTTGAGCCGGCTGGATCATCGTCTGGGTCTGCAGGTGCAGCAGCCATCGGCTTCTTGGCCGTCGAGTTGCAAACACGAGAGTCGTCAAATAGCCATCCCGACTTGACCTGCGAATCGTTTTGCTGCTGCTGTGCAACCTCCAGTAGATAAGCCGAATATTTGAGGTGAGCGTCGCGGTCCAGCGATTTGTCGAAAATGACTTCCTAGGCTGCCTCCATGTTTTTGGCTGGAGTGTTGAAGTAACACCGATTAGTCACCGGGTCACGTCGGTGGTGGTACTTTCTCCAGACTGAATTAACATGATCGGCTTCCCACTTGCTGCGGAAATCCAACCTCTTATGCAGATTCTTGTCGCGAGCCGGGCGGAAAACATCGTCGGCCCCCTTTTCTCTCTGCTTCCGGATGAACTCCGTTTATTTGTTTGTGAGCTCAACTTCGCGCTCTGCTATCTAGGCTGCTTGCTCTTCCAGTTGGGCGCGGCACTTTTCAATATCGTCTAGCGACGTGTTAGGAGGAAGTGGAGTTAGCAGTTCCTTATACTTTGCCATCCTTTCTCCATATTCCTTCTCTATTGCTTCGCCGGCTGTAGCATTAATGCCGTCTCCTACAGCTGGCAATCTACTAGTTCCCTTCATTGGAGCCAGCGGTGGTATAAAGTCCACCTTTTGATTTCCGGCTTCCGGAGTTTTTTCTTCGCCATTGGAGGTTTTCGAGGTATTGGGGTCATCTTTTGGATCAGAGACGACGTCGCCCATTAAGACCTCGACAGGGCGTCCTAAGCAGGATGCAACTTTCCGGCTAAAATCCTCGGATTCTCCTTCAGATTCGAGGTCCTGCTCCATATGGGCAGTGTCCCCTGATCCGGCTTCTGAATCAGCCCCGGCCTGCAAAGCAGGGAGGATAGACTCAGGTTCTGTCATCGACTCATTAGAGCCGGATTCTCCCAGGATGCCAACGAAGTGGAAGTCCGGCACCACCATAGTGGAGCTTGCACCGTCTTCGGAATCTCCATCATCAGCGTCAAAAGCTAGATCCAAATCGGCAATCTCTTCAGAATCCAGATTTGATCCGTCGTTGAAGTTGCTGGGGTGGGTGGCGGGCATGCTCGAGGTGAAATCGAGATCGTCCAAAGCCGTGGCGGTGAAGCCGACGAAGATGTCGATGCCGCCGATGGAGACCATGGACCAGCCGGTGGGATCCTCCTTTGCCGGTGTCCAAAAGCCGTCGTTGAGCACGTGACCAGTTCCTGTCTTGTCGAAGTAGCTCACCAAGCCGACCGCGATGGTGTCGCCGACTCCGCCAGTAGATCCTGGCTGGAATGTAACCCCGGACATCTCTAGCACCACGGTGGGTGCCAACTGTCGTGGTATTGTCAAATCTGGCCGCGATAGGGGTGCCATCGAGCTAGGTAGAGAGGTGGGTTTAGGAGATGCAGGAGGTTCCGGTGACGGGATGAGCACGAGTTTACCCAGCTTTGGATCCCGCAACGGTGGTGAAACCCTACGTGCTGCTATAATTCACTATAAGGCAATATCGCCGATTAAAGTGAAAGGTGTCTTAGAGCTTCTGAGATCGTGCCCTTAGGCGTCCCGTAGGCCGGCTTCTAAAGGCGTCCGGACCTAGGGCTTATAGGAGGAAACCTAACCGACTAAGTCACAGAGTTCAACTCTAACCCGGCTTGGGCCTTGCCTTGAGTGCTAAGTCATCCTCAATGCGGGCCGGCTTCTGGAACCTTCCCTTAGCCGGATGGGCCTCCTGTGCTTCATCGTACTAGGCCGCCCGGTAAGCCGGATTTCGGCTTACCACCACTGTGGGCCACCCTGGTATGCTGGCTTTAGTCTCCTTCGTGAAGGTACCTGTTCGGCATATCCCCAACAATCCTCACAAATGTCAATAGGGATAGCAATTGCTTTATCAGCCATTTGCAAAGAAATATCAGTGGGTATCAATTTTTCCAAGTAAAGACTTTTATAAAGAGAGAAAGGCATAACACTTACCCCTGCACCAAGGTCACATAACGCAGTTCAAACATAATTATTCTTAATTGAGCAAGGAATAGTTGGAATACCTAGGTCTCCAAGCTTCTTTGGAATTTTTCCATTAAAAGAATAATTAGCAAGCATAGTGGAAATTTCCCCAGTAGGAATTTTCCTTTTGTTAGAAACAAGATCCTTCATGTATTTAGAGTAAGGAGACAGTTTAATAGTATCAGTCAAAGGGATTTGCAAAAAGAGAGGTTTCATCCACTCACAGAATTTATTATAATGCTTTTCTTCCTTTGATTTATAATTCTTGTTAGGGAATGGCATAGGCTTTTGCACCCAAGGATCCCTTTCGCTACCATGCTTCGTAGCAACAAGTTCTTCCTTATTATACTTCCTATTTTTAGGAGGTCTTTCAGGTTCTACATCACTTCCGTCTTTATTGGGCTCATTGTCTTTATCAATATCATTAACAGGTTCATTATCATTTTCAGTTTCAGCGTTAGAGATGGAAATATTATTAGGATTCTCCAAGACAGGTTCTTTAGCTATTTCCAACTCACTAGTCTCTTGTAACGCCCCAACCCCGGAATTATACAGAGAGGCTATGCAACCCACAGGCTATGCTACACAATCGAAGGGCATGGAATTACCGCTCCCACGCAACACATCGATCGTGCCATAAACACTAGCATAGCTATCAATGTATAAAACAGAGATCAAGACTTGTGGAACAACTGGCACATTGCAGACTCTACGACACAAAAATCATATAGCAACTCATATATGAGAAAGATACAAATATTACACACAAAAGGGTTCACAGAACCATCAGTACATCATGCGGAAGCGAAGTAGTGTTGTCTAGTACAACAAGATCCAAATATATTGCCTAAGAGGCCTACACATAAACAATCCCAGCCAACTTGTTCCACGGTCCCAAGCTGCCACCTGGGAACCCTGAGCTACTCGTCGATGTCCAGGAAGAAACCACCTGGCTGCTCGGTGTCGTCCTCCTCTGAAACAAGTAATAAAGGCAGCAAAGAGAGACTGAGTACGACGTACTCGCAAGTTTAGTAGGGAGATATAGGCCCAATGTTGACGAAGGCTCTAAAGCTGTATATGTAGCTCATTTGCATAAAGCTAGTTTTCCTTTTTAAAAGACATAAAGACCCATGGCATCGTCTACTCAGAATGTTTTCCAAAAAGGGGTAAGAGAGTAACTTTCATCTTCGGTTCTCGTCGAACCAACTTGTAGCCAAAATCGTCCCTCATCTCCACCAAAGGCACTCCCTCGAATCACCCTCGAGAAAATGAACCTTTTAATCGCACGTTGAGTTGCAACCTTTAGCTGCCAAATTTTAAATAATTAGGTTATACTTTTCTATGAGCTAATCCGCCTTTCCCAAGATTTGTCCATAACCGTGGACACGGCTTTTCGAAAAGATTTACCCTCCGGTACCGTCCGACCCCTTACCTGATCATTTAGCTCTCTTCCTTGGAAAGCCGGCAGGGTAGGCACGGTTAAACCTTTACAATGTATGAGACTATCCAAGTGTCATCGTGGCGACAGGACAAGTTTACCCAGCCTATTTCAGCCCCTGCCCCCATCGCCACATCCTAAACACCACCATCCTCATCGTTTCTTTTTCCACCCACACACTCACACGCAAATGGAAAATAGCAAACTAGAGGACCCTTGGATACGCCCGCACAAATTATTCGGTTAAAGGGGATTCCATATGTCCCCACCGTTGGAAGCATGCTCGGTTCTTGGTTCTAGCTAAAAGCACTCTCAGCCTAGGCGGCAGGAATGAGGCAAAACACCATCCCTAGATGGCAACTCATCCAAGCCTTTAAACAATTTAATTAAGTACTAGAAACATCCTCCACCTTGTCCGAACATTCCACCAATTTCATAATCATGGAATTTAATCAACGGACATAAAGCATTTGACTAAGCATGGCTAAGCATCACTAAGCATATATATATATATACAACAATTATATCTTTGTCTCCGGCCAACACATCAAACCTAGGGTTCGTAGGAGGGGAAACATGTATGGGTTCGGGGAAAAACATGCATACATAGGAGACTCTAGCATTGACCAAAATTGACTTAGAATCGAATGCAATATTATGGTGGATAAAATAAGTTTATAAAACAATAGGATGCTAGATGCCAAGAAGGTTAGGTTATCTCTTTTCTTGCTGCCGGGGCGTGTAGTACTACTCGTCGGAATAGGCGAGGGAACCCTCGACTCCGGAATCTATCGATACCCAAAAATAATACTCCCTCCGTTCCTTGATGTAAGGTGTATAGTTTTTTGAGAAAAATTCCAAAATATAAGGTGTATTATGATTTTTAGACAATTTCACTACTCCAAAGATGAGTTAAATACTTCCACTGAAATATTTGACAGATTTTTTTTAATTTGTAGCTGTTAGTAACACCTCTCTCTCCGATTCTCTCCATGTGAAATGATTGCACCATGTATAAAAATCACATGTCTTAATATTCTCGCCAGAAAACTATACGCACTATATTGAGGAACGGAGGGAGTATAAAAGAACAAATAAATCACACGAAGCCAAGGTGCAATGCTCAATCATGATGACATGTCAAATTTATGCAAAGATATCATCATTTAATTTATCTAATAAATTAAATGGAGTTCCAAATAATTAGTGCAATTATTTGGAAACAACCCCATATTTATCTTAGTGAGCACATTATTTATAATTTATAACATTACAAAAGAAGAGGCTTAAATATGCATGAACATGACATGATTGGATAGGTTTTGTTCTTCCGATCATTTGGCACCTTATTTGTAATTTTCCGAGTTTCGATGAATAAATAGTGAATTAAATAATTATTCGAATTTAATTCATTTAATCCATTAAATAATAACATCAAATAAATATTTGTGATCATGATGTGATATTAGCATGGTTTGATAGCATTTGAAGTGCTCATCACATTGATATTTTATTCATAATTTTTGGTTAATTATTTAACAAGTTATGAGTTTTCCCAATTTGGTATTATTTAAGCCATTTTAGGAATTATTAATTAAACAGCAAGAATTTAAATTCAAAAGAACATTACAATTATTCTAACCTGTAGAGTTTGTTTTTCTGAACAATTTGGTATTTTATTTGTTAAATTTGGACCAATATTCAAATAGTTATGAATTATTTTATTTTAAATGAAAAACTATTTTTACTGTTTGGGCCGGCCTCCAAACCGGCCCAGGCCGGTTTCCAGGCCGGGCTGGTGTCCGAAGCGGCCGGCCTCCTGGCCGGCCCAGGCCGGGGCTCAAGCCCGGGCTCAGGCCGGGGGGTGACCCGAGGCAGCCGGCCTCGTGGCCGGCCCAGGCCGGTACCTAGGCCGGGCATACGCCTGAGGCGACCGGCCTCCCGGGCGGCCTAGACCGGTGCCCAGGCCGGGCATACGCCTGAGGTGACCGGCCGTCTGGCCGGCCCAGGCCGGTGCCCAGGCCGGGCACACGGTGGCGAGCGATGCCGGCGGTGAGGTCCAGTGACCGTCGGCGGGAGAGGAAGAGGGGGCGCGGAAAGGAGCCAGAAAGAACGTGGTGTTCACCTGGAACTCGAAGGCGTGGACGGGGAGGTACGGCGAGGCCGGCGGTCGGAGCGGGAGGGAGAAGGCCCGATTCGCTCGGGGTGAGGCTTCCCAGCACGCCACCGTCGGCGAGGAGGGAGAGGAGCTCGAGGCGAAGCTCCCCGTAGGCTTCGATCGACGCGGGGAGGACCGGGACGAAGGCGGCGAGCTTGGTAACCGAGCGGCGATGGAGGAGCTCGGGAGGTGAGAGCGAGCGAGACGAGGGGGAGCAGATGGTGGGAATGGGTCGCGGGGCAAGTGGGGGTCCGGGTGGGGTGACCACCATGGCCACGGGGCAGGCACACCGACATGGGCTCCGGGGGGGGGGAGCCATGGCATTGCGCAAGTGGCCATGGCCGGCACTGTGGATAAGAAAGAAAAGAAAAAATCGCGAAAACCCCCTGGCCCAAATTTCTGTATTTGCAAAAAGGTCCAGTGGTACTTTAATGAATTTATTTGAGGCATCTAAACCTTTTTATAAAATCTGCAAAAATTCAAGTGGCCTCCCCTTGACCTTTATAATCTCCACAAAAATTGGTTTGGCAAAATAAAATGTTTTGCACCATATTTGTTCATAGGGTTTAATTAAGGTCATTTTTGATAACTCCCAAATTGCATTTATTTGGAGCACTTAAACATTTCCAAAAAATGATGAAATTATTCATGTAGGCTCATATTATAACAATGAAGCTCCCCATGAATTTAATTTGAATCTTTGGAAAGTTTAACTTGGTTTCAAAAATAGATTTGAATTAAACCAATTTTGGATTCTCAATTTCATTTCTTATTTGGCAATATTCAGACTTTGAGCATTGGTTATAAAATGTAAACTTGGAACTTCCTAAACAATTTGGAAGTCCAAGAATGATTGTTTGCCAAATTAAGCAAGTGCATTGGTTTGGAGGTTTGGGAAGTTTGTTTCCCCATTTTAGTTGCTTGCATAAGTGGATAGTTAGAAATAGCAATTTCATATGGATGCCATGATGCAAACAAGAATGTAAAAAGTGGAAAATTCTTCGTATTTTTCATTACCAAACTGGGGTTGTTACATCTCTCCTACTTCTTTATGCTTTTTCTTTTTCTTTTTCTTTTTCTTTTTAGGAGGACTAGCAATGTTATTCTCAGCTAATTGAGACTCTCGTTCAATTCTTTTAGGATGTCCCTCAGGATATAAAGGATCCTGAGTAGAAGCACCACCTCTAGTTGCAATACCAAAAGCATGTTTATCATCCTTTTTAACAGTTTCAGCAAGCAAATCTTTTTGCACTTTAGCGATTTGTCAAGTTGAGTTTGAACCATGGTAAAATGCTTGGTAAGTCCTTTGACATCATTAGCAGTTCTTTCTAAAATGTCATGCAAATTTTTAACGATATATAAAATTTCTTGCAGTTGATTTTGAACTTGCGTATTGAAATGAGTCTGCTTAATAATAAAGTTATCAAATTCATCCAAACATTGATCAGGAGGTTTCCTATGAGGAACATCACTCGCATTAAAGTCAAGAAGAGGGTGTACCTCTACCATAGGGGAATGAGTGATAGGCTCACATAACGCTTCAATAGGTGGTAGATTTTTAACTTCTTCGGCTTTTATACCTTTCTCCTTAAGAGTTTTCTTTGCTTCCTGCATAGTTTCAGAATTTAGCAAATGTATGCCCCTCTTCTTTGATGTCTGAGCCGGCACTGGTGGTGGTGTTGGTGGCGGCTCGGGTGTCGACCAATCATCATGATTCTGGCTTATTTTAACTAGTAATTCTTCAGCTTCATGAGGAGTCCTTTTCCTGAAAACACAATTAGCACAACTATCCAAATATGTTCTAGATTCATCTGTTTGTCCATTATAAAAGATATCAATGAGCTCGTTTTTAGGTATCTTGTGCCCAGGCCGTGCCCTGAGTAAGGCACAAAACGTTCCCAAGATTGGGTAGACACTCTTTCTCAATTTGTTTAAAACTGAAAATTCTTTGCAAAGTAGCGTGTTGCACATGAGCATGATAATATTTTTCAAAGAAGATTTTTACTAATTCATCAAAGCTTTTGATGGATCCACTAGCTAAATTGTTAAACCAAGTTTTAGCTTCATTTTTCAATGAAAAGGGAAAAAGCTTTGTTGTGTAATAACCTTGTTTCTTCTTATCGTCAGAAAACAACCTACTCAAAGTAGTGAGTTTACTCATGTGTTCTATAGCATTATCATTTTCTTTTCCATCAAAAGGTTCATTTTCAACAATAGATATGAGTGACAAGTCAATGGAAAAATCATAATCCTTTTCAGTAATGCTAATAGGAGATGTGGCAAACTCAGGATCATGAGCAGGTTTTATAATTCATAGCATGTTTTTCAAGAAGTTTCTTCCGTATCTCAGGATCGGAAGTGTCAATTTCCATACTTGCTCTAATGAATTCATCATCAATTTCAACATAAGCATCATCAGGATAACTACTACCATAATTCCCCTTCTCAGGAGAGACAACAGGTGTAATAATATTTTCATTAGGAATTTCACCAGTTTCAATCCGTTGTAGGTGAATCAAAAGCAGCTTTAGAGTTGAGAGCAGTACCTTTCCTTGTGGTGGATGGTAGTATCAGAAACTTAGGATCACGCTTATCCTTCATAATAAAGAATAGATTGCAGCAGATAGAGAGCTTTGCTCCCCGGCAACAGCGCCGGAAAATAGTCTTGATGACCCACAAGTTTAGGGGATCGCAATAGTCTTCGAGGAAAGTAAAACCCAAATTTATTGATTCGACACAAGGGGAGCCAAAGAATATTTATAAGCCTTAGCAGCTGATTTGTCAGATCAGCTGCACCTGGAAAGTAACTCACTTGGTGCAATTTATCAGTACCAATAGTAGTATAACATCAGCAGTGAATAAGTAACACCAGTAATAATGTAAAGACAACAATAGCAGCAATTGTAGTGACAGCAGGATTAAAACACCGTAGGCATGGGGATGTAAATACGGGCGCTGCATGGATGAGATAGTTCATGAAATAATTAACAAGGCAATATGCAGGTAAACAAATAAATAGTATCGAGGTGCTAATAAACATAGGCATGTATTCCGTAGGTAGTCGTGCGTGCTCGTAATGAGAAACTTGCACGACATATTTTGTCTATCTCGACCGCGGTGGACACGGCTTTTTCTGACCTTCCCGATGCAAAATGGTGGTG
The DNA here is from genome assembly GCA_012064385.1 of Puccinellia tenuiflora. Classification (NCBI taxonomy): domain Eukaryota; kingdom Viridiplantae; phylum Streptophyta; class Magnoliopsida; order Poales; family Poaceae; genus Puccinellia; species Puccinellia tenuiflora. Next base: position 345,736 of record QRDG01001718.1, on the reverse strand, counting down.
CTAGCCTCATCCTCTAGGACCGCGGGCATTGGGTTGTTCCCGCCGTTGGAGCATATCTAGCAGATCCCTTAAAAGGGGCGGAATTGAGAAATAACCGTCGAGTATAGTTTTTGCGCTGAAGAACCGACCCGAACAGACCCCGCAAATTGTACCGACATATAATTTTTTTTAAAGACTGACTTGTAAACACCCCTCTAATCTTTAAAATCACAGACTAGCAGGCCGACCCGACTGTGCCCTCTATTGGAATGAAACCGTTGGCGGGAGGGATATTCAGGACGCATCGGCGACCTTCTGCCACAGAACTTGCCAGAATCTGACTGTCTTCCGCACCGACCCAAGTTGCGTGTTGGAATAGGCTTGTGTTCTGGGCCGGCTCGGAGGAGTCGATAGTCTATTGGGTCCGAGGGACCCGAGAGAGTGTGCCGACTCAGGGAGTGTCCCGAGTCGAGTCGTCGAGTCGGAGTCTGTTCTGATTCGACAGTAGTGGTAACCGGGACTCAAGTAGTTATCGGGTCCGGCAGGTGCGCTGTACAGTTCGTACAGTAGAGTAGGTAGATAGGACGTGCTAGACGTCACCTATAGTGTAAACGAGTCTGTGGCGTCATCCACAGTGAACTCGTGTCATGACGTCATCAACAGTGGCGGTATGGCATGACATAGTGTAGGCCCCGCCACGTCAAGTCGGACGTGACGGGATAGTGGACTTTATGGCTCCGGCCAGCCCCAGCCCCTATTTAAAGAAAAAGGAGAAAATTGAGGCAAAACTTGTTCATTCCACAAACACACCTCCCCTTCTTCCTCTCTCCCGGTGCTCTCCTCTCCCGCTCTCTCTCTCTCTCTTTCTCCCGATTCACATTTAGGGCCAACAATTGGTATCAGAGCCTCGTGAGTTTGAGAGCTCACCAGAGATGGCACCGGAGACAGGTGCACTCGTTCTCGGAGCAGGCAAGCTCGCGGAGGAGGAGCAGAAGGCCGGCGGAAGCTCGGTGGTGTTCCAACGAGTTGTCCGTGATTCCGGTGGTTCATGACCGATGCTCACGCGGTCGAACTACGCGGACTGGGCCCTCCTTATGCAGGTCATGTTGGAGGCACGCCAGGTCTGGGTCGCCGTCAGCAACGGGATGCCAGAGTGCGAGACGGACCGCGCAGCAATGGAGTATCTGCTACGCTCCGTCCCGCCGGAGATGATCTCCACCCTCGCCGCCAAGAAGACGGCGAAGGAAGCTTGGGACACGGTGAAGACCATGCGACTCGGGGTAACCCGGGTGCGTGACGTGAAGGCAACGGCGCTGAAGAAGCAGCTCCAGAGCATCAAGTTCGCGGACGGCGAGGACATCGACGACTTCGGCATGCGCCTGTCATCCCTCGTGTCGCAGCTCGGTGTACTCGGAGTCAACATCGATGAGCCGGAGGTCGTTTGTAGCGCCCCGACCTCAGAACTATACAGTGGAATGTTGTGTAACCGGTCATGCTACACAATCGAGGGTTACTGGGTTTACCAATCCCAGGCCAAAACTCATTGGCAGGTGTGCTCGGAATGGATCATCGGCACACAACACCTCGATCATGCCATAAGCTCAGACATCGCTTCCATGTATAGTAAAGAGACCGAGACTTGTGGAACAACTGGCACATTGCATGACTCTACGACACAAAAACATATAGCAACTCATATAACGAGAAGATTACAAATATTACACATCAAAAGGTCACAGACCAACAATTCATCAAGCGGAAGCGGGTAGCGTTGTCTAATACAACAAGATGCAAATTATGGCCTAAGAGGCCTACAGATAAACAATTCCCAGCCAGCTTGTTCCACGGTCCCAAGCTGCCACCTGGGAACCCCAGTCTAGTAGTCGACGTCAACGAAGAACCCACCTAGCTGCTCGGTGTCGTCCTCCTCTCAAATACAAATATAATGACAGCAAAGAGAGACTGAGTACGATGTACTCGCAAGTTTAGTAGGGCGATATAGGCCCGATGACTGACGGAGGCTCTAAAGCTTTATATGTATTTCTTTTGCGTAAAGCTAGTTTTCATAAACCGAAACATAAATGACACATGGCTTTCATCTACTCAAAATAGTTTTATAAAGGGGTAAGAGAGTAATCTTTTCCTCTTCGGTTCTCGTCGAACCTACTTGTAACCATCACCACTCATCTCCACCAAAGGCACTCCCTCGAATCACCATCGAGGAAATGAACCTTTTACACACACGTTGAGTTGCAACGTTTAGCTGCCAAATTAATTAATTAAGGTTAAGGTTCTCTATGATCCCGTATATCCATTCCCAAGGCGTCCATAACCGCGGACACGGCTTTTTGAAAAGATTAACCCTGCAGGGGTGTACTATTTTACCCACCAGTACCGTCCGGCTCACCTGATTGGTCCTCTTCCAGGGAAGACCGGCGAGTGGGCGCGGTTAAACCTTTACCTCCCGTGAGACTATCCAAGAGTCATCTGTGGTCACAGGACAGGTTCAGTGCCTATTTCAACACCCTGCCCCATCGCCACGTCCTAAACACCACCATCCTCATCAATCCTTTTTCCGCTCACACACACCGCAAATGGAAAAGCGAACTAGAGGACCCTTGGATACGCCCGCACAAGTTATTTAGTTAAAGGGGATTCCATATGTCCCCACCAATGGCAGCACGCTCAGACCTTGGTTCCGAAGACAGGAACTCGCACTTAGGGGCAAGAGTGAGGCAAAACACCATCCCCGATGGCAACTCACCCAAGCCTACTTAGCATTTTAATTAAGCACCCCACATATCCACCATGCCCGAATCATTCCATCGACATCAAAAATTATGGAATTCAACAACGGACATTGCTAGCATTTGACTAAGCATAGCTAAGCATATATATATTTGTCTCAGGCCAACACATCATCTCTAGGGTTCATAGGTAGGGATACATGTGATTGGCTCGGGAAAAACATGCATTCATAGGATTCTCTATATTTTGATCAAAGAGACATTTGAACCGCATGCAATATTGTGGTGGATAAAATAAGTTTATAAAACATTAGGATGCTAGAATGCCAAGAAGGTTAGGTTATCTCTTGCCTTGCTGCCGGGGCGCGTAGTACTGCTCGTCGGGGTAGGTATCGTTAACCTCGACTTCGGAATCTATCGATACCCAAAAGAAATACACAGAACACATAAATCACAAGAACACAAGGTGAAATGCTCAATCACATGATGATATGTGAAATTGATGCAAGGATATCAACATTTAGTTTATCTAACGATTTAAATGGAGTTCCAAATAATTAATGCAATTATTTGGAAACAACCCCATATTCTCCTTAATGACCACATTCTTCATAAATTATTAAATTATTAGAGAAGTGGCTCAATATGCATGAACATGACATGAAATGGGTAGGGTTTGTTATTCCGATCATTTTGGTACTTTATTTGTAATTTTCGGAGCACCGATGAATAAATAGCAAATTAAATAAATAATTAAATTGAATTCCTTTAATCCAATTATGAATAACATCATATAAGGATTTGTGATCATGATGTGATAAGTGTATGGTTTGATAGCATTTGTCATGTTGATCACTTTGATATTTTGTTCATAATTTTTGGATACATATTTAATAAGTAATGAATTTCCCAAATTAGGTATTACTTAACCCATTTTAGGAATTCTTAAATAACTATAAGAATATAATTCAAAAAGGAAATTACAATGATTTCAAATTGGTAGAGTTGGTTTTCCTGAACATTTGGAAATTTGATTTGTCGAATTTGAAGCATTTTTCAAATAGTTATCGATTATTTAAAATTGTTTTAAAATTAAAAGGGGAAACCTTTTTCCCTGGCAGGCCGGCCTCGAGCCGGCCGGGCCGGGGTGCAGGCCGGGGAGGTGGCCGAATGAACCGGCCTTTGGCCGGCCCAAAACGAGCCCGGGCCGGGTGTCCAGGCCGGGCACCCGCACGAGGCGTCCGGCCTCAGGCCGGCCCAGGCGACGGCCAGGCCGGGCAGGCGGTGCTCCTGTGCTGACGACGATGACGTCGCCGGCGACCAAAATCGGGCGGCGGGAGAGGGGAAGAGGGGCGCGGGGAAAAATTGCCAGAAGAAGAGGAGCTCACCCGAGCTCAGATGCGTGGACGGCGACGGCGCGGAGGGAGGATTCGCCGGGAGATGCGGCCGGCGACGGCGCGGCCGAGGCGGGGAGGTCGTGGACAATTTCGTCGATCCCGACCACCCCGGCTCGAATTCGCGGGTGAGGAGGGAGAGGGGGAGACGGCGGAGCGAGCGTTGGCCTCGGCTGGTCTCGAGAACGTCCAAAATGCGGCGAATCAACGGTGACGGCGTCGGAAAGGAGCAGGACGGCTAGGGGAACGAAGAACGCCCTCGATCCAGAATTTACGGGAGAAAAAGGAGGGAGGGGGCAGGTGCACGACGGTCTGGACCTCCTTGTCCCCCAGGGCCACGGCGGCAAACGGCATGGGTGTCGCCAGCACGACGGCATGGCGCCAGGACGCCATCGGCCACAGTGGAGGGGAGAGAGAGGGAAAAGGAGTTTCGCGAAAAACTCCCTGGAACTTTTAATTAAATTCCAAACAAGTCCAGCAGCAGGTTTTAACCAATTAATTAAGGCACCAGGACATTTTTATAAAATGTGCAAAAATTCATGTGGGCTCCAATTAAGCTTTTAAACCTCCACAAAAATTGGTGAGGCAAAATAAAATGTTTTGGCCAACATTTGTTCACAGCTTTGCATTTAAATTATTTTTGACAATTTCCAAAATGTATTTAATTGAAGCACTTAAACATTTCCAAAAATAGTGAAAATATTCATGGAGATTCTCACAATCATATTGAAGCTCCCCATTATTTTAGTTTGAATTTTTGGAAAACTTAAATTGGTTCCAAAAATGGAATTGAATTAAACCAAGTTTTGGGACTCTCAATTTTATTTATTATTTGGCAACATTTGGAAAAATAGAAAAAAGGTTGTAAGATGCAAAAGTGGAACTTCCTAAACAATTTGGAAGCTCATTGAGTTGTTGCCAAGTTGGGCATTGCATTTGGGTTGGAAGTTTAGGAAGGGTTTGCTTCCTTTGTTTTAATTTCTAGGTGTTGCTTTATTTTAAAATTATCAATTTAAATATGTATGCCATGATGCAATGCAGAACAAAAAGTGAAAATTTGGCCCATAATTTAGGGTACTAATCTGGGGCTGTTACATCGTTCGTAAGTTCCTCTCTGTGGTACCCAAGAAATTCTCGCAGATGGCATGCTCCATCGAGACCCTGCTCGACCTCGACACGCTCTCCATCGAAGAGCTCATCGGCCGACTCAAGGTGGCCGAGGAGCGCTACGAGCTGGAGGAGCCGGTGGTCAAGCAAGCCGACAGATGAGTGGTTTGCGCGGATGAAGCTGCGAGATGGAGGCTCATCGTCCAGCCAAGCCGGACGCGGCGGTGGCAAGCCGCGTGGATGCGGCAAGGGCAACCCGGGTGCGAGAGGCACCAGGAACCGCGACACGAAGGACTCGTGTCGGTACTGCAGAGTCGTCGGCCATTGGGCGTGAGACTGCCGCAAGAAGAAGCGCGAGGAGGACGAGGCCCACCTCGTGTGCGGCGGAGGCGACAACGACGACGTGCTGCTCATGATGCAGGCGTGCACCATGGCAACTGCCCCGCAACTCCCAGCGTCGACTCAGGCGGAGTCGGGCGCATCGGAGGCAGCACCCTCGTCTCGACCGGTGCCAGAGTCACGGACTCGACCGGTGGTGGAGTCGGAGGGAGTGTCGACTCCTCCGAAGGAGCACTCGCGGATCCATTGGGTCGTGGAGTGGGACATGCCGGCTCAGGAGGAGCCGAAGAAGGCGACTCGAGAGGAGTCGGCCCTGTCGACTCCCGAGGAGTCGACCCTCTTACTGCTGGAGGAGAAGGCGCACGTCAACCTGGCGCAAGGAGGGGACGCCAAGGAGGGCGTCTGGTACCTCGACTTGGGCGCCACCAATCACATGACTGGTGACCGCGCCGCGTTCGCGAAACTCGACACCAGCATCGTCGGAACCGTCAAGTTCGACGACGGCTCGCATGTCGACATCTGCGGGCAAGGGACGGTGCTATTCGTCTGCAAGTCAGGCGAGCACCGGGCCATCACCGGGGTGTACTACATACCCCGGTTGAACACGCAGATCATCAGCCTGGGCCAGTTCGATGAGAATGGCTGCCAGGCGCTGATTGAGGACGGGCTCCTCCGAGTGCGTGATAGGGAGCGGAAGCTCCTGGTGAAGGTCAGGCGGGAGCCGAACCGGATGTACAAGCTGACAGCACGAGTCGCCCAGCCTGTGTGCTTGGCAGTGCACGCAGGTGCCGACTCAGCCTGGACTTAGCATGCGAGGTTTGGGCACCTCAACTTCGACAGCCTGCGCCGACTCACGAAAGGTGGCATGGTGCGTGGCCTCCCTCTGGTGGAGCACGTGAACCAGCTCTGCAACGCCTGCCTCGCAGGGAAGCAGCGGCGAGCCTCCTTCGCCAAGCAGGCGAAGTTCCGGGCGAAGGAGCAACTCGAGCTGGTCCATGGTGACCTCTGCGGGCCGATCACCCCGGCAACTCCAAGCGGAAAGAGGTACTTCCTCTTGCTTGTCGACGACTTGACGCGGTACATGTGGCTCGCCCTTCTTGCGACGAAGGACGAGGCTGTAGCCGCCATCCTTCGACTCCAGGCGGGAGCCGAGTCGGAGTCCAGCTGCAAGCTGCGCACGCTGAGGACGGATCGCGGAGGCGAGTTCACCTCCGGCTCCTTCATGGCATACTGCACAGAGCTCGGAGTGGAGCGTCACCTGACGGCTCCTTACTCCCCGCAGCAGAACGGCGTCGTGGAACGACGCAACCAGACGATTGTGGGCATGGCCCGTAGTCTGCTGAAGGCCAAGAGAGTCCCCGGTGAGTTCTGGGGTGAGGCGGTGTCGACGGCCGTGTTCATATTGAACAGGTCGCCCACCGAGAGCGTGGACGGCATGACGCCGTTCGAGGCCTGGCATGGCCGCAAGCCGGATGTGCACTACATGCGCACGTTCGGGTGCATGGCGCATGTCAGAGAGACGCGACCCGGGCTGAAGAAGCTCGACGATCGCAGTAGGCCGATGATCTTCGTGGGGTATGAACCTGGCACGAAGGGTTATCGGGCCTACGACCCGGCTACAGGCCGAGTCGTCATCACCCGCGACGTGGTGTTCGACGAGAACGCGCGTTGGGACTGGAGTTCTCCGGACTCTCTGGTGAACACGTTCGGAGGCGATTCCTTCATGGTCGAGCACATGGTGTTCGAGCCGAAGCCGACTCCAGGGGACGGGAGTGCGGGTCCTAGACCCAACTCGCCGCCCTCTCCAGGTCCGACATCCCCGACTCCAGGAGCCGGGAGTGAGTCGCCCCCAGCCGGTTCTCCAACAACACCGGGGTATCCGACAGCCGAGTCACCGACTCCGGCTGTCACTGGCGTCGAGTTCGTCACGCCACCATCAAGGTATGCAAGTATGCTTGATGTAGAAGACGACACCGAGCTCGAGCACCGGTTCCGCACTCTGCAGAACGTGCTCGACGCAGGTCCGGCTCAGGAGCCGGACGAGGAGCTCCACTTCCTCACCTCCGAAGAGCCCGGCTCGTTCGATGAGGCCAAGTCGAACGCCAGCTGGAGGCGTGCGATGCAGGAGGAGCTCGAGGCCATCGAGTCCAACTCGACTTGGCGGCTCGCCACCTTACCACCAGGTCACCGCGCGATCGGCCTGAAGTGGGTCTACAAGGTGAAGAAGGACGCGCATGGCGAGGTCCTTAAGCACAAAGCTCGCCTGGTGGCGAAGGGCTATGTGCAGCGGCACGGGGTCGACTACGACGAGATCTTCGCTCCCGTGGCCCGACTTGAGTCAATCCGACTCCTGCTGGTGGTGGCCGCAGACTCGGGTTGGGACGTCCATCACATGGACGTCAAGTCATCCTTCCTCAACGGCGAGTTGGAGGAAGAGGTGTACGTGTAGCAGCCAGCCGGCTTCGCTGCAAAGGGGAAGGAGCATCTGGTGCTCCGACTCGACAAGGCGCTCTACGGCCTCAAGCAGGTGCCAAGGGCATGGAACACCAAGCTCGACGCATGCCTCGTCAAGCTCGACTTCACCAGGTGCGAGTCGGAGCATGGCATGTACGCGCGGGGCGTGATGCCGACTCGACTCCTCGTCGGAGTCTACGTCGACGACTTGGTGATCACGGGCTCCGACTCCAGCGACATCGACAAGTTCAAGCTGGAGATGCAGAGCCTGTTCCAGATGTCCGACCTCGGACTGCTGAGCTACTACCTCGGCATTGAGGTCTGACAAGGGCCAAGCGGGATCGACATCTCGTAGGCGGCCTATGCCCAGAAGCTGCTGGAGAAGGCAGCGATGGCCGGGTCCAACCCCTGCCAGGTGCCCATGGAGCCGCGCTTCAAGCTGTCCAAGAACAGCACGGCTCCACCGACGGATGCGACCGAGTACCGAAGCATCGTCGGGAGCCTCCGGTACTTGGTGCACACTCGACCGGATCTGACTTTCGCAGTCGGGTTCGTGTCTCGCTTCATGGTGGCGCCAACTCAAGAGCATTTGGCGGCTGTGAAGCACATCCTACGCTACATCGCCGGGTCGCCTCGACTCGGATGTAGGTATGGTAGAGGTGCAGGTGCACCACGCCTCGTCGGCTACAACGACAACGACTTGGGTGGGGACGTCGACTCGTGCAAGAGTACGTCTGGCACGATATTCTTTCTGGGGAGCAGCCCAGTGACCTGGCAGTCCAAGAAGCAGTCAGTCGTGGCTCTCTCGAGCTGCGAGTCCGAGTACGTGGCTGCTGGCACGGCTGCTTGCCAGGGGATCTGGCTCTCTCGGCTGCTGGCCGAGTTCAGTAGCGGCGAAGCTGAGCAGGTGGTGCTCAAGGTCGACAACAAGTCGGCAATCGCGCTCGCCAAGAATCCCGTCTTGCACGAGCGCACAAAGCACATCGAGCTGAAGTACCACTTCATTCGAGACTGCGTGGAGGCGAAGAATATCGAGTTGGAGTTCGTACCCTCCGAACATCAACTCGCGGACATGCTGACCAAGCCACTTGGACGAGTCCGCCTGGCGGAGCTGTGCTCAAGGATCGGCATGGTCGAGCTCGACCATAGCGGAGGGGCTCCTGAGGTCGTGCACCCGTGTTGGCTACCTAGCTAGCTGAGAGCTAGATCGATCGATCGGCATGCGAGCTAGCTGGCTGACCGGCCCGTGGTCGACCTGGTTGGAGAGGCTAGCTTAGCGACTAACTAGCCCGCTGTTGATTTTATTGAATGGAGAGACTAGCAACTTTACGCAGTGCGACGAAACTAAAGATGGAGGAAGATGAAGGAACATTCTGTGGCATATTTTATTTTACTGGTCGAATTCGATCGTAGCCTAAATCAGTCTTTAAAACATGTTTTTCGTGAACTGTATATATCTGGTTGAGAATTGAGATACTCTTACACTCGATACGGTTAGAGCCCTGAAGGAGTTCGGCAAAAAAAGAAGCAAAAGGAGTTAGGCAGTTGGAAACGATGCATGTCTGAATGTCTGACTTTAACAAATGAAGATTGGAGACCGAAAAATCGCTTTAGTGCACGGGCTACATGTAGCTATTTTTTCGAACTTTTTTACAATTGATATTTTAAAGTTTTAAAAAATTCTGAGAAAAATTCTAGAGGTTGACAATGATGTATTCTATCTATAGTTCTGCAAATTTTCGATCCAAAATAGTTTGTATTAAAGCCTACATAAATTCTGACAAATGTGACATTTTCGATGTTCACGACCTCAGGTTCAGAAATTTGTAAATTTGTGATTTTTACACAGGTCAAAATACAGAATATTTTGGATCTTTATTTTGTACACTAGTAGTAGAAACAATTATTGTCTGCCTCTAGGAATTTTTTTCACATTTTTTTCAAACTTGAAAATATGGTTTTCGAATTCTTTAAAAAACAGGCTCCATGGAGCCCATGCTCCAGAACGCCTCACTCGATTGGATTGGAGACGCCCTACACATCATCAGTTTCATTTGAACGGACTGTAACGTACAGTACCGAGAAGCCAGTGAAAGAGGGTAGTAAACCGAATGGAATGTATATATTGTTGATAAACAGGTAAACACAGGCCTCTAGAGAACAGAGACAGGGCAGCAGCACACCAGCAAAGACTACATGAACCTGACAAATCTAATGATAAATATAGTTCCTAAGCCCTCTCCGTCCGTCTCAGCTAAAGAGCTAACCCTTGTTTACCGGCTCTTGTACTGCTGGCTTTGCCCTTTTATGTACACACACGAGCAGTTGGGTTTTATTTGGCCCGAGCACCAACTAGTTAGCAAAACCCTCACACGTCTTGTAATCTTATTACCACGCCATCATGCTTATATCTTCGTTGAGGTCAAACAACAAGTGCCCTTTCTCGTCGCGGTTATTCTCCTCTTCAAGCTTTGGCACCTGCGAAACATCAGCAAGATCTTCAGTGGAAAATCCAGCAAGCAAGCATGAGAACTGCATATAAGTTACAAGCAAAGTGGATGACACCAACTACACGGATCCAGTAGTAAAGATTCTACAGGAAGCAGGAGCTGGGGAATCACGAGACAGTGTAATAATACAAACAGTCGTGCTCGCTGATGCTATCAGACAGACACCACACATGCCATGCCATCATCTACTAGTACAATGCAAAGCGTTTTCTTCAAGGAATCAAAGGCCAAGCAGCAGCTGCTACTGGCAACGCATATATAATAGTTACTCTCCATTTACTACTAGTGTTGATCTGTAAATCGTTTTGAACACGCATCCGTCGTGGCATGGCCACGTTGCCGACCCGGTGGGCTACGATGTGCGCACAAGCTAGGGACCCACGTTTCCGGGCTGACACGTAGTAAAAGCCGAGTCCGCTTTACAACAACCCGATAGCACACCGAGACAGGAAAAGCTTTCTCTTTCCCAAAAAAAATTTCAAAAATTATTTACGGTTATTTTCCTTTGGTCGCGTTTTACGTCTACAGTTGCTCAAAAAAAAAAATACTCCAAAGGATCTGTAGACGGAGCGGCCACACGGGCTGGACCCACACGGACCGCTTGGGAATCGGCGTCGGAAACCTACAAGAAAGAGGAAGCCGGTCTACATCTTGCAAAGCAAGACAGAACGAAACGAAATTTACTGCATATCAGGGGAAAAATATGTAATCCTCAAGCTAGATGCTCCCAGATGAGGAAAGAACACTTCCAGGAAATTAAATGAAGATCGAGTCAAAAACGCAGGGAAAAGGATAACAAGACACATTGGCCCATGGAGTCCACGCTCAGGGAGAAGAAGAAGCTATCTATCTATCACCACATGATGGCGACGGGGATTCGTCTACAGCACAGCACACACTCACACACGTATATAATTCCAAATCCCTAACTAACGACACACAATAATTAGTCTTCAATTCAAATCACATCCGGCCTTCTCTTCTCAAATCACACAATAACTAGTAAAAATATGATTTTTTTCTTTTATACTAGTACCAAATATCGGTGGCAGCTGCACTAGTTGGACGGAGCGATGAATGCGGGAGACCGAACTACCCTGCTGCCGCCGCGAGGTGTGCAAGGAACTCGCCGCCGCCCCGATGGCCGAGGCGACGGCTTCTCTCTACTTTCCGAAAACCAACCCGTCACGAAAACGACCCAGAGTTGATGGTGAAACGCCCCGTGTATGGGGGGCTTCTTTTTTGTTTTGTTTGAAAAGAATTTTTGTTTTGTGGAAGACAAGAACTTCATCTTCTAGTAGATTCTATCCACATACTAGAACTGGAGTTCAAGCATTACCGACGCGTCTAAACCTACGGGACAACAACGAAGAAGAAATCGCGCAGAAGATGCAAGGGAAGAGATCATTTTATCGGAGCTGCTAGCCACAAGATATAGCCGACAGACCAATCGGGAATTTTCCACTCATAGAACTGACGAGATTCAGACGGAGAATACCGCGTCGCGGTGTCATAACCACATCAGGGATGTGGCAAAATTGTTTTGATACATTCACGAGCAGTGAGACCGACGAGTCAAAAAAAAAAAAAAAAAAACAGATGCAAAAAAGCGAACAAAGATTGGCACCCAAGAAAAGAGAATCCAAAGCGAGACAATAGCGCCGTGGAACCCGCAAAGAGTGGGGGAAAGGAGGGAGACGGTAAGGTAGTAATAAAACTCACCTCGACTTTAACGGCGGGGTCGCCGTCCGCCCGCGTGCGCTTCGCCGGCGAGCTGCACCCCTCGTCGCCGCTGGACGGATGTCCAGATCTCGTCGCCCCGCGCGCCTTGCGCTTGGCCGTGGACCGCTCCGCTTCATCCCCGCTCGACGACGCCCCGAATCGAGCGGCGTTGGCGAAGTCAAAGGGGGTCTCCGGGCTCGACGCCGCCGTGAAGAAGGCCTCCTTCCGCGCGGCCACCTTCTCGCCCACGAGCGCCCGCTCCACGCCGCTCGTCGAAGGGCCGAATCCGGACGGCGACCCCCGCCGCGCGGCCGAGACGAACTCGCGGCTGACCTTTCGAACGCGACAAGGGGGCGACCACGCCGCCGCCTCCTCGCTGGACCTGGAAGACGCGGTGGATCTGGCGGGGAAGGGCTGCCACAGCCGCGCGAAGAGGCCGTCCAGGGAAGGCGACCATCCGCTCGCCCGCGCACGCGGCGGGCCCCGTGGCCGCTTCGGCCACCCCTCCGGCAGAGGCGGGAGCTCAGCCTCCGGCTCTACGGACGGCGCCGCGGCGAGTTCCTCGGACGGTGGATGAATCCAGTCCGGCCAGCGTGTCAGTTTCCTGGTCCGGAGGCTGAGTAGTATCTTGGCGGCCGCGACCGCGCTACGCTGCTCGTCGTAGTCCGCCATGGCGATGGGAAGAAGAAGGCCCAAGGAAGGAACACGCTCCTCACGCCGCCGCCGCCTCGCAAGGTCTAAGAAAGAGGTGGAGTTGTGTGTGTTTTCTTCTTGCAGAAATAGTAGAGGAAAAGAGGGAGGCCTATGGAGGGGAGGTGGCTTTTATAAGTGGAGGCGATTTTGTTTGGGGTGGAGACTGGAGAAGGAGGAGGAGGAGACGGACTGCAGTGGGCGCCGCGTAGACCCGGTGTTGCTGGATCTCTCTGGCTGCCCGTGGGTCCCATGACTTTTACTTGCAGGTTGGTCGAGGCCGGGGGAGTCGGTAAAACTGCGCGCACTCGGCTTTCGCGGAGTCGACTCGCTGGCACGTGGGCCCGTTTTTTTCTCTGAATGGCGGGTCATGGTTGGATGCGGTTCAGGTCTTCACGTGGGCCCGATGCGTCCTTGCTTATGTAGAGTTTGTTTTAGGGAGTACTCCGTACTTTTTTTTTAGTTTTGTGAGAGAATTGTATCTACGCTCTTGGGATTGGCAGGAGCGGGCCCACTTGATGAGGTGATTAGCGGGAGATCTGCGGGCATGTGTAGCTATTTCTCATCTCAGAACATCTGATCTAAGGGATGGCTGCCTGCCTTTGGCTTTTCTCTAGGGAAATTTCGAAAAAACTAGTTAGTGTGCACGCGCGATGTTTGTGCTATCGGTCAATTTTGTAACTCATTGTTTTTTTTTTACGGAAACCGCTAGCGCTGCTTCATTATATTAAGAAAAATCCGGGACAAATGCCGGTTTGGATTACAGAGAGTTACAGACAGAAAGAAGAAAGAAAAGCAAGAGCTACAACAAGAAAGAAGAACTACAAGATACTAAGCAACAGCCCCGCAGGGAAGGCTTTCAACTCTCATCATCTTCCGGTTACCGTTGGATGCCAGTGCACCAGAATCTTCACCGCCGTAGACGAAAAGCTTCAATCCGCCGAGATCAGCCACGATGGTGTTGGAGCAGCCGAAGGGCAGCACATTGCTGAGTCCACACCCGGACGAAGGGCCATGTGTCGCCGAGGCTTTACACAACAGCCAACAGCGTAATCGAATGGCATCATGCAGCCGAGTCGACACCCAGGAATCTTCACCGCCACTAGCCCGGCCGTTAACCGGCATCAGAGGAGAGACTCCAGCCCCTCCGGAGAAGCTCGCATCGTGGCCAGGGGAGACGACACCGAGAGGAGAGCAAGAAGAGGAACCACCGCCACCAAAATCACAGGTCCCCCAGCCGAATCCTGCTCCAAAGCGGTGCCCTCAAGAGGGAGCACGACACAGAGTGCCGCCACCGCCAGATCCGGTAGAGCCGGGTCGGGGGTTTCCCCTGGAGCATGCGAGAAGAACACGAGACCACCCCCGACGACGCCTTCAGGAAGGTGAGGACACCCACGGACGTCACCGTCGTCGGCCGACCAAGGTCGAGCCATGCTTTCGCCGGCGGCTGCACTGTTCTGCACGCTAGACTGGCTGTCCACACCAAGCTTCCACCACCACACCGCGCACCAGGGCCGCCCCATAGCCCATAGTAGCAAAAACAAAAGCCGCCGTCCCGGGACCGCCGTCCTGGCGTCCACCGCGCCGGCGAGATGCGCGAGCAAAGGGAGGCCACACTGTAGACCCCACACGCACAGCTGCACGGCAGCTTCGGGCAGCACCAGGGCACACCGCGACGGAAAATCACCGCGGACAGCCGCGGCCCGCCAAGCCCATCTGGGCCCAGATCGGGCCCTGGTAGCCACCGCCGTTACCTGCCGCGCCGGGGGTCACCGCCGCCACAGGCTGCACCTCCCATCGCCGCCACCACTCGCCGGCCGCCAAGAGCACCGTCGCCCAGCGCCGCCCAGTCAGAGCCGACGGAGGCGAGACGCAGGCCAGCACAGCACGCGCGTCCACCGCGGGATCCCTCCCAACCACCATTTTGGGGCGGGAGCCGCCGCCACCGCGGCGAGGGCAGTGGCAACGGCGGAGGAGAGGAGGCGGGCGGGGGGCTGGCGGCGGCGCGCGCTAGGGTTCCCCCGAGTCGCCCGCTGCGGGCGACGCGAGGGACGGGCGGAAAGTGGTGGTCAGCTGACCACCTCAGTTTAACTCATTGTTTGTCATCTTCCTCTATGCATCGTTGATCCAGAGTGATTGTCGAGATTAAGCTTGCAGTGCAGACTGCAGAACATGTTGAAGCATTTGTTTTGATTGGTCCCCCAGCCTTCTGTTGTTTCTTCATACAGTTTGACAGATGATTTCTTCATACCTCATTATCATTTCTTCCACATTCGCCATATTTTTTTCATGTCACCATAACTAGAGGAGTACAATTATTTTTAGAAATTCATCTTATTTTTCTCAACCCAGTGGCGCTGGGCTCTCTATTTCTTCACCCCTAAAAACAAAAAACAGCGAGTATCAATAGACAATATCCATACCTCTACTTAGTAGCTTCGTCCGGAAGGGTAGGCCTTAATTAGATAATCGTGACAAGAAGTGTAAAAACTTTACTTAGTAATGGGAGCGCCCTAAGCTAATTCCATTTGTTTTTAGATAGCCTTGTTCTGCATGAGATGAAGATGTTATCCCAAGAGGAGATTCTTTTGCCTTTTCTTATCATAATAATGCCAAATAATATTTGCGAGATGAAGATGTTATCCCAAGAGGAGATTCTCTTGCCTTTTCTTATCATAATAATGCCAAATAATATTTATGAGATGAAGATGTTATCCCAAGAGGAGATTCTCTTGCCTTTTCTTATCATAATAATGCCAAACAATATTTTTTTATCGTGAGGCCAAGCAATAAAGTCACATATTTGTTTATGTACATAGGGATTCTAAGAATCACGTCCACATCTTTAGAAATATTAGCTGGAGCAGATCTGTGTCCCAACAATTAGCGCTAGGATTCCATCATGCTGGAGCAACCGTGAAAAGATCGTATGGGCACCTAGAGAGGGGTGAATAGGTGCTACACCAAATTTTAATTCTTTTTTAAATTAGGCTTGACACAAAAGGTAAATTCTCTAGATATGCAACTATGGTGAATTTATCTATATGGCAAGCAAGCAACTAACACTAGGCAATTATCACGATACAAGTAAAGGCAACTAAAGGATAGAGATAACCGAAAGTAGAATCACGCGGAGGCAAGGATGTATTCCCGAGTTCCTCCTTGTTAAGTGAGTATGTCTCGTTGGAGGGGTGTGAGTTCGCCACAACAGGCCTACTCAACGCCACAAATGCCTCACCCTATTCTCCGATGAACCTCGCTACAAAGGCTCGGTTCACCTTCGGAATCCTTCAAGGCGGAATCCGGAGCCTTTACAATGTTCTTGGGGCACACACCCACAACTTAATCGGCGGCTCCCAAATCAACACACAACTGAAAACAATAGCAATCAAAGTGAGTACAACAAATGACCTAGGTTTTCCCTATGGAGACCCTAGGCACGAATCCCTCAAGTAAATGAGGGGGAAATGGAAAACCGTTTGGTGAAGATGTAGATCTTGGCCTTCTCCTTCAATCCTCCGAAAATCAACGAGTTTGGGTGGAGGGATTGAGAGATCTAGTTGATTTGAGCTTTGCAACAATAGAGGAGAGAGAAACTGGATCGGGCAGCTCTTCTTGGAGAAGAAGGGGTCTTTATATACGGGGCCCTGAAATCAAACCGTTATGTGCTAAAAACGTGCACTAGCGGTACTACCGCTGTCCCAACGGTACTACCGCTGCCTGTATTCCTGGCGGTACTGAGTCACCGCACACACCAGCGGCTCCGGTACCCCACTGGGGTACCATTGCACACCAGGTGGCGGTACTACCGGTGATCTGCCGGTACTACCGTTGATAACTTAGCCGCGAGGGCAAAGCTATCCCAAGGATAGAACGTGGCAGCTACCGCTGGGGTACTGATGGGGATACAGTATGCAATTTTCGGCCCAACGGTACCTCTGGCGGTACCGCAACGGTACTACCACTACAAGTATCTTGCTGGTACCCAATGTAGTACTGCACCAGCTGCTGCGGTACCTCAGAAAGGTACCGCTGCTGCCAGGTAGCGATACTACCGGTGAGCTGCTGGTACTACCGCTGGTGACTTAGCCGTGAGGGCAAAGTGAACCCAGCGGTAGAACGTGGCAGCTACCGCCGAGGTACCGACGGGATACCCATAGCCAAAATTAGTCTAGCGGTACCTCTGGCGGTAACACCAGCGGTACTACCGCTGCCTGGGGGCAGCGGTACATCTGCGGTACTACCGCCAGGGGTAGTGCTGCTGGGCTATGATAGTACAGCTCCAGGAAGGAGCGGTACTACCGCTGCACCAGCGGTACTACTGCTAAAGCTAGCTTTGGCTGGATAGGGCTGATTTCAGGCCCTCTCTCTTCGCATCGACTCCCTTTTTCTGGACCATGTATTAATCTGAAAGTTCTACAACATTAATCACAAACATTAGTCCAGTGTTGTGTGTCGTCATTAGACTCCAAAACGGATTAAGAGCAAGTATGCTCTTTCAATCTCCCCCTTTTTGGAGTATGATGACAACACACAAACACAAAGTCCACAAAATATAGACGGGCTCCCCCTAACGCTATGCATCATTTAAAAATTGCTTTTGAATGCAAAATGCATAGCCGTTAGGATCAACGCTCCCCCTAGATTTTGTAAACCGAGAGATCTAACAAATTAGCACAAACTTCGTACAAAGGATAGAAGCAGTTATTACACCACATAGTCTTGCACGAATTTATAAAAAAAGGTTCCCATGTCTCACCCCATGAGTTCAACGAAATTAAATAAAGATAAAATAGGAGCACAAGCGATAAAATCCAAAGAAGACGAGTTTGTGCTCCCAACCCATGCAACTCCCCGGATAACTAATAGAACTCTCTCCCCCTTTGGCATCATGACACCAAAAAGGGAGAGGCGATGCTAACATCCCAAGTGGAAGTCACTCCTCGGAGCTAGGCATTGGCGGGCTCATCATCACTCTCCTCATCCTCATCATCACCTTCCTCAGATTCTTCTTGATCAATCTCAGCTTCAGGTGCATCATCACCACGGGTCCAAGGTTCATGTGGGCAAGAGGAGGAGGCATCATCCTCAAAATCATAATCAACCCAAGTACGACGTGGATTGTTCTCATCACCGGCAACCCAAGTGGAGTACGAAGTGATGCTATCCTCGGATCCGGCAACCACGGGGACACCTAAGTGCTCAAAGTACTTGCGAGTGCGCACACGTTATTCCTTGCTTCTCTTGTGAGCTTGATAGGTCCTATGGTCTATGCCATCTCGACGGCAGAAAATTGACTTGAGGGAGTTTGCAAGCCACTTCTTGAAACCTTTGTCTTGATCCTTTCCCTTTGGAGGGAGTTCAAAAGTCGGATCATCTTCAACATTCGTGGTGCTTTCTTCAACATTGGGAAGGAGTGGAGGAGCATGTTTCTTAATAAAGAGATCCTTGGACTTGTGTTCGGTGAGCTCTTCCTCATTGTCCAAGAGGCCCATGTCCAGACCTTTCTTATGCCACACATGATTAATGAGCTTCATCACAAGAGCACCAAAAATAGGAACCCTTTGATGCATCACCACCGCGTACATCTAATGCCAAATGAGGTCCACCACATCCAATTTCTTCCCTTGGCCTACCATGAGGGTGGACTCATACAAGATGTTAATAAGCATCCCATGAATTTGATCAAAATTGCCCACCCGAGGAGCAACGGTGTTGCGGTAGATCCGATGCATAATATCCCAAACCTTCAACAAATGCTTTTGTTCCCCCACAACTGCACGCCCCAGGATATAAAGATCAAACAGCACATTGGGCTTCATTGGCTTGGCGGTGTAGGGGATGCAGAAGTATTTTTCCTTGGCTGTGTCGTCCATATCAAAGCCTAGATCAACCAATCCAATGATATTGGCAAAATCACTCCAGTTATCCTCAAGCACTTCATCCTTGGACATCCACCTGATCCTCCTGGGCTCATCACTAAAGAAGTGAACTGTGGCAAAGAACTGCATGATGAGGTGTGAATTGAAGTCCTCCTGCACCCCAATGTACTCATAGATCCCAAACTCTTGGCATATCTCAATCGCTTCTCCAGGACAGTCCCAGTGCTTCTCCATGCAGTCAGTGTTGATACAAAACTGCTCCACAACTTTAGTCTTGTACTTGGGAAGAACCTCATAAAAGATCTTCTCTTGAAACAAGGTGTGAAAGCCTCGAGTGGTATACCAACTGTCCTTGGGGGTATCATATGGATTCTTCCTTCTTTCACGAACAAACTCTTTAGAAGACATCTTCAGAAGTGACTGGCTCCTAGCTGCACGGACTTTTGCTGCATCTGAACGGTCACATCTTGTGGTCTTCGCAGGCATCACCTCGGGTTCCTCGTCTTCACACTACAAGAAATATGTTGATTTATGACCTTCTGATAACGACCGATGATAAATTAGTCATAAATCTATGACCATTTCGGTTTTATTGGTCATAAGGCATTTGGGAGGGTCTGAAGCCTAAATGCTAACGACCTTTCTTGTGAAAAAAGTCATAATTTTCTTGACATGAGATGGTCATAATCTAGTAGCCATTGCGTATGACCTTTTTGGCGACCAATTCAAATTGTCATATGCCTATGACCATATTATTTGGTCGTTAGGGTGATACTTTTGAATTACTTGGCAGCCACCTCAGCAGGTGGGACCCAGTATCTGGTGGGATCCTTTGACAGATGGCCTCTAGTGTTGACCAATTGACCTTCTGACTAGTGGGGCCCACCTCAGCCCACCTGACATGTGGGGCCATAAGCCCATAACCCAATCTGACCTGCGGGGCCCACCTCATCCAACTATTTTGTTTGCAATGTTTATTTGTTGGCCTATTTATCTCAGCCCAGCCCAGCTATTTATTCAGCCTAGCTCAGTATTCTGCCCAGCCATTTATTCAGCCCGGCCCAACTATTTATCTCCGTCGGGGGCAAAAATACTTGCTAGACGTGGGACTCGAACACGCGAGCTGCCGCTGTGTTTACAGCGCACAAACCACTGCGCCACATGACCTAACTGCTAGTTGTACAAACATTATTTTATCTATACGCAACATCTCCGTTGCTCTACTAACAGAGAGGAGCACAGCCCCTTGACTTAGCAGAAAACAGAGTCTCCTTTCGCTGTCACAGGGGAGGCGACCAGCGACCAGCGGCCGGGGCGGTGGTTACCGGTGGCGGGGGCAGGGGGGTGGATACCGGCGGAGGAGGGGGCAGTTGCGGTGGTGACCGGCGGCGGGGGTGGAGTCGACAATGACTTTGACCGGTGGACATCGGCGCCGGCGGGCAGCAGCGGCGCGGGCCGGCCATCACCTCCCCCGAGCTTGAAGCTGGACGCGGAGAGAATGGAGCTGGAAGCGGAGAGAATCGATCCGATCCACGTGCGGCTGGGGCAGCTGTAAGTATTTTTTGAATCACTAGTGTTCTTTGTTAGGTTTTTATGTTCAGAGAAGAGAAGTAGTGTGTTTTGATGTCCAGAGAAGAGAAGAACTAGTGAATTATGGGCAAACTACTTATGTACTTTGGTGCTAGCTGAGTCAATAGACATATAAGCAATGAACTCAACCTTATAGTTATTGTTCTTTAACCTGTTGTTTACTAGTTCAGTTTCGTCAGTCCTTCGATTCATTCCAATTTGCGACACTTTTTGGTCAATGGCAGATCAGGGACAGAAGCTGGATTAGAGAAGCTAGAAGACTTTCATCTGAACATAGCAAAGGAGTTACAGATTTCATGTAGTTCGTCCGTGAAAGTGTTGAGGAGGATGATGAAGTTCTGTGTCCGTGCCACAGTTTTCTGAACCGTGAATGAAGATCTCTACAAAGGGTGGAGCATCATTTGCTTATGTACGGGATGGCAACCACATATGATAAGTGGGTCCAACATGGAGAGCTTGATGCAGGAGCACACCATGCTGAGCCTAATGCACAAGGACATAATGCTGAACCTGATGAACAAGCACACCATGCTGAGCTTGATGCACAAGGACACTATGCTGAACCTGATGAACCAGCACACCATGTTGAGCCTGATGTACAAGCACGCCGATTTGGTGATTTGGAGGAGAAGGATCAATATGAGGATGACAGAATAACTGATCTAATGGAGGATTTGTACAATGCCGAAGACCATGCTGAAGACCAGGGTAGTGGAGAGGAGTCTATCTTTGCCAAGGTGCTAGAGGAGGCGAAGCAGGCACTTCATGAGGGGTCAAAATTTTGCCACGTAGGACTGTACACGTACGATCTGACGTGGCCACGACAGATAGCGCATGACCAAAAAATGGGCAAATTATCCTTCTGCCATCAGTTGTGTCGATGTGCTCAGTTTTGCCCTCAGTTGCGAAACGTCCTTAGTTTTACCCCTAGTCTCTGCGCAAGGACTTATTCCGTGAATCTTGCCGTCTCCGTCTAGTCAAGGTAGTTGACTCGGGTTGTAGCCACTGCTTGTGGGACCCCCCTGTCGACCGTTCCTGAGGGCAAAACTAAGCAAATGGGCACACACTGATGGCAGCCCGTTAACCGTTGTCGGCGCCGCATTTGTGATAAAAGCGGCGTACGGCGCCCCCAGAGCTCGCAGCGGGGAGCAAGAATCAGCGAAGCGGGGTTGGAGGCGGCCACGCGTAGAGGTGGGCGGCGAGCTAGGAACCGGGCGCAGAGGTTGGCAGCTAGGAGCCGGGCACTGGCGATCGAGAGGGTGGCGTCGACGGTGAGCACCGCCGACGATGGTAGGGCGCGGCCGTGTGCTACAGCTACAGGTGACGTGCGCGGACGCGGTGAGTTCCCCTTCGGCTCCGGGTGTTCGCGAATCGAGCTCCATGTCTTCTTCTAGCTCCCGCGCCACCTCGTGGATGGAGATCCCGGCGCGCAAGGAGATGCCGATCTTCGTCTATCCACGGTGCCAGATGGACGTTGGTCGGAGGATATCGCAGACACCGAGGAACAAGAATCGTCCGTTCTACGTGTGCACCAGCGCTATTGGGATAAGAATCGGGGCAATTTCATAATTTTCATGGATCGGCATCCTTGAGCAATCCATTTGATCCTTGACCCGGCCGCAACACGAGCTCCGGAAGAAGAGACGGAGGGCGGAGCACGCATTGATACAGAGGTTGCTAACAAGCTAAGGAGATTGAACCAGAAGATTAGGAAGCTCGAATATCAATAACAAATTCCCATTTGCATTTGGGCATTTGTAGGGGGTATGTTAGTCGCAGTGGGTGTAATGTTGAAATTGTATGGAATGGCATGAATTTGGGAGGAATTTGTAGAACGAATTTGGGAGAAATTGTATGGTAATCGCACTGGCTGGGTGTAGTAGGAGTTTGTAAACTTGAAATTGTATGAATAAAGGTTGAAAGAAGGGAAAAGAAATGGGAAATTCAGAAGATTTAGTGTGGCAAATAACTCCTGTGCGACACTTTTCATCGGAATGGTGAAAAACGCGACATCGTTTGAAGAAATAGCTACTGTGCAACGTTTTTGACGGCCAAAATAGCCAGCACACGGCATGGTTGATTAATCGGTCATAACGTTGGATTGATTCCGATATGTGGGTCATAGACTCGTGTGCTCACTTAGTTGTGCTCATAGATTTAGATTAACCAAGGACATGATTATCTATTTTTTATAAGTTGAAAAGTACGATTAATCAGAGCTCGAAAAAGAAGGCCGTGAGATATCAAGGTTGAAAAAATGAAATGATTTTCAATTCTTTTATAAGTTGAAAAAGAGGATTAAGCAGATATTAGTGTCCTATATTTAGGATGTAGGTCACCAATACTGGTTGATTAAACAGTCGTAACGTTGGATTGATTCCGACAGGTGGGTCATAGACTCGTGTGCTCACTTAGTTGTGCTCATAGATTTAGATTTACCGAGGGATATTCAGACGCGCGTACGCTTGTTCCATCATCATTAAAACATAGTTATAGCATAGGACACGAAGTCAGACGCGCGTACACTTGTTCCATGCACCGCGTCATTCTAGGTCGCCGGATCTCATTGAATGGCTTAGATCGAACCAGCGGGCCGATCCAAACCCCATCTATCCAGCCAATCAGTGCATCACATGCCCACGAGCCAATCAAATTGTAGAACGAGCGCACACGCGGATCGGCGCGTCACCTGCGCACATGCGGATCGGCGTGTTTGATCCCAACCGTTTACTCACCAGCGATCAATGGTTCGGAAGCGGGAGGGGTTTCGGATGGGGTTTATGGTTAGGGATTTCGGGGTTTTCGGGGTTTAGGGTTAGTGTTTCACTGAGATAGGGTTGAGCATAACAAATTAAAAAAATCAAAAAAAATATAAAACTTTCGCACATTGTCGTATTATGCAACTAAGTTGCTATAAAAAATATAAAACTTGGATTTTGAGTCGGTCAACGTTTTTTGTGAGGTTTGACCAAACATTAAAATGAGCACAAATAATTCAAAAAAAATCGTAAAAATGTGAAACCAGCGCACATTGTCGTATTATGTGACATAGTTACGATATAAAATAATAAACTTGGTCTATGTGTATTTTCATGAGAAAACCTTCACACAAATGACTTACCACGATCGATGTTCACTAGCAGGAAAATGCTTATAGGTGGGATCTATAGCCGTGGCGCACTAAGAACGTCCTGCGCCACGGCTAAGTATGCGTGGCGCACCACCTGGGCCTGCGCCACGGGTAGGCTAATAGCCGTGGCGCAAGCTGCATGCTCCTGCGCCACGGCTAAGTTGGACCCTGGCCGGCCGGTCTGCGCACAAGTACGCGTGGCGCATCTAAATTATGTGCGCCACGGCTAGGAAAATATGCATGACGCAGCCTCCCGCAGGTGCGCCACGGCTAAGTGTGGGCTCCAGTGCCACTTTCGGTGGCCAAGTGTGGGCCCAGGTTTTCCTTTTCTGCTAGCACCTTTATCCGAACTTAGCCGTGGCGCACTACGTTCCCGTGCGCCATGGCTAAGATATACTAGTAGTGCAGCCTAGTCATGTGCGCCACGACTAAGCCTGGCTACACTTTAGCTTTTTGACTGCACCCACCACCACACCCTTTTCTCCTCTTCTCCTCTTCTCCTCTTCTTCCCCAATCATTTTCATATCTGGTCGTCCCTTCCTCCTCCCCACCTCATTTTCTTCTCTCTCTTCACATATTTTTGCCACCTAAATCTACTTATTTGCTCCATATATATGTGAGGAAACATCTCACACATCTCGTGCTCGATCTTCCTCCTCCGGGCGCTCTCTCTTTCGACGTCTCTCGCCCTCTTGACGGTGAGTTTATGTGATGGATGAGAAGGTTGTGATGTGTGTGGTTGTATGTGATGGATATGAGAAGGTTGTGATGTGTGTGGGTTGTATGTGTGATCGATGGATGAGAAGATTGTGATATGTGGTTGGTGGTTGTTGCTGCGCGTGCGAGACGCGACGGGCGCACATATGTATGTGAATGTAATGATGAAGAAGGTTATGATACGCCGGCGTGTGTTTGCATATGTGTATGCCATGATCGAAATGATGAGTTGCCGATGTTTTCGCCAAAATGTAGATTCATTTCCATTTCGGCGAATTTTCCGGCACTCCTAGGGGCCAAAAATTAGCAAAGGTCATGCCGAATTTTTCCATGAAATATTTTGTTTCTAATATTATTCTTTTGTTCTATATGTAGAGCGTAGGCGACAATGGTCATCATGATGAGCGAAAGTATTGTTGCTAGATATTTGAAATATGCGACGACCGTGATGGTTAAAAACAACGACACCGGGATAAAGTGTCCGTGTCGAACATGCAAACTCGGCACCGTGCTCGATCCCTTTTCCGGCACATTGCAGGAGCATCTGCTCAGGAAAGGTTTTATGGATGACTTCACTTACGAGGATGATGATGAGGACGTCCATGGGGGCGCGGCGGGAAATGATCGGGAAGATGAAGAGGCGCCTCCCGATTATGATGACGAAGAATATGTCGGGCATGATGATGAAGAAGAAGCCGACGTAAATGGTGGAGAAGACGCGGGCACGCCGACGCTGCTAACTTCAGTCGTGCGGGACCCTCATGTTCAAGAATTGCTTCTCAGAAAGTCGAGTAACGCTGCTAGAGAGGCTAAGCTGGCGCAGCTGGACATAGACTCGAATGCTCCGTTGTATGCGGGATGTGGGCCCGAGGATACCCTCTTGCAAGTAACGCTCATGGCTCTGCAGATGAAGGCAAAACACAAATGGACAGACGCAAGCTTCGACGAGAACTTGAAATTTTGGCACGATCGTCTTCCTGAGGGGAACACGTGTCCTAGTAGTATCGAAGAGGCCAAAAAAATTGTGTGCCCTTTTGATTTACCGCACATCAAATACCACGTTTGCATCAATGATTGCTTCATTTATCTGGAAAATGACGTGGAGACAACTGCATGTCCGGTGTGCGGCGTTGCTCGATACAAGAAAGGGAAAAAGAAAGCTCCTCGAAAAGTGGTATGGTACCTTCCGATCATTCCTCGTCTGCAGCAGCTTTTCACAGATCCTAATGAAGCAAAGTTAATGCGCTGGCACGCGGAAAGGAATAAGCCGGAAAACGAAGAGACGGATAAGATGCTGAGACACCCTTCAGATGCTAAGCAGTGGGAAGCGTTAGACTTTGAATACCCAACTTTTGGGAACGATCCAAGAAACGTCAGGTTGGGCGTGAGCACCGATGGGCTCAATCCGTTTGGCAACCAGAGCAGCACATATAGCACGTGGCCCGTGTTTGTATGGATATACAGCCTACCCCCATGGTTGTGCATGAAGAGGAAGTACATTCACATGAGCATGCTAATCCAAGGGCCGAAACAACCAGGAAACAACATCAATCTGTATCTGCAGCTCTTAAGAGATGAGCTACACAAGATATGGAATGTAGGGGTCAGCATATGGGACGCCGTCGCGGAAGATTACTTCCCTATGAGAGCCACGTTGATCACGATGGTGCAAGACTATCTCTGTTACGGATATATCGCAGGCCAGGTGGCCAACGGACACTGTGCATGCGTTAGGTGCATGGACGATACAACATATATGCAGCTAGAGAAAGATCCCGGGTCTTCAAAAACAGTGTTCACGGGACATCGAAGGTGGCTTCGCAAGGACGACCCGTGGAGAAAACGCAAAGAGTTGTTCGATGGTACCGTTGAGATACGAAGAGCCCCACGTAAGAGGAGCGGCGAAGAAATTGACATGCTGTTGACAAACTGGGATGAGTGCCCTCCGCCGGGGAAGAAGCAAAAGGCTCCGCCACCACTGCTGAAGGTATGGAAAACAAGGTCTGTTTTCTGGGACTTGCCATATTGGAAGATCCTCGAAACACCTCATAGCCTTGATGTCATGCATATCACGAAGAACGTGTGCGAGAGTCTGCTTGGCACCCTTCTCAACATGCCAGAGAGGACCAAAGATGGGCCGAAAGCAAGAAACAACCTATGATCATTGGGAATCAGGAAAGATCTCCACGGAGGACGCCTTGACGATGATAATGATCTGTCCGAGGAGGAGGAGACGGAAGGTCGTCGGAAGGGCAAAAAGGCAAAACAGAATGACTATTACTGCCCTCCTTCGTGCTTCACTCTAAGCCAGAAGGAGATCGAACGGTTTATCAAGTGCCTTCTCGGAGTGAAATTTCCTTCCGGTTACGTGGGGAAGATAAGCAGATATCTGGACGCAGCGAAACAAAAGTTCAGCGGGATGAAGTCTCATGACTGTCACGTGCTGATGACGCAGATACTTCCGGTTGCACTCCGAGGGATAATGGACCCACATATCCGCCAAACGATATTGGACCTATGCAACTTTTTCGACGTCATCTCTCAAAAGTCGATCAGCATGAAGAAAGCCGTAAGGCTACAGGAAGAGATCATTGTGATACTAAATGAGCTTGAGATTTACTTCCCCCCCCCACATTCTTCGACGTTATGGTGCATTTGCTGATCCATGTCGTGGATGATATCATCCAGCTCGGGCCGATGTTCCTGCACGGCATGATGCCATTCGAAAGGATGAATGGTGTCATCAAAGGATACGTTCGTAACAGGGCAAGTCCAGATGGAAGCATCGTCCAGGGCTATCTCACCGAAGAGTGCATCTATTTATGCACGAATTTTCTAGTCGTCGAGAACCCTGTTGGTCTGCCCGAAAATAAGCACATTGGCAGGCTCGATGGAGCAGGTCACAAAACAGGCAGGAGGGAACTACAAGTGGACGACTCTGGCCGACGCGCCGACTTTGACAGTGCAAACTTTGTAGCGCTACAACACATACAAGTGGTCGATCCTTGGTTGGAAAAGCACAAAAACTTTATTGAGAAGAAGTACAGTGAACGTGGTCAGCATCGAACGGACGTCGAAATAATCCAAGACGCCACCTTCACGCGTTGGTTCAAACGCCACCTTCTAGATAATCCTCCGTCGATGACTTCCGCAGAAGGAAAACTCATATTCCTCTTGTCACAGGGCCCCGCGCCCAACCTGATGACATATCAGGCATACGATATCAATGGTTACACGTTCTACACGGAGGAAAAAGACAGGAATAGCGAATATCAGAACTCAGGGGTAACGATGGAATCCTTCACCGGTGACGTCAAAGAAAGGTACTATGGAAGGATCGAGGAGATCTGGGAGCTGGACTACTCTGGAGACAAGGTGCCGATGTTCCGTGTCAGATGGGCTAAGAGCGTCAGTCCAAAAAAAGAAGACGGATATTTCACCACCAAGTCTATGCCCGAAGCCTCCAAGTCTGCTGCTACCGCGAGCGTCATCGCGAAAACTGAACCATGGGTACTGGCTAGCCAAGTTGACCAATGCTTCTTCATCACCGACCCGACAATGCCTAGCCGTGTTGTCGTGAGAAGAGGAAAAAGGAGCATCATCGGAATGGATGGAGTCGCCAACGAGCAAGATTTTGACCAGTACGGAGACCCAAAGATGGAAGATGACGACGACGACGATGAAGAAACATACACCACAAGAAGAAGTAGGACAACACTACCCAAGTCAGGTGGTCTTCCGTTCGCAAGAAGAAGTCGAGATGTTCCGGGTCTAAATTATTCAACCGCCACCAAGAAGGGAAAGAAGATTGTGAAACGCTAGCTAGATGGTGTGGAAAATACGACGCTCGATTTTGTAATCCTAGGAATTAATATTATAAATTAAGTATCCTAGAATTTGTAATCCAAATATTAAGTATTTTTAATATTTCATATGTGTCTTATAATGAAATAGGAATATGATATGTGTAATCCTTAATATTGAAATGTCTTAAATGAAATGCACAAAAAGAAATGAAAAAAATGAAAAAGAAATGCAAAGAAAATTAAAAAAATTCCTACTTACCTGCACAAAGAGGTAAGTTACATTAAATATTAAATTAATGTCTTAAATGAAATGCACAAAATGAAAAAAGAAGCAAATGAAAAATTAAATACAAAAAGAAAATATAAAAAAACTCCTTAGCCGTGGCGCAGGGTACAGACCTGCGCCATTGGTAACTTACCCGTGCCGCAGGGAGATAACCCTGCGCCACGGCTAACCAGCATACTCGTGCCGCAGGTGGTCATCCCTGCGCCACGGCTAAGGTATGCTGTACATATGATGCGCACCCGCTTGCGCGCGCAACGGTTCGTCACAAATCGCTAAATCCCCTCCTCCTCCCCGAGCCGAACGCCGCCGCCTGCCCCTTCCCGCCGGCGTCCTGCTAGCTCTCCTCCTCCCCATCGGCGACGTCGTCATCCCCGCTCGCCCGCGCCCCGCCCTCCTCCTCCGCTCCCTCTCCTCTCGCGTCCGGCCTCATCCTCTCCATCTCCAGCCGCCGCCTCTCCCATACAGACCATCCCACACCGCTGCCTCACCCTCCCCGAGCCATGCTCCTCCCCCAGACCTCCCTCCTCCTCCGCAACTCCTCCTCTCACCGAGCCCGCAGCCTCGATCCCGGCCGACGGCACTTCTCCTCCCGTGGTGCGCCCTCCTCCTCCCCGAGCACTCCTCCTCCTAGAGCCGGCACCGCTCTCCATCCTCCTCCTCAAGCCCTCCTCCTCCATCCCTGAGCTGACGTCGCCCTCCTCCATCCCGAGAGCAGGTAACCACCCCTTGGTGCTCATGCCCGGCATGTGTTCGATGAAATGCTTGCTGTTAATTTTGCTGCTTGCTGCTGCTTGCTGTTAATGTTGCTGCTTGCTGTTAGGGTTAGGATTGTTGTTAATGTTGCTGCTTAGTTAGGGTTAGGATTGCTATTAATAATGTTGCTAGGTTGCTGTTAGGGTTAGGGTTAATGTTGCTGCCTATTTAGGGTTAGGGTTAGGGCTTAGGAAAAATGGCATGCAGAATTAACAATTTATCAAATTTTATTTCAGTTTTCAAAATTCGGCAAAATTCTGGCTGAAATGCCCTACAATTTTTTATGTTGCTTGCAGGTTGTGGTGGTGGTGTTGCTTGCTGCTGGTAGGGGTGCTACAGTTGCTTGCTGCTGGTTAAGTTGAAGCAAGGTAGGATGTGATCGAAATTAATCCGGAGTTGTGTGCCGGTATGCTTATGTGTTTGATGAATGTTTGTATATCTTGCCGGAGTTGTGTGCCGGTTCGTATGTGATGAATGTTTGTGTGCCGGAGTTCTGTGCCGGTTTATATGTGTGATGAATGTTTCTATCCTGCCGGAGTTGTGTGCCGGTTTTTGTTGTGAACTTTGCAGGGATTTTAGATGAGTGCCGATGTTTTGCCGAAATGTCGATTCATTTTCCGTTTCGGCAAATTTCCGGCACTCCTATGGCCAAAAATTAGCAAAGGTCATGCCGAATTTTTCCGTGAAAAATTCTGCATGACCTTTGCTAATTTTTGGCAATAGGAGTGCCGCCGGAAATTTGCCGGAACGGAAATGATTCGACATTTCGATAAAACATAGGCATATGTATTTTTTTGTTTCTTTTAACTAACACGTTCCATTTTGCTGTCACACGCAGAACACATGGCTAACAACGATGAGGCCGGAGCTTCTTCTCGGCAGTTAAGCGTGGAAGAACTAGCCAGAGAGAAGAACGCGGACTTCTGGAGCTACTATGATGAGCCGACCGGGGATGTTGCCGAGGGCGCCAATAATAGTGCCGCCGGGGATGGCGACGAGGGCGCCAATAATAGTGGCGCCGAGGATGGCAACGATACCACTACTAGTGGCGCCGGGGATGGCGACGCGACAACTGATGGCGGAGAATGCATAGATGGTAGCCAAGCCAAAAAGGCTAGGAAGGAGAGGAGTAAGAACAAGGTCCGGGCCTTGAGGCAAGCGATCACCCAAGTGTCCGACGGTGGGGCGCCTCTAGAGCCTACAGGGGTCGCCGCAGGGTATGGCCTCCAAGTTGCATGCATCCTTCGAGAGGTCGTCCCGGTCTATGAGGATAACATAAGGGATGCTAATAAAGCGGGTTTGCGCCTCCGCCTCATCAAGAGGCTGCACGAACGGTAT
This sequence comes from Puccinellia tenuiflora, assembly GCA_012064385.1. Classification (NCBI taxonomy): domain Eukaryota; kingdom Viridiplantae; phylum Streptophyta; class Magnoliopsida; order Poales; family Poaceae; genus Puccinellia; species Puccinellia tenuiflora. The sequence goes on along the minus strand of QRDG01001718.1, from coordinate 315,292 downwards.
GAGTTCCCGCCGGCCTACAGGGCCGATGAAGACGATAATCATGATATGAAAAAACTCAATGCCGTCAACAACTTTGCCCTCACGAAGATGAGCAAGGCCTTGTCCAGCTGGAGATCTAGGGTCAAAAAATTGATCGAAGACGATAAAAGTCCCGAGGAGATCTGGAACAAGGAGCGGGTCAACGAAGAAGACCTTAGGATTTTCCGGGGCAGGCTCGGACTACCTGTATCGAAGAAAATGAGTGAATGGGGGAGGTGGATGAACTCGAAGAATGTAGGTCACCACCATCTCGGAAGTGGTGGTTATTTCGCGGCAGAGCCCAAATGGGAGAAGCAGGACGCTGAGTGGGCAGCTAAGGGCATCTCGTAACCCCTTCGACAAATTTAAAGACAAGCAGACTAGAAATTTTGTCAGGGCTCGGTTCACGGAGGACCCAGTTACCAAGGAACTTAAGACAGATCCTGATGTCGTGAAGTTCCAAAAGGCGCTGGAGGATATAGAAAGTTCTAGAGCCGCGGATGAGAGCTCCTCCCAGGGATCGACGAAGCCCGTGTGGGACACTCCATTCAACGCGACGTTGAACAAGGTCAAGGGGCGGGATCTGGACAAGCCACCGTCAGGTGGCCGTGTTGTCGGCCATGGCAAGGTCCTATGGTGTGACTATTATGTCGAGGACAAGGAGACGCGGAAGGAGAGGAAGAAGCGCAAGCAGGAGGATATAGTCAACGAACTAGTGGCCAAGGCGCTCGTCGGTTTCCTTCCTTCCGTCGTGACCTCGGTAACGGATTGGATCAATGGAGGTCGACAAGGGCCGTGTCCAGTGCCCAACTTTGGAGGCAACACGGCCAACACCGTCACCTCCACCTGTTCGGGATAATCTGCCGGTCCACACCACGCCGTCGCCTCTTCCGGAGAATTCGCCGGCCGGCAACCCCCCAAGCGGCGCCCACTCCTACTCCGTATCGCAAGACATCGGCGGTGTCTCGACAATGGTCGAGCTCGATGCCCTCATGGTATCTAAGCGTCGTAGGCTCAACGCATATTACTTCATCCATTTTGCCTTTGCCTTGCATCTCTAACGCCCTACATGCATGTTCTTCGCAGGGCGACACTAGATGCACTCTCCTACACCATGTGAATGGAGAGTTGAAGGATGTTGCTAGGGCTACCATCATTGCGCCCAAAAATCGCATGCACCACAACATGCCGATACCTGATGGCTGCTTTAAGGTTTCACTGATTAGGGTGTTCTCGGGCTGCAATGAGGTGGATCCTCCTTATCAACCCGTGGGAGCTGAGGACCATCTGCTCCTCCGTGAATGCATCCCCTGGGCCATGGTATGGCCAAAAACCCAGATCCGTCTAAGCCCGGACACTCCACAGGTAACACCGCAAGTCGGGTTGGGGCAAAACCCTGTCAAGGCCATCGCACCAGCACCACCACAACTTAAAGAGCCCGCGGCACAGAAAGACGACATCTTCGATGACTGCTACATCGATGATGACCGCTGCGACGACGGAGGATTAATGGCTCCTCTTGATGAACCGCCGACTGCTCCGCACACGCACGAGCCCGCTGGTCAAGCAGATAAAGCCGCGTGCACGAAGCGTCTGTTCGATTCTCAAGAGACGCCTCCAGCCGACGACTTCACGCAGAAAGAAGCAACACAAGCTATCCTGAGCCCCAACACACTACTTGGGACCTGTCGTGAAGCGCTAGCGGCCGGAGGAGGCATCCCTCCGAAGCCTAAGAAGGGGCGGAAAAGAACTAGGAAGAGCGACTATGCATCCGCCAGCCAGCCGTCGCTGCCTCCAAAGCCGCAGCAGAGTGCCAATGCCTCTAGCAGCCAGCCGACGGCTCCGCGACCGATCCGGTTTAAGGACGGACCAGGACCGAGCAAAGATGTTGCGCGGGAAATGCATATTGTGGGTCGACCGATGGTACCGCCTGATGTGCTCCAACTCATGAGTGGGGATATGCAGATGCTGCTTGAGCGTGTTCTGACACGAGAGCTGGATCTTCTTAAAATGAAAGATCCAACACACCCACACCCGCTCTTCACTGCCAAGGTGCCAGAGGCAGTTGATGGCTTTTGCAAACAAGAGCCGGCGGATTTGCTGTTCGTGCGATTTGATGACATCTTCAAGATGTTTAACTTGAAGCGGCTCCATCCTCATTTAGTCCGCTTATTCTGTCTCAGTACGGCCCACCAGGTCCTAAAAGAGAAGATCGGGGGCGTCGCGATAGCGGATCCCTACTACATGATCGAGACCAACTTCAGAAGCCATGATGGCTGGCAATTTATGTCGAAACACCTCGAAGAAATCATGGTGGAGAATAAGTGGAAGGATTACATTCTCTTGCCTTACTATCCCGAGTAAGTAGTTATTCTCTGCGCCATAATGAAGATGCTTCATTAGATTTCTATCATTATTTTTCTAACACTCTGTCTAAATTGTTTTGCCCAGAGACAAGTACTGCGTCCTGCTCGTTCTTTGCCCGAAATTTTCCGTAGTCGCATATTTGGTCTAGGGTAGGGAGGACAAGCCGAAAAACTACACCAACCTCAAGAAGGCTCTGGATAATGCTCTAGTTGGCTTCAGTATGAGGGGATGCGTCTTCAAAAGGAAGAGACCTGGAAGAGGAGGTGTGCTATCATTCCACCACATTATCAACTTCACGTGCGTCATGCAACCAAAGAACAGCGAGAGGGATGCCTACTACGCCATCCATCAGATCCGTGCCTTCAACGGGATGAAGAGAAACTTAAGTTGCCAGATCAACTCCAACGCTGGGCCGAAAACTTGGCAACTATCCAAGATCGTGATCTTCGACAAGAATTCTATCGCATCCAGGAGACGTTCGCGCGGATCATACTACACGATGTCTGCGCCGTTGGAGGCATGTTCTACTACGACGGCGCTCCACTCGATAATGCGGAGGTGGAACGGCGTATAAAGGCACAAGGCGACATCCAGCCCTTCACGACGAAAGAAGGCGTCCGCCCCTTCCCGGCCCCGAAGACCGTCGACGCCTAGCTTATCTACCTGTGTAGTTTATGTTCAAACAGTCGATGAAATTCGTGTTGTAATTAAACTTCCTTTAGTTTGTAATGTGATGATCGAACTTGGTGCTCGATTTCGATGGAGATGCATGCATGTGATGTATATAATTTTGTCTACTTATATCTATTTTCAGTTATAATGCATGTGATCTATGTATTATTTATATTGTTCTGCAAATTGTATTATAGAATATGTCTGTATAAATACCTGTATTAGCATCTGTATAAATACACAGTATATAAAAAAATACAGAAAAACCTAGCCGTGGCGCACCACAAAGCCTAGCCGTGGCGCACGTTGGCCGTGGCGCACGGTGGGGTGGTGCACCACGGGTATGCCTCCTTAGCCATGGCGCACATACGGGCCTGCACCACGGCTAACTACTCGTGGCGCACCAGGACCTGTGCGCCACGGCTAACCAAATATACCCGTGGCGCACATGGGTGCCTGCGCCACGGCTATATATTACCCGTGGCGTGGCAATCCGAGGCGTAGGCCCCTGCGCCACAGGTAAGCCATTTTGGTGCGCCACGGGTAAGCTTTTCTGTGCTAGTGGTTGCAGAGAGTTCAACTCAAAGTGAAGAGAAGTGGTTTTGGATTTGGAACATGAAATTTTCTAAAACCTCACCAAAGCTTCATTTTGGAGTGACTAAGAATGATCCAGGCTTAGTTTTTCATTTTCATGTTTCAAACTTGTTTAAATGTTGGTCAAACTTAGGTTTGACCAAATTTGAAATGAGCATAAAAAACTAAAAAAAATCAAAAAATTAAAAACCAACGCACATAGTCTTATAATGTCATATACTAACGATTCAAGTTGATAAACAAGGTTTACATACATTCAAACGAAAATTAATGCATCTTGGCATCTCAAACTCCGTCGCATTCAAATGAGCATAAAAATTTCAAAAAAAATAAATAAAATGGAAAACCACCGCACATAGTCTATATATATGGAATAGATGTGTAGGTAAGTTATTTGGCTGATTTAGACAAGGTCGAAAAAAACCTTGCTTAGAAATGAGGCCATTTACCCTACCTTTGGAGCTCTTTTTTAGAACATTTTTCATGAATGTGAGTTTACTTCGCAAAAGGGCTCGGATTGATGACCAAGTTCACCATAGTTTGGAAAGCATTGCAACATCCAAATAGCATGTCAATTTTTAAGTTTGGATCAAATTTGAAGTTTGGTTCACATATTTCAATCACTCACCTATTTGGCCCTCATTTTGACACGACTTGCTCAAAACATGTACCATCATCATCCAAACACCATTAAAACATACTTGTAGCATAGGTCCAACATCACTCAACATAATACAACATCATTCATAATGTTTCATAAATTCTACTTGGTTCCAACTCAATCTACAAAGCGCGTCGGGGCATAGGACACGAAGTCAGATGCGCGTACGCTTGTTCCTCCATGGACAATTCTCAGCCGGACAGTGCACTCTGTAACGAATTTTATCGCTCTTGACAACTTCGAACGTACGTTCTTCCTTGATGCAGTACGTCAAAAGTGCATTTCTACACTCATTGATGAAAAAATGGAACCTTCTTCCATCTGAGGGTTCTCACGGTCCCATTCAACAACTGGAACGTCTTCGTCCTCGTCCTCACCCACAGCTGCATTGTCTTCGTCTACACCCACCGCGTTAGCCTCATCTTGGTTTTCAGCCCGAGATGCACATCGTAAATTCTGAACAACATCAGAATATAGGCTCTCTTCTTCATCCCCACAATTGGATTCATCAGGCTCCACTTCAACTGGGACCCTTCTGCTGCTGCCCACACTTGTCGAGCCAGAACGTCCTCGTGCACTACCTAAACTTTTCTGGCTGGAGCTGCGATCACAGCGATATGGTGCTGCCCGGAATGGTCCAACTGCCGGCACAACCACATCATTTTTGAGCCTCGCATGAAATTTCTCTCTCTCCTTATGCTTAGCAAACATGGTAGCGAGCTCTTCATCATTTGTAACTTTCACCCATTTATTTCCCCCATCGTAGTATTTGAATTCCACTTCATCATGCAAACCCAAGGATATGGGCTGCAAATTACCTCCACAAATTGTCTAAAACTCCAATTGCAATCCATTGGCAAAGGATAATCAAAACCTTTCGCGAATTTCTTCTTATTCTTTGCATCCACGAGGTACCGGTCCCTTCTAATATTCACCAAGAAAGCAAACCACAATTCCATCCTAACCCACGAAAAGCAGAGACGAATTCAGCACACCAATAGCAAAATCAACTAAAACCAATGGCGTCTCATGTCTAATCGAATGTTCAAATGCACAAGCGAGCTCAAACTTACCACTCGGGAACCCAGTCGTGGACGCGGCGGGTCTCCGGCCCGACGTTTGCCTCGCCGGCTACTCCGGGGTCGCTGCTGCTCGCCATTTTGCCCTGGAGTTAACCCTCTTACTTCCTCTGCCTCGCTAGCCCCAGCGCTCCCGCCGGGCGCACGGAAGGAGCCCCCGCCGCGGGTCGAGTAGGTGGCGGGCGCAGCGGCAGAACGAGCAGGACAAGCTGGTGGCGGTGGAGCTGGTGGCGGTGGAGCACGTAACGGTGGAGCACGTTGCGGTGGAGCAGTTGGCTATATACGCGGGACGGACGCGGCGGCGGAGGTGGTGGCGGTGCAGGTGATGGCCGTTCGGGAGCAGGGGTGGTGCACGGACAGATCGGGGGGTAGGGTTCAGGTCGTTATTTTTGGCGCCGATGCGCGGTCCCACCTGTAAGATGCGGACCTAGTTCACTAACACCTACAGACGGAATCCGCTTCAGACTGACCGTTTGGCCTCGCCATAGCAGCTGCGACTGAAGTAGTGGCAAAACTGAGCACCATTTCGAACTAGTGGCAAAACTGAGTCGTACCAAGCCTCTAAGGGCAATCTATTAAATGACCCCAAAAAAATTGGTCATAAATGTTATGACCCTCTAATTTGGTCATGGACGGTCATGACCATTTTACTAAGAAGGTCATGATCGATCATTTTAGTCGCTCGGTATGTGACCATCGGTTTTTGGTCACGGAGGGGTCATGAATGGAACTTTGTGACTTGTTAGTAACCCAAATGGAGAGTCACCAGTTAGCATATTTCTTGTAGTGATCATCGGCTCGGTTCATACCCTTGCGAGCACGCTTGGCGGGCCGCTTGCTGAGACTTCCACCCGCACCCTGACTAGGACCTAAGAAAGCATAGATGGATATCATAGGGGTAAGTATTGCAAAACACTTTCGTCCAAAAATTAAAGGATCAGGTTTGCACATATTTTGGAAAATTCCAATTAAGCGGTAGTACCGCTGATATATCGGTAGTACCGCCATGGGGGCGGTAGTACCGCTACAGCTAGATTTGGCAGTTGAATCCACGGTATAGCCCCGATCTATGGAATCCTCCAATAAAAGAGTGCAAAAGGGATCCTAAACTAAGTACCTCCTATCCTCTACGACTTCTACCACTAGGACTATGGAAGATCTAACTCCAATGCATCTCAACGAATCAACTAGGTTGAGAGAGAGAAGAGAGAGATTTATCGGAGCTCATGGTGGAGAAGAGGAAGGAGAGGGAGGTTCTTGACGTCCCTGAGGCCGTAGAGGGGCTATCCAAGGCCGGAGGGAGGCCTCCCAGTGGCAGAGTTGGACGGCGGCGGCGGTGAGGGTTTCCAAGTCGTTGGGGGTCGGGGTGGAGGGGATAGAATGAGGGTCTACCCCTCCACACCCAACTTAACCCCGCAGTGAAAACGCCTCAACAGTAGTATCGCTGACCCAGCGGTAGTACCGCCCACGCTGGAACTGCCGGTAGTACATGGTGGTACCGCTCCTGGGATGGGGGCGGTAGTACCGTCAAACCACCGGTAGCACCGCTACCTGGTACTATTGATGCCCAGCGGTAGTACCGCTGGACATCACCGGTAGTATCGGGTATCCAATTACTACGGTAGCCGTAGCGGTACTACCTTGCATGGGAGCTGAAGTCCCCAGGCAGCGGTAGTACCGCTGCGTCACCGGTAGTACTGAGAGCTTTTGTCGAACACTATTGAAGGGATGGTCAAAACCACTTTGCAACTTAGAGAGAAGAGTTTTGTGGGGGTAAGGTTTTGTCTTAGGATGAGATTTCAAACCGTCATAATATGGTAGGGCACTCAAAATTGCAAGATAGAAAAATAAAGGCCAATTATGAGTGATTTTCCATGGCACCCACATAGTGACACATATAGGTCTTATAAAAACGAACGGTAAGAACTAAATAAGAACCAACTCCTCACATGAGGAGGTTGGTGGCCAAAGCCACCATGTTTGAGTTTATGGCATGACACCACGAAGATATATCTTGGGTCCATAACCAATACTCGTCATTGAAGCTCACAATTCATGAATTGAAAATAGAGAGAAATGATTTTTACTTTGGGCATATTGGGGGGAGGGAGATCCTAATTAATTAGGACAACACTCCCCCTAAATCCATGCTTATACCTAAACCAAATAGAAGTTGAACCCATAGGTGTGTATGCAAGCTGATCAAGTCAAGCTCCTTGAATCCACGATATTTAGCTCATTCCTCAAATAAGTAAACCTTGCTTCATCAAGTGGCTTCATGAAAATATCGACAAGTTGGCCTTTGGTTGGCACATAAGCTAGCTCGATATCTCCACGGGAAACATGATCTCTAATGAAGTGATGATGAATCTCAATATGCTTCGTTCTTAAATGTTGCACCGGGTTGTAAGCAATCTTGATAGCACTTTCATTGTCACAAAAAAGAGGTACTTTGTCACAATTGACATTGTATTCCTTTAAAGTTTGCCTCATCCATAACAACTGAGTGCAAGCACTAGCGGCCGCCACATACTCGGCTTTGGCGGTGGAGAGAGATATGCAATTTTGCTTCTTAGAAGACCAACTCACCAAGGACCTACCAAGAAATTGGCATGCCCCGGAAGTTGATTTCCTATCATCTTGATCACCGGCCCAATCCGAGTCCATATACCCACAAAGAGAGAAAGATGAATCCTTTGGGTACCACAAACCAAACCTTGGGGTATGAACCAAATACCGTAGGATTCTCTTGACCGCCAACATGTGGCTTTCCTTAGGAGCGGCTTGATACCTTGCACACACACCTACACTCAACACAATATTGGGTCTAGATGCACAAAGATAAAGCAACAAACCAATCATGGAGCGTTAGAGCTTTTGATCCACATCTATACCCTTTGGGTTAAGTTGTAGATGGCATTTGGTATCCATGGGAGTCTTCTTCTCCTTATCATAAACCATATCAAACCTCTTGAGCATGTCTTGGATATACTTTGTTTGGCTAATGAAAGTCCCTCCTCTCAATTGCTTGATCTCAAATCGAAGGAAGAACTTCAATTCACCCATCATGGACATCTCAAACCTATCGGTCATAAGCTTTGAAAATTCATCATTAAAAACTTTGTTAGATGAGCCAAATATAATATCATCAACATATAGTTGGCAAACGAAAAGCTCCCCGTTAACCCTCTTAGTAAAAAGAGTGGGATCAATTTGCCCAACTTCAAACCCATGGTCCAACAATAACTCTCTAAGGTGCTCATACCACGCACGTGGTGCTTGTTTAAGTCCATAGAGCGCCTTATCAAGCTTGTAGACATGGTTACGGAAGTTGAGGTCCTCGAAACCCGGGGGGTGCTTAACGAAACCCAACTCCTTTAAAGGACCATTAAGAAAGGCACTTTTCACATCCATTTGTTGTAATTTAAAGTTATAACGGGATGTATAAGCAAGAAGGATATGGATGGACTCAAGGCGGGCCACGGGAGCATAGGTCTCTCCAAAATCAATGCCTTCAACTTGAGAGAACCCTTGAGCTACCAATCTTGCCTTGTTCCTCCCAACTATGCCATGTTCATCTTGCTTATTCTTGAAAATCCACTTAGTGCCAATAACATTGCGGTACTCCTTTGGCTTCTCAAATAACTTCCATACATTATTGCGCTTGAAATTGTTGAGCTCTTCATGCATGGCTTCCAACCAATCCGGATCTTCAAAGACTTTCTTCGGTTCCACCATGGAGATGTGAGCTTGATGATCACTAAAATTGGCCAATTGCCTCCAGGTGGACACCTTACTTCTCAAGTCATCAATAACCTTATCAAGAGTATGTTGACGACGTTCGATAGTTCTTGCAACTCTAGCTTGATGACGGGTTTCGATATCCTCATTGCATCTTGGAGATATCACTTGATCATCTTGATCATTTGAGTCCCCGTCTTGACCAAAAAGTTGACCTTGTTCATCAATAGGCACGGCTTCAACATTTGAAGAAGATGATTGAGCAAGGTCTTGATCAAGGCTAGCATCAACAAAAGGTGAGTCGGGCTCTTGCGTAGCAACTTGATCAAGGGGTTGAGGGTCTTCAACTTATTCTTGGGTTGGTGCAATAGGCTCTTCATTGGCATGATTTTCTTGTGTAGATGAGGGCTCCACTTGAGTAGAGCATTGTCCTTCTCGATCCGCCACAAGGGTTTCCTCAACGGGGCGGAAAAATCCCACACCCATTCTTCTTATGTGTAACATCCCGAGATTTTCAAAATTTTGAAAAAATCAGAAAGATCAAAAACTTTTTGAAAATTTATTATATTTTGTTTTTAAAAGCCAAAATCATGCGTGCATTCTTCATCTGCTTGTCTTGTTGCATTAATATTTCAAAAGTTGGAATTCTATTTCCACTTTAAACCCTATTTGATAAAATGCCATAAAGGGGCCCTATTATGCTATATATAATATTTGTTTTTTTCATGAGTTTATTGGTTGGACAAAATAGTACCTAAGTGTTATATTTTAAATAGTTCTTCCAAAAAGTATTTAATCAAATTATTTGGAAGAGATTTAATTCTATTTTGAATTTGGAAAATATCATTAAATACCATTTAAATGCCCAAGGGTATTTTGGTAATTTAATTTGTGTAAGAATAATAAAAATGAGTTTATCATAGTTTATACTACATGATACTACTCATATTATTTTCTTGATTTTTATTTGAGCTCAAAAATATTTTATAAAAGCCTATTTGGTATTTTAACCTAAAGGTGTCAATTATGCAAATATTCCATAATTGATTTTATTTAAAAACAAAATATTATGGAAAAAGGTTTCAAAGTATTTAAAAGGATTATTTTGATTTTACAAAATTATTCAAACTAGTTTGAATCCATTTGGTTGGGCATTTCAAAAGTTATGCATTGTTTGTTTTTCTGAAAAAGAAAAGGGTTCAAAAAAAAAAAAATAGAGACAACCAGGCCGGCCGAACCAGCTCAGCCGAGCCAGCCCAGCTGCGGCCCATTTCCATCCCCGCACGCGCAGCCCGCCTTCTCTCCCCCCCCTCGCTGACATCCCTGCCCCACATGTCAGCACCGACAGGGACGACCACATCGTCTTCCTCCTCCCGTAATCACGCGCTAGTCAATGCCGTAGATCACCCGATTCAAACCGAATCAATACCGGCGTTTAAGACCGAAATCACCGCGGCCGTCCACCCCTTCTTAAGCCCCTCTCCATCCTCTCTCTTTTCTCCAAAGAGACCCAACCCGAGAGCCCCCAGGCTGCTCAGAATCATCCTCCGAGCACCGCCGGTCCGCCGCCGTGAAAGTTCCATTTCCGGCGACCGTAGTGCACCCCGTGCGTCCTCTCCCTCCCCCTTCTTCTTATTTCGGTCTTGCGCACCTCCCTGACTTGCTCCAGTATTTTTTCGTGCCTCAGATCGACGCAATCGTCCTCACCCGACGACCACTGACCGCGGGCGCAACTCCGGCGAGCAATTGCCGGCTAACGAGAGCACCTCGACGTCATCCATCTCGCCATCGTGCCCGCCCCGATACCCTGCACCCAGTGGTAATGAAATCCCCCTCTCCCGCCTTTTCTTCTCGCCGAAACGCGGCATGCCGGGACGTCGCCGCCGTCGGCCACCGGCCACCGTAACCCTAGCGCCGCCCGTTTTAGATTGTTTAGATCTGGGCCGTCAGATCTAGATCTAACGGTCACTTTTTAATTTTGTTTAAACGAAGCGGTACGCTGATGTGGCAAGCCTAGTCAGCGCCCAATCAGCAGATCTAGCCACTCAGAGGTAGCCACGTGGCCAGGGATTTTCTGAGTATTTCTCGAATTAGATTTATCTGTCTGTTTTGCAGAAAAGCCCCTGCATCTTAGATCTATCATAACTTTTATTGGTTTGGCCAAATTCAAATAATTTTATATATTTGAAATCCTTAGAACCTGTAGAATCCTTCTGTCCTTTTAGTTTTCTGTTTTGACAATTTTAAATTTATTTGAATTTCAAATGTGAAATTTGAGTAAATTCGTCATAACTTTAGTTCAAAAATAGATTTTGCAGTAAATCCAATTGGGTTAGTTTAGTTTTGAAGCCCTCTGTCCAGTAGAACCAACCCCATATTTTCTGTAATTATTTTGTTGAATAGTAGTATTTAATTGGTGTTTATTCCCTTTTTGGGAATTGTTTTGTATTGATGTTATAATAAAAATTGTTTTATTTGCATTTTGACTCCATGCATGTTTCTAAAAATCAGAAAACAATAAGTTAGTATTTGACTTGTGATTTTAGATGCATTTCATGCATAGCATATTTTGTTGTATTGTTATTATTATTGTTGTTTTGTTTGTTTATGTGTGGCTTGTTTATTTTGTTAGTTTATTCGGAGAGTCACGAAGACTTTGGTGGTTGCTACTCCTGCCACTCCTGTTGCCAAGGCAAGTGGCACACTTGCATAATTTCGTCCTATTATTTTGATATATGCATTGTTGTAGCTTTTACTTAGAAAATTTGCATGATAGGTTATTAGTATTGCTATGCTAAAACTGTTAAGTGTAGTTTACTCCCTTTTACTAGATGGTTTAGATACACCTGAGCACTTAGTAGATTTATAGAAATGCTATGCTTGGTATTTTTTTTGATAAAAGTAAATTCTACTAAGTTAAAGAAACTCTTGGGTGGAATTGCTTTGTTGACGGCGGTTGGAGTTGAGTGGCTACTCGGGGCCATGTCTATGGTTTTACTCGAGTATGTGCACTTATGGATGGCCACCCAGGGACAAAGAGACCGACGTTACTCCAAGTTTAGTTAGCTTACCGTGCAGCCATAAGTCATATGGGCTCTGGCTTGACTAAGTATGTAGTGTGGAACCGGCCCGGCCTGACAGGTGGTGGTAGAGGTTTGTAGGTGGAGCGCGTCAGGACGGCAGTGGTCGGGAAAACACTTCGGAAAGGTCTCGTCTTCATCTCCTCCTTTCCTTTTCACTTAAAGAAGGGTCAAGGTCAGAATGGGTTGATGAGGTCTTATGGTGAACGTGCACAAACTCTGCAGAGTGTCAAACTAAGTACTTAGCCGTGTTCCCGGTTACGGACAATTTTGAGCAAGCTGAACGAGGACGTCAATGGAGGATCTCATCATTCTAATTTCTCTAAGTTAAAAATTTGATGGGTGAACAAGGGTAGTTGAGACAATGGCTTTTATGCCATTCTTGTCTCGTTTAGATGAAAAAGTGTTTTGAAAAGAGATAGGAAAAATTGGCTTTATGCAAAATAGCCTTCAAACTTCACCAAGCCAAATATGCATATAGGTTACTAGAGTTGTTCCAATATGAGTCCACAAAGTGTCACTTGCCAGTTCCATTTTATATGGTTCTGACCCACCTTGTTGATATCTTTTTATCAGGTTTTTCTGACGAAGAGTGAGGTTTCATTAAGGGTTTCGAGTCTGCAACCAACATGTTCGCCTGTGGCACATGAAGATAATGAGGCTCATTGCTACTTATTTTTCCGCTGTGCTGATCTTTGTAAAATGCTAGCCTTGAGCTATGCAAGTTGTAATGGATATTTGTAAATTCTGGATCATTCGTGTAATAAATTGATACAATGTTATGGTATTCATCGTAAACTGTGTGTGCTAGCGATTCGATCCAGGGACTAGCACTATACACAGGGATCTTGCCTATTTTTAAGTGCAGGTCCGCTACATTATGGCATCTTGAGGTATTTCATCATCTACATTAGAAACATAGAATTGCGCCACTTGGGAGCCGTCATTTTCTTCGAACACCACACTACAAGATTCTATGATAACCCGTGAGGCTTTGTCATAGATTCTATAAGTGTGGGATTCGGCACCGTAACCAACTAAAATACCCTCTAGAGATTTAGATTCGAATTTAGTTAAGCGACAACCTTTGATCAAATAGAAACACTTACGACCGAATACACGGAAGTAGGAGATGTTAGGCTTGTTGCCGGTGAGGATCTCATAAGGATCTTGTTCAACCCTTTGCGGAAGTAGAGCCGGTTGGATGAATGACATGCCGTGGATATAGCCTCGTCCCAAAAGGTCAACAGATACTTAAACTCCGCCAACATGGACCTCGCCATATCCATAAGAGTTCGGTTCTTCCTCTCGGCTACACCATTTTGTTGAGGGGTATAAGTTGCAGAATATTGATGACGAATACCCTCTTCACTAAGAAAATCATTGAGAGCGTAGTTCTTGAACTCGAAGCCATTGTCACTTCTAATTGCCAATATGGGGACATTGTGTTGACGTTGCATTTCAATGGAGAAGTCGATTAAGGTTTGTTGGGTCTCCCTCTTCAACTTGAAGAAATAAACCCAAGTGAATCTTGAATAGTCATCAACAATCACCAAGCAATACTTCTTCCCTCCAATACTAGCTTCGGGAATGGCACCAAAAAGATCCACATGGAGAAGCTCCAAGATCCTCTTGAATGAAATAATAGTCTTGCTTGGATGGGGAGAATAATGCATCTTTCCTTCAACACATGCCCTACAAACACGATTTTTGGCAAAAGAGACATTTTCTTTTAGTCCGAGAATGTGTCCACCCTTGTGAAGACTTTGCAAAGTTCTCATGTTGGCATGGGCTAGGCGGCGATGCCACAACCAACCCACATCGGCCTTTCCAAATAGGCACATCGAATTTGAAGTGGTTTTCCTGGAAAAGTCCACCACAAACAAATCATTTTCGATGTACCCAATGAAAGCGACCTTTAGAGTCTTGCTCCACAAGAGTACCACAATATCAATATCAATAAAGACGGCAAAACCCATCTTAGTAAGTGCACGAACTGAAAGTAAATTATAACCAAGGGTTTTTACAAGCATGACATTCACTAGGGTGATATCCCGAGCGAGTACCGCCTTGACAAAACCCGTTACCTTGGATTTAGATTTGGTCTCAACTCCATCATTATCTCCTTTCTTCCGGTCATATGACTTGTGCATCCACTATCAAGCACCCACTTTGACCCACCGGAAGCATAGTCCTTCAAGAAATCATTGCTTTGATTTAGGTCTCCATTTTGCAATGGGTCCTCTTTTGTTAAGTCTTAGGAACCCAAATAGAACGAGCAATAGTAGCATCTCTAGGACCAACAAATTTAGCATAGACATCCCCATAATAATCAACATATAAAATATAGTGGGGGTTAGCATTTCCCGCAAAGTCATCACGAGTGGTCTTGCCCTTGTTGGCATTACCACCCACAATGTTGAACTTCTTTGCTTGATGAATCTTCTTTGCTTGAGGAGCCCTTGCATCTTTCATGAAGTTTTCCTTCTTATTTTCCTCTTCAACAAAGCCAACGCCAACTCTCCCTTTTTGTGAAGTAACAAAAGGTCTCTTACCTAGGGAGATGGCTTTAGCAAGATTGATCTTCAACCTAGCATTTTCCTCAATAATATTTGCATAATCACACGGAATAGGAGTGGAGGAACTAGGCACATTAATTTTAGACGGTTGAGCTTGAAGTTGTTCATACGACTTGATGAGGGTAGAGTGTTCACTCTCCAAGGCCTTGTGAGCCTTGGAAAGTTTCTCTAGCTCCTCGGTTAGTCTAGAATGAGCAACACCAAGCTCAACCTTTTCCTTTTTACATGCTTTGTATTTTGCAATTCCATGTTACCGTTCTTTAATGAGTTTAGCAATGATTAAATCATTTCATTCCTCAATATTCTCTAGTTTCTCCTCAAGAGAAACCCTAAGCTCATGCTCCTCCTCAAGAGTAGCATTCAAGGAGGCAATTTCCATAGCATCCTGTCTTTCAATTTTACCTTTGACCTCAAGCATCTCTTGAGCTTCACCATATTGGCTCATGAGAGCCTCAAAGTGCTTCTTGGTTTCACCTTGCAAGTTAGTCATAAAATGATCCAAGGCAATAATTTCCTCTTTTACTCTAAGACTAGTAGCATCATCCATACCATTCATAGTCTTAGGAGCGGCAGAGGGAGAGGATGATACCTCGGTGGGCTAAGCCATGAGACATCTTGCGGAGGAGTTGGAGACATTTTCATTGGGGGATTCAAAAATAGAAGGAGACGATGAACATGCAATGGCAATGGCGGCCACTTCATTTGTGGTTTCTTCTTCTTCTTCCCCGGATGAGTACTCCTCCTGAGCAAGCAACACAATTCTTGGAGGATTCTTCTTGGAGGTGTTCTTCATGAAGAACGGTTTCTTGTGAGCAAGCTTTGACTTATCCTTGGGAACAAGCTTCCCTCCATGCTCTTCTCTTTTCTCAAACAGGCACTCGGCAACAAAGTGATATTGATTTTGGCAATTGTAGCAT
Organism: Puccinellia tenuiflora; assembly: GCA_012064385.1. Lineage (NCBI taxonomy): Eukaryota > Viridiplantae > Streptophyta > Magnoliopsida > Poales > Poaceae > Puccinellia > Puccinellia tenuiflora. The sequence continues at coordinate 299,584 of QRDG01001718.1, read as the reverse complement.
GAGCGAACCCTTTGGCCACCTTCCTTCCTACCACTTGATTGGTTGATTAGCTCCTTTGCTTTGGACGGGATCTTCCAAAATACTCTTGAAGTAAGGGCCACCTAATCCTTTAGAGTATCTTCAAGATATTGTGGATGCCAATGCGACACATCTTCTTAAACCTCAACTTCTTCGTCTCGCTCCACAACCTTGGCCTTCAAAGCAAGAGAAGTTCCTTTGTGCATACTAGTAGCTCGGGCACGAGCATCTTCGGCGTTCTTGGCGGCCACCTTGAATGCCGTCATTTCTTGCATAACCAAATTGGATGACATGAGGTGGTAGTTGTGTCTTCCATGGAGACTCTTCAATTCGGTGGGCTCAAAGGGCATGAGAGAACTCACATGCTTTCTTTTGATCCAAGCGTCATCCACATAGGTGGCACCAAGCTCTCTAAATTGAGAGGCAAGGGTCTTGAGTCTTCGGAACATGTCTTCATGGTCTTCACCTTCCAACATGAAAAAAACCATCTACTTGGTTGCTCAATGCATCATATCTATTCCTCTTCGTGCTCTCATTTCCAACGAAGTCGTTGGTTAGAGCATCCCAGGCTTCTTTGGCGGTGGTGAGGTGTTTGATGTGGGACATGTTGTCTTCTCCTACGGCCGTTTGGATCATATGAAGAGCCAAGGCATTGAGTTGGCTATCCACAACTTCTCTTCTTGTCAAGTTGCTTGGGTCCACGGCCTTGAACCCAACCTCAACAATTCTCCATAGCTCGATCGAGGCACTATTCACATGAGACTTCATAGAAAATTGCCAATTAGTAAAACGAGATGAAATAAGCTTAGGTGGATCACCCCTATTGTTTATATGAGGATGAGGGATAGGTGGTTCAGGGGAGTAAAAGTGGGGAACCGCATTGTACACCTCCTTCCCATCAACAATTTTAGGTGGAGATTCTTTAGTTTCCTCACCCTCCTTTTCTTTAGAAGCGGAAGAATACCTCTAGAGGAGGGGATGCAGGAGATTTACTAGCTAAGAGTTGTGCCATCATTTCACTCAACTCTTCCATTTGAGCTTCCACGAATGATTCCAATTTCTTGAAATCCTCAATGGAAACTCCACTAGTAACAACACTCGGATATCCTCCCTCGGGTGCCATACTCTCTTAGGCGGTGAAGCCTAAATATTGAGCCAAGGCTTTGATACCAATTGAAGGGATCATATGGACACGTAGAGGGGGGGGGGGGAGGGTCAATAGGTGCTACACCAAATTATAATTCTTTTTCAAATTAGGCTTGACACAAAAGGTAAATTCTCTAGATATGCAACTATGGTGAATTTACCTATATGGCAAGCAAGCAACTAACACTAGGCAATTATCACGATACAAGTAAAGGCAACTAAAGGATAGAGATAACCAAAGGTAGAAGCACGGGGAGGCAAGGATGTATTCCTGAGTTCCTCCTTGTTAAGGGAGTACGTCTTGTTGGAGGGGTGTGAGTTCGCCACAACAGGCCTACTCAACGCCACAAATGCCTCACCCTATTCTCCGATGAACCTCACCACAAAGGCTTGGTTCACCTTCCACTATCGAAATCCATAAAGGTGGAATCCGGAGCCTTTATAATGTTCTTGGGGCACACACCCACAACTTAATCGCGGGCTCCCAAATCAACACACAACTGAAAACAATAGCAATAAAAGTGAGTACAACAAATGACCTAGGTTTTCCCAATGGAGACCCTAGGACAAATCCCTCAAGTAAATGAGGGGGAAATGGAAAACCGGTTGGTGAAGATGTAGATCTTGGCCTTCTCCTTCAATCCTCCGAAGATCAACGAGTTTGGGTGGAGGGATTGAGAGATCTAGTTGATTTGAGCTTTGCAACAATGGAGGAGAGAGAAACTGGATCGGGCAGCTCTTCTTGGAGAAGAAGGGGTCTTTATATAGGGGCCCCTGAAATCACACCGTTATGTGCTGAAAAAGTGCACCAGCGGTACTACCGCTGTCCCAGCGGTACTACTGCTGCCTGTATTCTGGGTGGTACCAAGTCACCGCACACACTAGCGGCTCTGGTACCCCACTGGGGTACCGTTGCACACTAGGTGGCGGTACTACAGGTGATCTGCCGGCACTACTAACTTAGCCGCGAGGGCAAAGCTATCCCAGCGGTAGAACGTGGCAGCTACCACTGGGGCACTGACGGGGATACAGTACGGAATTTTCGGCCCAGCGGTACCTCTAGCGGTACCGCAGCGGTACTACCGGTATGAGTATCTTGCCGGTACCCAATGTAGTACTGCACCGGCTGTTGCGGTACCTCAGAAAGGTACCGCTGCTGCCAGGTAGCGGTACTACCGGTACTACCGCTGGTTGATGATGTGGATCACACGTTCGCTGGGGAACCCCAAGAGGAATGTATGATGCAGCAAAGCAGTAGTTTCCCTTGATTACAAAACCAAGGTTGTCAGATCCAGTAGGACTTGGAGAAGGCTTAGCGAGGTGTCAATCTACTATGGCGCTTGTAGATTAAAGCGGACCTACACACAATCACAAACATGTACTTTGCTCCAACGAAACAGAGGGGTTGTCAATCTTTCCGGCTTACCGAACACAAAGGATTAATTGTGCCGATGTAACATATGATGAGAGTGAAATATGACCAGCGAACAAATGATGAAGAAAAGCTATTAGAACGGTTGTAAACAATGTAGGAAAATAGGACCGGGGTCCACAGTTCACTAGTGGTGTCTCTCCAAAAGATTTACATGATGTGTAAACAAATTACAGCATGGCAATTGACAGAATTGTGGGCGCATAACAATGCTATCATAAAAGAATATAGTTCACCGCTTCATATAATATGGGCATTACGTCAAAATACATAGACCGTTATCCAACTACGTCTATGACTAATAATCCACCCTGGGATCGCTATCCAGCATGTCACCCAGAAGTATTAAGTTGCAAGCAACAGATCATTGCAATAAGCAAAGTGCATAATGTAAGCAATGCAAATGACACAAGGAAATAACACCGCTGTTTTCTCCCTAGTGGCAACAACACATCTTTAGTCTTGATCGTTTCTATCAACCAGAGCTGCGACAAAAAGAGGCATGAACCCACTATCTAGCATAAATACCCTCTCTGAAGGCACTAACAATTACTTGGCCAAAGCATCCACTAGTATCGGAGAGCATGCAAGATCATAGATAAAACATAACACATAGATGAACAAAAGTAATGATTTCCACAATTCATCGGATCCATGCAAACACAATCATGTAGCGGTTGCAGATAATATGATCTTGATCATGATAGGAAGCTCACAAGATCTAAGGAATGGACTACAAGGAGGAGAGACAACCATCTAGCTACTGCTGTGGACCCGTAGTCCCGTGGTGGACTACTCACGCATCAGTCTGGAGGCAGGCATGGTGGTGTAGATGCGTCCGGTGACGATTCCCCTCTCCGACAGGGTGCCGGGAAAAACTGGAGAACCCTCCCAAACTCGGGTTGGCGATGGCGGCGGCCTCGGACGTCTTCTAGAAAATATGGTCGGGTATATAGGGTTTTCGGGTCGAAGACAAATTTATAGGTGAAGGGGCAACTCGAGACGACGCCAGAAGGCACCAGGTGGGGCCCAGGCACGGCCAACGTATGAGCTGCACCTGGTGTTAGGCGGATGACCCCCAGGTACCCTCAAAGCACCTACATCCAAGGCCAAGTCCACAAGCAAAGTCAAAAGTACCATCAAGGCCCAGGCCGGCTGGACTAGAGCTGTCGCCTGGAGTGATCAAGACCGACACCTAGCCTGCTGCGCAAGGCTAGCCGAACAGTCCGACTGAAGACCAGCCGGATCCACCAACCGACAGGTCCGAATAAGCGGGCCAGCCCCCACTCAACTGGCATGAGTGAACAGTACTCACTGTGGGGCGTTATCACTACACGTCATGATGATCCAGCTGGAGCCGGCTTGCACCATAGCTGATGTCATAAGGCTAGACTTGTAATCTCCCTGTAAACCCCTAACCCTGCGAGAGGCAAGCTAGCAGACTCATACTCACACTCGACACGACACAAGACCCGACCTCTGATGGGGGAATACCCAACCGGGTAGGCCCAGATGTGCGGGTTGGACCACAAGACCCAGGTGGCCCAGTGGCCCACTCGTAGGATCACATCAGGGGGGAGGCCAAGACCGCAACTCAGTGGGCCAACTTGACTCAGGTCTGGGTTCGGTAGAAGACGGCAATGATACGTCTCAAACGTATCTATAATTTTTGAGTGATCCATGCTAGTTTTGTGATATTGTCACATGTTTTTACTGTCAATTATATTATTTTTATGCATTTTATCGGACTAACCTATTGACAAGATGCCCAGTGCCAGTTCCCTGTTTTTGTGCTGAAATTGTTGCAGAAAGTTACTTCTGGAAATATTCTCGGAATTGGACGAAAATTTACGGAGATTTTTTATTGAAGAAATGAGGAAGGGAGCCAGAAGGGCCACTCCAGGGGACCCACACAGGCTAGGGGCGGCCCCCTGCCGCGGCCTAGGGCCCACCCGTGAGTGGGACCCGCCCCCCTATGGGGCACCCCTCGGCCGCCTCCGACGCCTATAAAATCACATCCGACGCAAAAACCCTAAACCCCAAAGGATTTTCCCAAATACGCAACAGAGCTCCGCCGCCATCGCCGACAAGTTTCGGGGGTTCAGAAGGTCCTGTTCCGGCACCCTGCCGGGACGGGGATCGACCGCCGGGGCCACCTCCATCAACACCGCTGCTTCCCGCGATGAGGAGGGAGTAGTCCCTCACCGGGGCTGAGGCTTATACAAGTAGCTATGTGGTTATCTCTCTCTCCCATGATGTGATCTTCGTTGTGATCATGAGCTTTGCTAGTATAGTTGAATACATGATGTTTCCCTATGTGTAATGGATATGATTTTGCTCAAGTGATGTTATTTAGTACAATTTCCGGAGTCATCATTGTGATCACGGTATCTCGGTGACAGTGTGGGTGCCGTGTGTGACTCTACGGATAATAGATAGGAAGGATCTTCATCATGAGTTTGTTCTTTATTATTGTTGGATTGAATAGATCATGAGGTTTCTTGATGCTTGTGTTATTGAAGAAAGAGACTATTCAAGAAATATGTTGTGGTGTTTGTTAGTACTATCTTTGGATGTGGATAGTGACAGCATGAAGTGTCCATAGATGTGGAATACGAACTTTAAGGTGTGCTTTTCGTAGCCCTACACAATTCTCATCCTATTTGACTCACGAAAGAATGATCTCCGAGTAACGTCTACCATGCATGTATTTTTGTGGGAACTATCATGTGTTTAATTATGTTAATGATGTTGAGAGTAGTCACTAGTGAAAGTATGAAGCCTAGGCCTTGTTTCCAAGCTTTGATACACCGTTTTTAGTCACTTTTGTCACTTGTTTGCTTGCTGCCATTTTTATTACAGAACAAAATCACCTTTTACCATCCATATCACTTGCATTTTACCATCTCTTCGCCGAACTAGTGCACCTATACAACTGACAATTGTATTAGGTGTGTTGGGGACACAAGAGACTTCTTGTGTCTTAATTGCAGGGTTGCTTGAGAGGGATATCTTTGACCTCTACCTCCCGTGGATTCGATAAACCTTGGGTTACTCACTTAAGGGAAATTTGCCGTTGTCCTACAAAACTCTGCGCTTGGAGGCCCAACAAGTCTACAAGAATAGAAGTGTGTAGTAGACATCAGGCGACAAGGATGAAGATTGTTCTACAAGTAACCTAGCTTCACCCGTAGTCGTAGGATGAGATCTTAACCGACCCGGACACCCTGTAAAACCCTAGCCGACTAGATATATAAAGCCGGCTAGGAGGAAAACCTAGGGAGACACCCTTTTCCACCTCCTAGACACTTTGCGCCGGAGCCGATCTACGCTCCTGCGCAACCCGCCATTGGCACACCTTGTACACCCCATCAATCTAATATAATCTAGCAAGAGTAGGTCTTTACCTCGCCAAGAGGGGCCGAACCTAGGTAAACTCGTGTGTGTCGGCCCCCTCGTGATTCCTACGCCGCCTTGCTCTGCGCGTTCAAGTCACCCGATGGCATCTGTCTCGAGAAACCCTCGACAGTTGGCGCCCACCGTGGGGCCAGCGACTGCTGGAGTTCACTTTGCGAGGGGTGCAATCCCGCCCGTGGAGGATATCGTCTACGGAATCTACCACAAGCACAACGGCGTCGGCTACGTACTCGACGCCCACACTTACGGTGTGCCGACGCGCGCGCCAATCTCGCGCTACGCACTCATCCCCTTCGGGACTTCCATCACCGCCTTCGTTGGGTTATGCGGATCATCTAAGGAGGTCGCCCGTACCAACAGCGACAACACGACGCTTCCCATCTACGACCCAGACTGCATCGACACCACCAACTCCATCGACAACGGTGACCCGGCCGTGGACCCCGAGGCTAACTCGGAGTGTCTCCATGGCCCGGGCAATGGCAACGACACTGACACCGACTCTATCCTACTCGTCCTCGACTACGAGTCCGAGGGTTCGACGGGTTCAGTGTCGAGCGGATCGGTGACCCCGGCCATGGTCGGCATGGCGGGGAACGCCAACGCGACAGCAGGTAATGATACGTGTCAAACGTATCTATAATTTTTGATCATGCCATTCTTGATTCCTATCATTATTACATGTTTATGCTACATTATTATATCATTTCAAGGCATTTTATTGGACTAACCTATTGACAGGATGCCCAGTGCTAGTTCCCTGTTTTTGTGCTGTTTTTATTACAGAAAGTTACTTCTAGAAATATTCTCGGAATTGGAAAAAAATTTACGGAGATGTTTCATTGAAGAAATGAGGAAGGGAGCCAGAAGGGCAACTCTAGGGGACCCACACAGGCCAGGGGCGGCCCCCTACCGCGGCCTAGGGCCCACTCGCGGGTGGGACCCGCCCCTGCCCTGTGGGGCACCCCTCGGCCGCCTCCGACGCCTATAAAATCACATCCGACGCAAAAACCCTAACCCCCGAAGGATTTTCCCAAATACGATACAGAGCTCCGCCGCCATCGCCGACAAGTTTCGGGGGTCAGATTGCCTGTTCCGGCACCCTGCCGGGACGGGGATTGGCCCCCGGAGCCATCTTCACCGCCACCGCTGCCTCCTGGATGAGTTGTGAGTAGTTCCCCCGCGGACTACGGGTTTGTAGCAGTAGCTAGATGGTACTCTCTCCCCCTTGTTGTTCAATACCATGTTCTCATGAGCTGCCCTACAGGATCGACATCAATCCGATGTAATATGCGTTGTGTTTGTTGGGATCCGATGGATTGGCACGTTATGATCAGATTATTTATGTTTATGAATTGTTGTTGCTGCAATGTTGTTATGTTCAATGCTTGTCACTAGTGCACGATTGGCATGATCTTAGATTTGTGCGCGTTATGTTTGCATGAATATAATTGATGCTTAGATCGTATCTACAAGTTGTATGCACCTGTTATTAGTCCAGAACCGGAGACCTCGAGTGACAGAAACGGGGACATCGATGGGAATGGTTAGTAACTTGAGGATTACATGTGTTTATTGTGTGTTAATGCTTTGCTCCGGTGTTCTATTAAAAGGAACACCTTAATTGCCATTTGTTCCTTAATTGGCCTGGCTGAAACCAGATGGCAGGACAAAAGATGTTGTGCGAATTCTCATTGCGAGTAGTTACAACTATATATGGAATACATGCCTACGTATGATTGATAAACTGAATGCTTTGTCATAATTAATTAATTAGTGCAATTCTGTCAATTGCCCAACTGTAATTTGTTCACCCAATGCATGATTATTTGCTTAGGAGAGCCGCCAGTAGTGAAACTATGAACCCCGGTCCATATTTCTCCATCATTGCTTTCGTGTTTCTGTTACTATTGTTCTCAAATCACTATTGCTTTCACCTCTCTCGTGTTAATTGTGCTTCTCTAGGTGTGGCTGAATTGACAACTCGGCTGCAAAGACCTCTAAGTATTCTTTGGCTCCCCTTGAGTCGAATCAATAAATTGGGTTATACTACCCGCGAAGACTGTTGCGATCCCCTACACTTGTGGGTTATCAAGACTATTTTCTGGCGCCGTTGCCGGGGAGCTATAGCAATACTTAGAAGTTCACTTGGAAGGTACAACCGACGCCACACTTCCCGTCAACACGCCCTCAAACTATTTTCTGGCGCCATTGCCGGGGAGCCATAGCTCTACTTATTGGTTCACTTGGGAAGTACTCACTTTCTCTCTACTCTCTTTATTGTTATTGTTATCAATGGTTAACTTGTTTGAAACTAGATCTTATTGGCAAGGCGGATTCACGGAGGATCAACAAGAATATTATAAGGAATACCGCTTGTCACAAAAAGGGATACACTTATGGAAAATAATTAATACTCTGAACAATTATGCTAGAGACGTGTGCTTAAATTATAATATATCTTATTGCTGTGATGAGTCTAGTTGTAGCATGAATTTTAAACACCTTCCTTTTCAATGTACTGGTAATGATAATGAAACCTTAGCATCTTATGCTAAGGGAAACTATGATTTTTATGATGTGGAACATATTGAAGAATTTATTGCGTGGAAGGGTGCTTATGAAATTTCTTCTTTGATTGAAAATGATAATGATGCTCCTTATAAATCTGAAAGTTTTGCTATACTTAATTATTGCATGGATAATTACAAAGATGAAAATTGCTATATTACTGAATATCTTAAGGGTTTATCTCCCCCAGAAGAAGAGACTAATGCCATGCAGGAGCCTATGGAAGAAGAAGTTGTTGAAACTGGAAGCTCATTGGATGAAAACGAGGAGGAGAGTGACGAACAAGAGGAGGAAGAATGGAGTAGCTACCCATTTCTACCTTCTAATGAGAGTAACTCTCTAACTCATACATTATTTGATTGTCCTCCTTCCTTACAAAAGGAGAATGAGTGTTATGATCCCATTGATTCATTTGAAACATCCCTTCTTGATAAAAATGATCTTGTTATATATGATAATCCGTCCTATATAGATAAATCTTATGATAATCCTTTATTTACTCCAACCATTGAGATGCATGATAATGAAGAGTTGTGCTTAGAAAGTCTATATGATAAAGCTCTTGACGATGGTCCTATATCACTTGATGATAAAAAATTATAATGCTATTGAAAGTGGGTTTAATCACACTATTTTTGAGATGGACCGAAACTATGTGCTTGTAGATCATGAAAAGCCTGTTTTAAGTGATAATTATATTGTTGAGTTTGTTCATGATGCTACTGAAAATTATTATGAGAGAGCAAAATATGGTTGTCGGAGTTCTCATGTCACTAAAACACCTCTCTTTATGCTAAAAGTTTTGAAGTTACACTTGCTTTACCTTCCTATGCTTAATGATTTGTGCTTCATTGATTTATTTTCTTATAAAATGCCTATGCATAGGAAGAGAGTTAGACTTAAATGTGTTTGATAATTCTCTCATGATGCCCTCCCTTGCGTTTCAATACTTATTCTTATGTGAGCATCATTGAAAATACTGGGCCTAGCTAAAAGGCTATAAAGAAAAGCACTTGTTGGTAGGCAACCCATCTTTTCTTTCAGTTTTGTTTTTGCTTTTCTTGAGTCATGGAGTTGTTGCTTCTGTAGAAACTTCATTGTATCTTTTTGTTTTGGTTTTTTGTGCCAAGTTTAGCCTCTAATACATTGAAAGTGCGAGGTCTTATTTTGCTGTCCAGAAACATAATTTTGTCCTTCACTGTTCGAAAATCTGAATATCCTATGAATTTTCTATTTTTCTGAAATTTTTAGACAGCAAACCTGATACTTTTATCTATCTTTCGTTAGTTTTGACTTTTCTGATTTGAGGTACAGAAGTGCCTCGATAAATTCGATTTTTACAGACTATTCAGTTTTTGATAGATTCTGCTTTTATTTTGTATTCGTCTCTTTTACTATCGTCAAATGCGATACTCTAGAGATGGAGTGTCACATTGAGTTTTAGTAAACAGTAGCTAATTCCTAATAAAGTTGTTTGTAATTTGTCTTGAGTTGAACACATGTGCATTTTAATTTATGAGCACTAACCCTCTAATTAGTTTATGAGAAGTTTTGTGTGAAGTGAGTTTTTAAGTTTTGAACGACACGGTGATGTGATAATGGAGAAAAGCACAAGCTTGGGGATGCCCCCATGGAATCCCCTTGGAATAATTAAGAAGATTCAAGCGTCTAAGCTTGGGGATGCCCAAGGCATCCCCACTCTTCACCAACAACCATTAGGTCGTTTCGTTGAAAGTACGTTTTTATCACTTTACATATTATGTGCTATGTTTGGAGCGTCTTTTTACTTTCAGTTTGTTTGTTATTTTTCTGGTCATATCCTTGTTGGATCCTATCTTTATTTGTGTGGGAGAGAGACACGCTCCGTTCGCTTATATCTTGTTGAGTATTCTTAGCTACTGTTTGTTTGCTAGTAAGCTCTCGCTTTTAGCTTTTATCTTATTTAGAGTTTCTAGTAGTTAATGTTAAACTCTCTTGATATTCACTTATATTTGTTAGAGAGTTGTTTTGGTTGCTTGGTTAATGTGTTAGATCGGTAAAATGCTATGCATGTGGTAGTGGTATGAAGTAGAAAAAAAACCTGCATAGTCTTGTAGATCACTATGTGGATAATTTGATACTTTTCAATTGTTTTGAGACATTAAAATAACTAATGGTTAAATGTGTTGGTTAATGGTGTTCGAGCTGATTAGTGGAGATGTGTTAGTAAAGCGTGGAGCCGTACTTTTCTGAACTAAACAACCTAAGTCAACAATGCTAATGTGTCATGAATTCTGCTAAGTTGAAAAGAAGTTCCTAGTGGGTAGTTACTGCAACGGTCGGGGAAGCCAACGGGGCACTTGTGTCGCCGCCACGATCCCTCTCGGGGTGTCTCTAACCATTTTTGGAACATTGAAACTGCTAGTTGTTTGCAATATACGAAATGCATTGTGAGTTTTGGCTTTTTGGCACTTCCACTTCCATATTTTGCTAGCCTCTTCGGTGCTGCGCAATGCCCTCTCTCACATTGAGATTGGTGCATACTTCACGAGTACATCCAACTCCGTGGGAGAACTTCATCCTGTTCTCCTACACATAAGCCAACTATCTCCCTCAAAACGGGCACCATACCTACCTATCACGGCATTTCCATAGCCGTTCCGAGATACATTGCCATGCAACATCCATCATTACATTACATTACTTGATGTCGTTCTTCATTACCATATAGTTTGCTTGATCATTGAGTTAGTGTGCCGCGTGGCTTGCCACATGTTTTACATTTTTCCCACACTACGCTCGATCATGCATATCTTCTTTTATACATCATGTATTAGTCTTATGAGTACCAAAAAGTGTGATGATCCATTTGTAATATAGAGTGTTGCTCCTACAGTGAGGTATAAAATAAAAAAAAAGAAGAATAAAAGAGCCCAAAGGAGGCCAAATGAGAGAGCATTTAAAAGAGCCAAGGAGGCCACCCAAAATCAAAAAAAAGAGAGAGGGAGCAACACTACTATCCTTTTTACCACACTTGTGCTAGTAGCACCTACACTTCATTATAGAGAGTTCTCATGTTGTTTTAGTAGTATAACTATGTGGGTAATTAACGTTATAGAACTTGGCTTGTATATTCCAAGGATGAGCCTCCTCAAGTGAGCTCTAGGTCTTCATGAGCAAGCAAGTTGGATGCACCCCCACTAGTTCCATTGGAGAGCTTTCATACACTTATAGCTCTATGTGCATCCGTTGCATGGCAATCACTACTCCTCATACAGTGTCAACTACGGGACTTCCTACTGTCTTGTGGTTACCTTCTTCACTGTTTGAGCCTTTCTTTTTGACCTTCCAAACCTCCATTATTGTTCTCTTTGCCATAACATCATGGTGCCAAAGCCACTTCTTACTTGCACTAGTTGAGTAGACTTCGAAACAGTTGATTTGTGAAGTAGATGGATTAGGATACTTGACTTGAGCTTGGCTATTTCCATGAATGACTAATTAGATGCTTTGAAGAATGATTGATACTTTACATTGGAGACATAATTTGCAATTCTTCTTTCTAAACCTTATGTATGGTTCCATGTCTCCAACACACTTATTCATGAAAAGTTTCTAGCATTTGTTAGCTAGCGTTTGTTAATCATTGTTTGCTTAATGTCAACCATAGACAATTGTTTTGGATCACCTTATTCACATCATGTGCTTTGCATTACTATCTCGATCAAGATTATGTTGGTGGCATGTCAAGCTCAAAAAATATTTTGATTATTATTTACCTACTCGAGGACGAGCATGAATTAAGCTTGGGGATGCTGATACGTGTCAAACGTATCTATAATTTTTGATCATGCCATGCTTGATTCCTATAATTATTACATGTTTATGCTACATTATTATATCATTTCAAGGCATTTTATTGGACTAACCTATTGACAAGATGCCCAGTGCCAGTTCCCTGTTTTTGTGCTGTTTTTATTGCAGAAAGTTACTTCTGGAAATATTCTCGGAATTGGACGAAAATTTAAGGAGATTTTTTATTGAATAAATGAGGAAGGGAGCTAGAAGGGAAACTCCAGGGGACCCACACAGGCCAGGGGCGGCCCCCTGCCGCGGGTGGGACCTGCCCCTGCCCTGTGGGGCACCCCTCGGCCGCCTCCGACGCCTATAAAATCACATCCGACACAAAAACCCTAACCCTTGAAGGATTTTCCCAAATACGATACAGAGCTCCGCCGCCATCGCCGAAAAGTTTCGGGGGTCAGATTTCCTGTTCCGGCACCCTGCCTGGACGGGGATTGGCCCCCGGAGCCATCTTCACCGCCACCGCTGCCTCCGGGATGAGTTGTGAGTAGTTCCCCCACGGACTACGGGTTTTTAGCAGTAGCTAGATGGTACTCTCTCCCCCTTGTTGTTCAATACCATGTTCTCGTGAGCTGCCCTACATGATCGAGATCAATCTGATGTAATATGCGTTGTGTTTGTTGGGATCCGATGTATTGGCACGTTATGATCAGATTATTTATGTTTATGAATTGTTGTTGCTGCAATGTTGTTATGCTTAATGCTTATCACTAGTGCACGAGTGGCATGATCTTAGATTTGGGCGCGTTATGTTTGCATGAGTATAATTGATGCTTAGATCGTATCTACAAGTTGTATGCACCTGTTATTAGTCCAGAACCGGAGACCTCGAGTGACAGAAACGGGGACATCGATGGGAATGGTTAGTAACTTGAGGATTACATGTGTTCATTGTGTGTTAATTCTTTGCTCCGGTGTTCTATTAAAAGGAAGACCTTAATTGCCATTTATTCCTTAATTGGCCCGGCTGAAACCGGATGGCAGGACAAAAGATGTTGTGCGAATTCTCATTGCGAGTAGTTACACCTATATATGGAATACATGCCTACGTATGATTGATAAACTGAATGCTTTGTCATAATTAGTTAATTAGTGCAATTCTGTCAATTGCCCAACTATAATTTGTTCACCCAATGCATGATTATTTGCTTAGGAGAGCCGCCATAGTGAAACTATGAACCCCGGTCCGTATTTCTCCATCATTGCTTTCGTGTTTCTGTTACTATTGTTCTCAAATCACTGTTGCTTTCACCTCTCTCATGTTACTTGTGCTTCTCCAGGTGTGGATGAATTGACAACTCGGCTGCAAAGACCTCTAAGTATTCTTTGGCTCCCCTTGAGTCGAATCAATAAATTGGGTTATACTACCCGCGAAGACTGTTGCGATGCCCTACACTTGTGGGTTATTAGGTAACGACAACAACAACGACCCGCTCGCTACCCCAATTACCCCAGACAACGCCATCGAGCAGGCAAAAAAGCTCGATGCACTCCGTGCTACGATGGAGAAGCAGAGGATGGAAATCCGCCGCCAGAAGCAACTCGTCGAAACCCAGAAGATTGCCCTATCCGCCGTCACGGAGTACCGGAAGAAGCAGCAATCGCGCTTCCGGTTCGGCGCCCCAACACGCGTGCTCGACGACGCGTTCGCGCGTGAACATGCAGAGCTGGAGCGCGAACAGGAGCGAAATCACCGAGACGGCACCCGGCAGGAAGACCCGCGGGAGCGCATGCCGCCCCCATAGCCTATTGCCAAGCCGCCGGCCGCGGCGGACGATCCCAGCCTTGCGGTCTTCAACACACCGGTTGACTGCGTGGTAGCAGCCGCCTCGTTCTTCAACAAGATGAAGATAACGGGTCATCCTGAGTGCGACATCGCCGTCAAGCTGGTGAACAAGGCAGTGGAGCTGTAGGAGAATATGTCCACCAACAGCGAGAAGATGTACTCCAGATCACACATGAGCTGGTGAACAAGGCAGTGGAGCTGCAGGAGCCCCTTGCCGCGTCGAACAAGCCGCATCAAGCAAGGTCGCCCCGCACCCAACACCGCTTACCATCGGGCATGCGACGAGCAAGTTGCGTCAAGCAACGTCGCCCCGCTTCAGCCGATACATCGGCTCGCCCCGGGCGACGCTCGGCACACCATCAACGACAACCAAGCTCAGCGTCGCTCCAACACCTCCGCTCCCGATCTGTGAGGCCACCTCATCGACAAGAGGGCCGAGTCGGCACCCGCCGAAGACGATGAGTTTGGACCGCACTGCTTCATCTCCGCGATCCGCAATGAGCGCTTCCCTCCCAGCTTCAAGGCGTCACGGGAGGTGAAGTCTTACAACACCAGCATGAACCTGTCGACATGGATCTAGGACTATGCCATCACCATGAACATCCAGAACGCCAGCGCCCTAGTCCGTGCGCGTTACTTCCCCCTCATGCTGGAGGGGACCGCGCGCACTTGAATAAACAACCTCCCCAAGAACAGCATCGGCTCCTGGGCCAAGTTGAAGAAGACCTTCATCAAGAACTTTGAAGGCACCTGCAAGCAACCTACCACCACAGAGGACCTCAAGCGGTGCGTCCAGCGGGAAGGCGAGTCTCCTCGCAAGTGGTACAACCGCATCGCGGACCTCATCAACTCGTCGGAGAATTTCAGCGTCGACACGGTGCACTCTCACCTCGCTGACAACACCAACTTCGCCGATCTCCGCGGAAAGCTCAAGCGCACCAAGAAGGATGGCATGAGCATGAGTGAGTTGATGGCGATCATCCACAAGTACGCTGAGTCGGACCCGACGAAGGACAACTCGGGAGAAGACGAGGAAGGAAAATCCTCCAAGGGAAGAAACAGCAAGGGCGGCTCAAGGAGTGCCACCAAGCGGAAGAGCGACCGTGGCTTGGAGCTGGTGGCCACCACCGCCAACGGACGAGGCTTCAAGAGCCCACGCGCTAGCCTCCCATGAAAAAAGTGGACGGCGGACGAGATCTTGTCCCAACCATGCAGGTGGCACAACCGACCCGACAAGACGGCGAAACACACCACCGGCGAGTGCGACAAGACCGACAACATCGTCAAGGCCAAGGCCGCGGAGAACCAGGGTGGGGTCCGCGACAAGCTAGACGCCGAACAATAGGGGCCCAGGATGCCCCCGACCAGCGGCGCTTTCCACACCTTTGTGGGACTCAAAACGAAGCGTGACGAGAAGGTCATCAAGCGTGCCATCCATGTGACCGCGCCAGACGTCCCACAATGGTTAAACTGGCCGGAACAGGCGATTACCTGGACCCGCCAAGACCACCCTTCGCGAGTCGATTACCCTGGCAAATTCGTCCTGGTAGTCGCCCCGCAAGTCAAGGGCTACATCCTCACCAAGACCCTCATGGATGGAGGGAGCAGTATCAACATCCTCTACTACGAGACCATTCGACGGATGAAGCTCTGCGACTCGACACTGCAGGCCTTCATCAGCACCTTCCACGGCATCGTCCCCGAAAGGAAGGCTCACTCCATGGGTCGCGTCATCCTCGACGTCGTCTTCAGCAACGACAAAAATTTTTGCCTCAAAAAAATTTGCTTCGAGGTGGTGAACTTCAAGAGCGCCTACCACGTCATCTTCGGCCGACCCGCCTTTGCAAAATTTATGGTGCGTCCCTGCTACGCATATCTGAAGCTGAAGATGCTGGGTCCCAACGAAACCATCACGATCTCCGGCGACGTCGACAAGGTGATCGAGTGCGAGAAGTGCAACATGGTCTTCGCTGAGTCAGTCATCGCCAGCGAGGAGCTAGAGCGGCTCAAACTGCAAGTCGACCCGAACAACGTCACCATGCTGAAGAAGCCGATGCTCGACTCGCGCGACAAGTTCCAAGCCGCCCAGGAAGCCAAGCGCATTGCCTTGGTCAAGGGCGATTCATCCAAGACAGCCGTCATCGGGGCCTACATGGACCCCGCATAGGAAAGCGCGCTCTGCGACTTCCTCTGTTTGAATCGGGACATCTTCACATGGAAGCCATCTGAAATGCCGGGAGTCCCGAGGGAGCTCGCAGAGCACCAGCTCAAAGTCGAAAAGAACGCGAGGCCTGTCAAGCAGGCCTTGCGCCGCTTCAACAACGAACGACGAAAGGCTATCGGTGAAGAGATAGCCCGGCTCCTAGCTGCCGGGTTCATCGCCGAAGTTTTCCACCCGGCGTGGTTAGCAAACCCTGTCCTGGTGCTGAAGAAGAACGGGTCCTGGAGGATGTGCGTGGACTACACCGGCCTCAACAAAGCATGCCCAAAGGACCCCTTCGCCCTGCCCCGAATCGACCAACTCATCGACTCGACGGCCAGGAGCAGGCGCTCTGCTTCCTCGATACCTATTCCGGGTACCATCAGTTAAAGATGGCCCTGGAAGATCAAGAGAAGACATCTTTCATCACGCCCTATGGCGCGTTTTGTTATGTCTCCATGCCTTTCAGGTTAAAAAGCGCTGGGGCAACCTACCAGCAGTGTATACAAAACTGTCTGCATGACCAGATAGGCCGCAACATCCACGCCTACATGGACGACATAGTGGTCAAGTCGAAGACCAAATCCGACTTGATTGCCGATCTGACCGAGACATTTAAGAATCTCCGCAGATACAACATGTGGTTGAACCCCAAGAAATGCATTTTAGGGGTACCAGCCGAAAAGCTGCTCGGCTTCATCGTCTCCCAGAGAGGAATCGAAGCTAATCCGGACAAGATCAAAGCCATAGAAGTCTTGAAGAAGCCGCAGAACCTCAAGGATGTCCAGCGGCTGACTAGGTGCGTGGCCGCCCTAAGCCGTTTCATCTCGCGACTGGGAGAGAAGGCGCTCCCTCTGTACCGACTCCTCAAGAAGTCGGACAAGTTCGTTTGGGATGATGAAGCCGACGCTGCCCTCCAGGACCTGAAGAGGACACTCGCCGTGGCACCCATCCTTGCGGCTCCACTTGAGCACGAGCCGCTCCTTCTCTACATCGCCACGACAAACAAGGTCATCAGTGTGGTCATCGTCATTGAGTGCGAGGAGGAAGGCAAGGAGCATCTGATACAGAGGCCGGTCTACTACATCAGCGAGTGCCTCACCGAGTCCAAACCGCGCTACCCGCACTACCAAAAACTGGTGTACAGGGTCTTCTTCGCATCAAGGAAGCTGCACCACTACTTCATGGGCGACCTGATAACGGTGGTAAGCACTAACCCGCTAGCTGACATCATCCGCAAGAGGGAGGCAATCGGGCGAGTAGCCAAATGGGCGGTCGAGTTGAACAACTTTGCCATCGCCTACGAGCCACGCAGGGCCATCAAGTCTTAGGCCCTCGCCGAGTTCTTCGCTGACTGGACCGAGACTAACCATCCCGCCCCAGTCCACGAGTCGCCACACTGGACCCTCTACTTCGACGGCTCAATGATGTACGAAGGCTCGGGGGCTGGCGTGGTCCTCATCTCCCCTAAAGGAGACAAGATGCGCTACGCCCTGCAGATCATGTTCCCCTGCACCAACAACATGGCAGAGTACGAGGCCCTACTTCACGGGCTCCGGATCGCCAAGGAGCTCGGCGTATCGCAGCTTCACTTCTACGGCAACTCCGACATTGTCAATGAGCCCAACCTGGCGGTTTACAGACGCCTAGTCGACCAGGTCGGCGGTCACTTCGCCGTTTTGGAGATGGAGCACATCCCGAGGAAGAAGAACGACGAGGCAGACGAGTTGGCTCGCCTCGGTTCCAAGCAAAGCCCGGCACCGCCCGGTGTCTTACTCGACTCCATCCACAACCCCTCCATCAAACCTCCATCGGAGATCGAGCTTGCTAGCCCTCCTTCGCCAGAACCCGCGCTGGTCGCTCTCACGCTGGAGGCACCTGATTGGCGAGTCCCCTACATCGAATTTCTCACCACCACGAAGCTGCCTGAGGATCAAGTCCAAGCCCGACAGATGGTTCACCGCGCCGGTGCCTACACCATCATCAACAACGAGCTGTACAAACGCAGACCTCCGACGTTTTCCTGCGCTGTGTGGAGCCCGAAGAAGGACGTCGCATTCTCAATGACATCCACTCCGGCGACTGTGGCCACCACGTGGGAGCCCGTTCCCTAGTTGCCAAGGCGCTACGGGACATTGTACGGCGCTGCATCGGGTGCCAGAAGTACGCTCGTCAGGATCACTTGCCGGCTCAGGCACTCAAAACCATCCCCCTAACATGGCCTTTCGCGGTCTGGGGCTGGACATGGTGGGGCCCTTCAAAAAGGCGTGTGGCGGCTTGACACACCTATTGGTGGCCGTCGACAAATTCACCAAGTGGGTAGAGGTGAAAGCCATAAAGAAGCTCGATGGCACTACCGCAAAGAAGTTCGTCCAAGAGATCATCTACCGGTTCGGCTACCCGCACAACATCATCACCGACAACGGCACGAATTTTGCCAAAGGAGTAATGGCAGCCTTCTGCCACGACAAAGGCATCCAACTCGATCTCGCCTCGGTCGCTTATCCGCAGTCAAATGGGCAGGCGGAACGGATGAATTAGTCGCTGCTGCACGGGATCAAGCCACAGCTTCAAGTACCTCTGGAGAGAACACCGGGCTGCTGGTTGGACGAGCTACTGTCTGTCCTATGGGGCATTCGTACCACACCAAACTGCTCCACCGGCTACACGCCTTTCTTCATGGTGTATGGTGCGGAGGCAGTCCTGCCAACAGACCTGGAGCACGACTCGCCACGAGTCACCGCATACAACGAGGACGACAGCGAGCAAGCTCGCCAAGACAGCGTCGACCTCCTCGAGGAAGAACGCGAACTCGCGGCCTCCAGGACCGCCATCTACTAGCAAGGCCTGCGCCGCTATCACAGCCGCCGGGTCAAAAGTCGCTCCTTTAACAAGGGGGACTTGGTTCTCCGACTAACCCAAAAGTTGGAAGGGATGCACAAGCTTTCTGCTCCATGGGAGGGCCCTTTTGTCGTCAGCAAAGTGCTTGACAACGGCTCCTACTACCTCATCGACATCCGCGAAGCTGACAAGAGTAGCAAGTCGGAAGAGGAAACAAAACGCCCATGGAACATCAGTCGTCTACGCCCCTTTTACACATAGTACTCTGTAACACTGTGTGGTCAATCAATGGAATAAAGCCGGCACCCCACGACACGCTCGGGGGCTGCCGTTTCGTCTCAATGCTTTCGAGTTTTTATTTCATACTATGATGTTATATGATTGACGGGTCTCCAGAGAGGGTTCCACACCAAGACGCGTAACTCAACACTGGGAGATCCAGCCCATGAGGCGAAAACGGTAAACGTGATGTTTTTTCTCTAAGTCATAGGCAACTCGCAAACGTGTGCAAAGTAGTTGGCCGGTATATTGAACTCGACAATGGAGGCCTTTGGGACCTTGTCGATCAAATACTGCGCTGCATGCGAAAAAAGAATACACGCGAGGGCATACTTGGAGGAGTCGCATGATCGACAAGTCGCATAAACGACTTAAAACAACACAAGTGACATGATCACAAAACAATAATTAAAAGCGCAAGTCGCACAATATTAAAACAAACTTTGTTCTTACATGAACTTAACCATATTACAATCTAAAGTGCTCTAAGCACTTGCAGGCGACGACCTCTCGACCCGCACATCCCGGCGGACGGACGAGGCTGCGTTACTTTCAGACCCGGGGGCTGGTGCCTCAAGGACCCATTCGCCGGAAGGAAGGGGCGGCAAGTTCTCAATAGCCATAAGGGAGTCGACGTGGAGATTCTCAAAGGCAAGGAACTCTTTCCCTACAAACTCGTCTGTTTTGACGAGTCGTGCAAGCCGGCAGGCGTAGGGGCCGACCCGCTCCATCACCTCTTGCGGGTTGATCTCCTTGCCGTCCTTATCCACCTTCGGGAAGCCCGAGGTAATCTTTTGGAAGTCGGCCTTGGGGTAGCGAGCAACAGTTGCGCCAAGTGCTAGTATGGCTCCCGACCGAGTAGCCGATCGACGCCACCGGTCTCCAATGGTAGGGATCCGCATCAAGCGCTCCACCATGTTAGCAGCTTGCGTTGACACGTTGCAGACTCTGGCCGACATGTGCTTCAAAATGGCGGCTCCCACCTCTACCACCCGGTTGCTTAAGACGACGACGCAGTCAAGAAAGACGTCAGGAACGAGGGCAACAAAGTCCTCGCTACTCCCTGTACAAGACAAACAAAGATTAAAACAGTGGAAAACCACACAGACACGAAGTACCAGCGGCAGCAAACTTACTAATAAGGCCGCGGACGGCAGCTCTCAAGTGCTTCGTCAAGTCGGTCATCTGCAACTTGACCCGCACATTCTCCTCCTGCAACGCCTAGATTTTGTCAGTGCTGGATTTCTCCATCGCCTCCAGCGCCTTCTCCAGGTCTGCCACCTGGGCGGTGGCCTTCTCCAGGTGGACATAGCGGTTTCCCGCTCCTTCAAAGCATTGTAGTGCATGACATTGAGTTTATCAATGTCGGCCTGCACCGACTCGCACGACAGAAGACTTCTGCACACTTCAGCAAGCTGGCCCTGGAGGTCGTCAAGCTCCCTCTACACATGATGCAACAAAGTTATTGAAGATCCCCCAAGCCGCACTATGATGCCCGGGGGCTAGAAAGATTCTAGACTCAAGCCGACTTTGGCAAAATCGACTTGACCCTCGGGGGCTACGGGCGAATTTTCAAGGTGCACGAAGAAAAAAGAACAACAAAAAACAAATTGGAGATTCGAGCCGATTTCTACAAACTTGCCTCGACCCTCGGGGGCTACGCCCGAGATTTTATAAAAAAAACAACTTCAGCAAACAACAGATTGGAGACTCAAGCCAACTTCTACAAAGTCGCCTCGACCCTCGGGGGCTACGGGCAAAATTCTACTGGAAAAATTCTAGAGAAGAGACCCAAGCCGATATCAAGATATCGATTCGGGCCTCGGGGGCTACGGGGGAGTTTCTACTGGATGTATTCTAAATAGACCCATGCCGATCTCAAGACATCGACTCGGGCCTCGGGGGCTACGGGTGGTTACTGTTGGGAATATGCCCTAGAGGACATAATAAAATGGTTTATTAGCATATTCATGTTTATGATAATAGTTTATTATCCATGCTATAATTGTATTAACCGAAAACATAATACATGTGTGGAATATAAACAACAAGGTGTCCCTAGTAAGTCTCTACTGGACTAGTTCGTTAGTCAAGAGATGGTTAAGGTTTCCTGACCATGGACTTGTTATAGTCACTTGATAACGAAGTCAATCATCAGGAGAATGATGTGATGGACAAGACCCAATAATAAAGAGTTGCAATTGATCGTGTCACATAGTTTCATTGCCAACGCTTTTAGTATATGCTAAGTATAGTTTACTTAGACCATGAGATTATATCACTCCTGCTTACCGGAGGAATACTTTGTGGACATCAAACGTCGCTTCGTAACTGGGTGATTATAAAGGTGGCTTTCAGGTATCTCCGATGGTAGGTTGTTGGGTGATATGTATCAAGAGTGGGATTAGTCCCTCCATGTGACGGAGTAGAATATCTCTGGGCCCACTCGGTAATATAGCATCTGGAAAGTTTGCAAACATGTGATTAGGAGTAATCACGGAGATCCTATATTATGGACGAGTAAAGAGAATTTCCCAGGTAACGAGATGGAACTAGATATGGAGATATCGACCGTCAAATCTCGGGCAAATTAAATATCATGAGACAAAGGGAATCGTATACGAGATTAAGAATCTCCGGCATCGTGGTTCAATTGATAAGGAACTTCGTTGAATATGTAGGAGTCAATATGGGTATCCCGGTCCCGCTATTGATTATTGATCGGATCATGTCAGCATATTCTCGAACCCGTAGGGTCACACACTTAACGCTTCGATGTAGCTAGGGCTTGAGATATTTGATGGTGTGAACAAATATTGATTCGGAGTCTCAGATGTGATCCTAGACATCACGAGGAGCTCCGTAAGAGTCCAGAGATAAAGTTTCATATAAGGAAAGTGGTTTCCAGGGTTCCGGAAAAGTTCGGGAATTTTTCGGTAGGGTACCGGAATAATTCTAGAAGGTTCCGGAATGTTCCGAAGGGCTCCACCTTGGGGGCCACTGTAACAGCCCTAGTTTGGTACTACAAAAATTGAACCAAATTTTCACTTTTGCATTATCATCTTGCATCATTGCATCCATATTAATTTTGCTTAACCTATAACAATGGTCATGGCACCAAATGATAAATCCAACTGACTATAACTCCTACCCATGTCGGTGAATGATTTTGCTTAACCTAATTTATTTTGAGCTTCCACATTTGTCCAGGAAGTTCCAAGATTTCAATTTAATAAAAATTGGTTTCCTCTCTAAAGTAAAATTAATACAACATTTGGAAATTATCGAAATTGCCATAATTAAACACTATGAACAATTGATGTTCAAAACATTTTGTTTTGCAACACCAATTTTTGTGGAGCTTCCAAATGTTATGGGGAGCCTACGTGAATATTTTCAAAATTTACAGAAATGTTTAAGTGCCTCTTTTAAATCCCTAAAAGCCAGGTGGTTTTAAAGGAAAACAGAAAAAGGCAGGTAGGGGGTTTTCTGTGAACTTGGTGTCCTTTTTCCTCCCCTGTAGCGACCGAACCAGCTCGTCGCTGACGCACCCGCTTGGTCGCCGCCGCACCCCCTCTCTCTTGCTGCCGTACTACGCCCTGGAGGTTAAGACCAACACTACGCCCACCTGCCCACTCTCACTTGCTCTCTCCCTGCTCCCCGCTCCCTCCCTCTCTCTCCGTTAGCACCGCCATGGCCAAACCCTAGCTCGCGCCCGCCGTCAAATCGCCGTCGTTTAAGGCCGCCCCGAGTAGATCGAAGACCACCATCATCTCCGACTCGTCGCCCTCTTCGCCCTCGCCCAAGGAATTGAGCCGGGACACCCTCCCTTGCGAGCGCGACGCCGTCTTCTTCCTCTCCGGCCGTAGCTCCCCAGCAACGCCGCCGCCGTTCCAAAGTTCATCCGTCCTTGCTGAGCAGCACACGCTTCAAGGGTGAGCTGGCAATCCTCCTGGACATTTTTGTCCTCCTGCTCGCTTCCTAGGTCGTGGTGTCGCTTTAGCTCGCCGACAGCCACCGCTAACCGCCGACGTGCTCGTCGCTCCGGCGACCATTAGTCCGCGGCGCCGCCCGTTTCGAGTTACCCGTAGCACGGCGCGTCGAATGAGTCCAGTAACACGTCCTAGGACGCACTCCGTTGCCGAGCACGTGCTCGCCGTCGCCGGTGGTCACCACACATGCGCGCGCCGGTTGTGGCCTCGGCTCGGTCAAACCGTTTCGTCGGTAGTACCGATGTTAGAGCTGGTAGTACCGACCAACCATGGACGGTAGTACCGAGCGTGGTTCCGGGATAAGACTTTTTGGTACTAGATACCTTCTGTTAATTTCCGGAAGTGGCTCGGAAGTTGCTCCGGAAGTACCGACTTGTCCGGTACTACCGGGCAGTTTTCCGGAAGTACCGACTTGTCTGGTACTACCAGGCAGTTTTCCGGAAGTACCGACCGTAAGTCTTCTCTGTACTGGATACTTCGTGTTCTATTCCGGAAGTAGCTCGGAAGTTGCTCCGGAAGTACCGACTTGTCCAATACTACCGGGCAGTTTTCCGGTAGTACCGATCGATATAAAAGGGGGCAGATTTAAATTAAAATTTGGGAAAATCATAACTTAATAAGTATTGGTTCAAAATTTGCAAATGATATACCAAAATGATCAGCAAATCAAAGGCTATATAGTTATGTTAATTTCATAGCATGACAACAACTTTTCCTTTGATGTCATTTTCGAAATGCTTAAAAGGATTAAATTTGAATAACCGTTTAATTCACCATTTAATCATCGTTACTCAGAAATTGCAAACGAGGTACCAAAATGATCAGCAGAACAATACCTATCTAATAAGGTCATCCTCATGCATATTTAAACCACATTTTAGGACTGTAATATTTCATAAGCAATGTGGACATTAAATAATTAAATGGGGTTGTTTCCAAATAATTGTACCAATTATTTTGGCGCTCTATTTAAATTGTTAGCTAAATTTAATGTTGATATCAGTGCATAAACTTGACATATCATCATAAGTGTGCATTGCACCTTTTTGTATTCATTTTATTTATTTGTTCTCCTGTTATTGTTTGTGTATCGATAGATTCAGGAGTCGAGGTTCCACCCCAATACCTCGACGATCCGAGCGATCAGCACCATCAGCAAGGCAAGAGATAACCTAACCTTCTGTGCATATCTCATCCTATTGATTTACACAAGTATTTTCTCTACCATAATATTGCATTGGATTCCAATGTCCATTTTGGTTGATGAGTAGAGTATCCTATTAATTGCATTAGTTCCCTACACCGTTACCAGTTTTCCTTCCTTTGATGCATAGGTTTGATATGTTGGCCTGAGTTAATTTATATCTGCTGAATATATGCTTAGCCATGCTTAGTCGAATGCTTAGTCGTCCGGTGATTATTTCCATGATTGTGAAGTTGATGGAATGTTCGAACAAGGTGGAAACTTGTGGTACTTAATTAAAATGCTTAAAGGCTTGGATGAGTTGCCATCGGGGTTGGTGGTGTTTTGCCTCATTCTTGTCACCTAGGCTGAGAGTGCTTTTAGCTAGAACCAAAAACCGAGTGTGCTTCCATCGGTGGAACATAGGGAATCCTTAGTAACTGAATAACTTGTGAGGGGCTAGCCAAGGGTCCTCTAGTTTGAGCTTTCCATTTGCGTGTGAGTTGGATGGTGGAAAAAGGCTTGATGAGGACGGTGGTGTTTACGATGTGGCCGCGGGGCAGGGTGTTGGAGGCACTAAACCTATCCTTCCGCACACTGATGATCCTTGGGTTAGCCTCATGCGAGGTAAAGGTTAACCACGCCCACTCTGCCGGCTTTCCCCGGAAGAGAGCTAAACAGGCGAGCCGGACGGTACCGATGGCTAAAAATAGTACACCCCTGCAGGGTTAAATCTTTTCAAAAAGCCGTGTCCACGGTTATGGACAAATCTTGGGAAAGGCGGATTAGCTCATAGAAAACCGGAACTTAATTAAAATTTGGCAACATGTGTTAAAAGGTTCATTTCCTCGAGGGTGCTTCGAGGGAGTGCCTTGGTGGAGATGTGTGGATGTTGGTGGTCTATGAAGGTTCTCGAAGGAACAAAAGAGTTGAAGTAAATAACTTATCCCCCTTCGAAAACCTTCTGATTAGTCGATGCCATGAGTTGAGTATTTTAAAAGGAAAACTAGCTTTATGCAAAACAACTACCATACAGCTTTGAAGCCAATCATCTGAGCGTTTATAGCTCTAGTAACCTTGCGAGTACGTCACCGAACAAGAAGGTGGGTTCTTTGTCGATGCCGACGAGTAGTCTGGGGTTCCCAGGTGGCAGCTTGGGACGTCACGGAACAGGCTGGCTGGGATATGTTATTGTAGGCCTCTTAGGCCATAATTTGGATCTTGTTGTTTAGACAACTAAATTTGCTTCCGCATGATGTAATGTTGGGTCTGTGACCTCTGATGTGTATTTTTCTATCTTTCTCATTATATGAGTTGAACTATGATCTCTTTGTGTCATAGAGTCTGTGATGTGCCAGATGTTCCGCAGTCTTGATCTCTCTATTATGCATTGATAGCTATGCTAGTGTTTATGGCATGATCGAGGTGTTGCATTGCCGATGATCCATTCCGAGCACGCCTACCAAAGGTTTTGGCCTGGGAGTGGTAACCCCAGTAACCTTCGATTGTGTAGCATGACCTGTGGGTTACATAGCATCTCTGTATAATTCCGGGGTCGGGGCGCTACAAATTGGTATTAGAGAAGGACCGCCTGTAGGAAACCCTTCTATTGGTCGACATTGAGTCTAGTGTTTGTGAAAATTATTTAGAACCTAAAAATGAGTTGCGAAAACCATCTTAGGGTTCTTTTTACTCCTTACCTGGTATCGCTCCATCTCTGAGTTATCTTACCTCTATTTGTTTTAACAGTTGTTTCAAAGTTTAAGGTTCTTAGGGTTGGGTTCTTACCGTCCAGTGTATGTCTCGAGTCTTTTGCTTCTGTTTGCTTCCGCCGCGTTGACATGATGTCACACATGGTTGTCTTGTTCTGTTTACTTGTGGTAGTGCCATCTCAAGTCTCTGTACTTGGGAGGATGCTAATGCTCGATCCTAAATATTCGGAGATAGATACTAACTGTGTCATTGTTCAAATCTCCAGAATGGCTCCTACCAGTCGTGGAAGCCAAAGCGATGCTGAGCCACTGCCGCCACCCTCCATGGCGGAGGTACTGATGGCCATTGAAGAGAACCGCATGCGCAATGAGTGACTACTCGAGCAGCTGGTACTCCAGGGGGTGCGACGGAACAACGATTGCAGTACCCTCACTGAGTTTTTGCACTCCCAGCCACCGACTTTTTCTGATGCTAGAGACCCGCTGGATGCGGATGACAGGCTGCGTGCTCTTGAGCGCAAGTTTGCTGCCCTACATGTTCCTGCTGCTGAGCAAGTCAACTTCGCTACTTACCTACTGGCGGGTGCAGCGGGATCTTGGTGGGAGAGTCATGTGTCGATGTTTGCTACACGCCATGTCTTCACTTGGGAGGATTTTCGCTCGGCTTTCCGCGCAGCATATATCCCCAAGCCCGTCATGGACTTAAAAAGGAGGGAGTTCCTAGATCTGAACCAGGGACGTATGGACGTCCAAGCTTATGGGCGTGAGTTCAACCACCTCTCTCGTTACGCCACTCGGGACGCGACCAATGATGCTGACAAACAGGAGTTGTTCCACAAGGGGCTTGCACTTCGGCTCCGATATGAGTTGTTGCCCTTCAAGTTCCAGTCTTACCAGGACTTTTACAACCAGGCACTCACTCTGGAGCAAGGTAGGAAGGAGCTGGAAGCTTCCAAGAGGCCAGCGCAGGGGGACCATCAGAGTTCCTTGGGTTCTGAGGTCAAGAAGCGCAGGGGCTTCGTGCCATTCAGCGCGGTGCCACGTGCTCCATACATGCCCAGGCCCTCAGGATACAGGCCACCTCCGCCTCGCCCAGCTACTTCGACCTTGGGTGCGAGCGGAAGTGGGTATCGCCCTCAGCTGCCTGCGCCACCCAACGTCACCTGCTACAACTGTGGCCAGGCTGGTCACTATTCCAGGGAGTGCCCTCAGAAGGCTATCACCTCGGGAACCGCTGCCCAGCTCCCGCAACACCAGCAGCCAAAGCTGGAACTGTTAGTCGTGGTCGGCTGAACCATGTCACTGCTAAAGATGCTGAGAAGGATCCCAGTGTCCTTATGGGTACGCTTCAAATCAATGAAATTCCCGCTTCAGTTTTGTTTGATTGCGGAGCATCGCATTCATTCATATCGGTAACCTTTGCGCAAAACAACCACATATCGTTTGAAGAAATGAACACCCCTCTGTTTATTAACACCCCTGGGTCTCGTTGGCAAACCAAGTGGGTTACTCCTGAGGTTCAGATAAAAATCGGCTACAGGGCTTTCCCATTCTCGTTGGTGGCCTTGAAGTCCTCAGGCTTCGATGCCATCCTAGGTATGGATTGGCTGGGAAAATACCAAGCCAAGCAAGACTGCGTAGCCAAGACCGTCACTGTGACCGACTCTGCTGGAGGAACCGTGCAGTATTGGTCTCCAACATCCAGAACTCCATCCGTAACCAGTCCTCTCTCCCCTGAAATCAGCCTATACTTTATGGAAGGTATCACCCCACCTAAGATGCATGAGGTAGGGGTGGTGTGTGACTTCCCCGACGTCTTTCCTGAAGAGTTGCCTGGCATGCCACCTGATCGAAGTGTGGAGTTTGTCATAGAATTGGTTCCGGGGACTGCTCCGATTTCCAAAAGGCCTTACCGCATGCCGGTGGAAGAGTTAGCTGAGCTGAAGAAACAAATTGATGAGTTGTTGGAGAAGGAATTCATTTGGCCTAGTAGCTCACCATGGGGTTGTCCTGTCATCTTTGTCAAAAAGAGGGATTCTAATGTTCCTCGTCTGGTTGTCGATTATCGGCCTCTGAATTCGGTAACCATAAAAAACAAGTATCCTATTCCCCAGATAAATGACTTCTTCGATCAGTTAGCTGGTGCAACTGTATTCTCCAAGATGGGTCTGAGGTCAGGCTACCATCAGATCAAAATCAGGAAGGAGGATATTCCGAATACGGCTTTCACTACCCGCTATGGTTTATACGAGTATACCGTCATGTCCTTTGGTCTCACCAATGCCCCGGCTACCTTCGTGAGGCTCATGAACCCCATCTTCATGGAGTACCTCGACAAATTCATCATCATCTACATTGATGACATCCTCGTTTACTCCAAAACCGAAGAAGAGCATGCTGAGCATCTTCGACTAGTTCTGACGAAGCTTCATGATCATCGTCTCTATGCTAAGTTCTCCAAGTGTGAGTTCTGGTTGAAGGAACTCATCTTCCTAGGTCATGTGGTGTCAGCTGGTGGAGTAGCTGTAATACTCGACAAGATTCAGTCAATTCTGGATTGGGCGACTCCAAAGTCGGTCAAAGACATCCGTAGCTTCCTTGGGTTGGCGGGTTATTACTGCCGGTTCATCGAAGGCTTCTCCAAGATAGCCAAAGAGTTGACTGACCTTCTCAAGAAAGATAAGAAGTTCGTATGGACGGACAAAGTGGAAGAGAGTTTCCAAACCCTAAAAGTCAAACTCACGACTACTCCTGTGCTTGTCCTTCCGGACACCGAAAAGGACTTTGTCGTCTTCTGTGACGCCTCATTACAAGGGATAGGCTGTGTGCTAATGCAAGAAGGCCATGTAGTAGCATATGCTTCTCGCCAACTTAAACCGCATGACCACAACTAGCCAACTCATTATCTAGAGCTTGCTGCCGTGGTTCATGCGCTGAAGCAATGGAGACCCTACCTGTTGGGCAACCGTTGCGAGATCTTCTCGGATCACCAGAGTCTGAAGTATCTCTTCACCCAGCCAGATCTGAATCTCCGACAGAGAAGATGGTTGGAGTTAATTAAGGACTATGATGTGACCCTCAGTTATCAGCCCGGCAAGGCCAACGTCGTGGCAGATGCGCTGAGTCGCAAGTCTTATTGCAACACCCTGATGGTTGAGAAGGCTCAACCTGCTCTTCATGAGGAATTCGCATGGTTGAATCTAGAAATTGTTGCCTCTGGATATCTAGCAAACTTAGAGATCAAATCCACTCTTGAGGATGAGATCAAGGCAGCCCAACTACAAGATGCGGGCATCCTCAAGATCAAGGAGAATATAGCTAGTGGGAAGGCTAAATGTTTTTCCATTGACGACAACGGTGTTGTCTACTTTGGTGACCGTCTGGTGGTGCCCAAGAGTAGGAATACCAAAGGGTTGATGCTCTCAGAAGCTCATGAATCACCCACCTCTATTCATCCGGGTAGTACCAAGATGTATCAGGATGTTCGCTGCCAATTCTGGTGGACTCGCATGAAGCGAGAAATTGCTAGGTATGTTGCTGAATGCGACGTCTGTCGCCGTGTGAAGGCTGAACATCAAAGGCCAGCGGGTACTCTTCGCCCCATAGCTATTACCGAGTGGAAATGGGATGAAGTGGGTATGGAATTCATTACCGGTTTCCCGAGGTCACCAAAGGGTAATAATGCCATTTGGTTAGTCATTGATCATCTGTCCAAGGTCGCCCATTTCCTCCCTGTTCGCGAGGATATCAACTCCAGTAAACTGGCTGATCTGTATATGGCCCGGATTGTTCCCTTGCATGGGGTTCCACTGAGGATTATCTCATACCGTGGAAGTCTATTCATGTCCAGATTCTGGCAGAACTTCCAAACTGCTATGGGAACCCGTCTCAACTTCAGTACGGCTTATCATCCTCAGACTGATGGTCAGACTGAAAGGGTAAACCAAGTTCTGGAGGACATGCTTCGGGCGTGTGTTATCTCCTTCCGTAAAGGTTGGGAAAAGTATCTCCCCCTTGCCGAGTGCTCCTACAACAATAGCTATCAAGCTAGTCTACAGATGGCTCCATTTGAGGTTCTCTATGGACGAAAATGTCGAACTCCGCTAAATTGGTCTGAAACCGGAGAAAGGCCCCTCTTGGATCCGGATGTGATCAATGAGGCTGAAGAGAAAGTCCGTATCATTTGAGAGAATCTCAAGATTGCTTAGTCCAGGCAGAAGAGCTACCTCGAGTCTCTCCCCTCCGAGGCAAAGCCTATCTTCGAGTCTCTCTTCTAGGTAAACATCATCAGGAGGTTCACAATGAAATAGGTGACAAAGCCTATCTTCGAGTCTCTCCCCTCCGAGGCATTCGTCGTTTCGGGATCAAGGGAAAACTAGCACCTCGCTTTGTTGGTCCTTTCACTATCCTAGCTAAGCGAGGTGATCTCTCCTACCAGTTGGAGCTCCCAGAGAAATTCCCGGATGTGCATGATG
This sequence comes from Puccinellia tenuiflora, assembly GCA_012064385.1. Classification (NCBI taxonomy): domain Eukaryota; kingdom Viridiplantae; phylum Streptophyta; class Magnoliopsida; order Poales; family Poaceae; genus Puccinellia; species Puccinellia tenuiflora. The sequence continues at coordinate 268,689 of QRDG01001718.1, read as the reverse complement.
TGTTCCATGTCTCTCAACTCCGTCGTTGCTTCAAAGATCCTATTCGTGGGGTTGATCATGAAGTGTTGGACATCCAGGAGGATCTGACTTACCGTGAGCATCATGTCCGCATCTTGGATGAAGCGAAAAGGAAGACTCATAACCAGACCATCAAGTTCCTCAAGATCCAGTGGTCTAACCATTCTGAAGAAGAAGCAACCTGGGAACGTGAAACTAGTCTTCGTCAGGAATATCCCGCCTTCTTCACTCAAGCCTAGAATCTCGGGACGAGATTCCTGTAAGGGGAGTAGATTTGTAACAGCCCCAGTTTGGTACTGTAAAATTTGAACCAAACTTTCACTTTTGCATTGTCATCTTGCATGATGGCACCCATATTAATTTTGCTTAACCTACAATAATGGTCATGGCACCAAACGATGAATCCAACGTACTATAACTCCTACCCATGATGGTAAATGATTTTGGTTAACCTAATTTATTTTGAGCTTCCACATTTGTCCAGGAAGTTTCAAGATTCCAATTTAATAAAAATTGGTTTCCTCTCTAAAGTAAAATAAAGACCACATTTGGAAATTATCGAAATTGCCATAATTAAACACTATGAACAATTGATGTTCAAAACATTTTGTTTTGGAACACCAATTTTTGTGGAGCTTCCAAATGTTATGGGGAGCCTACGTGAATATTTTCAAAATTTACAGAAATGTTTAAGTGCCTCTTTTAAATCCCTAAAAGCCTGCTGGTTTTAAAGGAAAACAGAAAAAGGCAGGCAGGGGGTTTTCTATAAACTTGGCGTCCTTCTTCCTCCCCTGTAGCGACCGAACCAGCTCGTCGCTGCCGCAGTCGCTCGGTCGCCGCCGCACCCTCTTTCTCTCTCTCGCTGCTGTACTGCGCTCTGGTGGTTAAGACCAACACGACACCCACCTGCCCTCTCTCACTTGCTCTCTCCCTGCTCCCCGCTCCCTCCCTCTCTCTCCGTTAGCACCGCCATGGCTGAACCCTAGCTCGCGCCCGCCGTCAAATCGCCGTCATTTAAGGCCGCCCCGAGTAGATCGAAGACCACCATCATCTCCGACTCGTCGCCCTCTTCACCCTCTCCCAAGGAATCGAGCCGGGACGCCCTCCCTTGCGAGCGCGACGCCGTCTTCTTCCTCTCCAGCCGTAGCTCCGTAGCAACGCCGCTGCCGTTCTAGAGTTCATCAATCCTCGCCGAGCAGCACACGCTTCAAGGGTGAGCAGGCGATCCTCCTGGACATCTTTGTCCTCCTGCTCGCTCCCTAGGTCATGGTGTCGCTTTAGCTCGCCGACGGCCGCCGCTAACCGCCGACGTGCTCGTCACTCCGGTGACCATTAGTCCGCGGCGCCGCCCGTTTCTAGTTACCCGTAGCACGGTACGTCAAATGCGTCCAGTAACACGTCCTAGGACACACTCCGTTGCCAAGTGCATGCTCACCGTCGTCGGTGGTCACCGCGCGTGCGCGCGCCGGTCGTGGCCTCGGCTCGGTCAAACCGTTTCGTCGGTAGTACCGATGTTAGAGCCGGTAGTACCGACCAACCATGGACGGTAGTACCGAGCATAGTTCCGTGATAAGACTTTTCGGTACTGGATACCTTCTGTTAATTTCTGGAAGTGGCTCGGAAGTTGCTCCGGAAGTACTGACTTGTTCGGTACTACCGGGCAGTTTTCCGGAAGTACCGACTTGTCCGGTACTACCGGGCAGTTTTCCGGAAGTACCGACCGTAAGTCTTTTTGGTACTGGATACTTTGTGTTCTATTCCGGAAGTAGCTCGAAAGTTGCTCCGGAAGTACCGACTTGTCCGGTACTACCGGGCAGTTTTCCGGTAGTACCGACCGATACAAAAGGGGGCAGATTTAAATTAAAATTTGGGAAAATCATAACTTAATAAGTATTGGTTCAAATTTTGCAAATGATATACCAAAATTATCAGCAAATCAAATCCTATCTAGTTATGTTAATTTCACATCATGACAACAACTTTTCCTTTGATGTCATTTTCGAAATGCTTAAAAGCATTAAATTTGAATAATCGTTTAATTCACCATTTATTCATCGTTACTCGGAAAATTGCAGACGAGGTACCAAAATGATCAGCAGAACAATACCTATCTAATAAGGTCATCCTCATGAATATTTAAACCACATTTTAGTACTGTAATATTTCATAAGCAATGTGGACATTAAATTAAACATGAGGTTGTTTCCAAATAATTGCACCAATTATTTTGGCGCTCTATTTAAATTGTTAGCTAAATTTAATGTTGATATCAGTGCATAAACTTGAGATATCATCATGAGTGTGCATTGCACCTTTTTGTATTCGTGTTATTTATTTGTTGTCCTGTTATTGTTTGTGTATCGGTAGATTCAGGAGTCGAGGTTCCACCCCAATACCTCGACGATCCGCGCGATCAGCACCATCAGCAAGGCAAGAGATAACCTAACCTTCTGTGCATATCTCATCCTATTGTTTTACACAAGTATTTTCTCCACCATAATATTGCATTCGATTCCAATGTCCATTTTGGTTGATGATTAGAGTATCCTATTAATTGCATTAGTTCCCTACACCGTTACCGGTTTTCCTTCCTATGATGCATAGGTTTGATGTGTTGGCCTGAGTTAATTTATATCTGCTGAATATATGCTTAGCCATGCTTAGTCGAATGCTTAGTCATCCGGTGCTTATTTCCATGATTGTGAAGTTGATGGAATGTGCGGACAAGGTGGAAACTTGTGGTACTTAATTAAAATGCTTAAAGGCTTGGATGAGTTGCCATCGGGGTTGGTGGTGTTTTGCCTCATTCTTGTCGCCTAGGCTGAGAGTGCTTTTAGCTAGAACCAAGAACCGAGCGTGATTCCATCGGTGGGACATATGGAATCCTTAGTAACTGAATAACTTGTGAGGGGCTAGACAAGGGTCCTCTAGTTTGAGCTTTCCATTTGCGTGTGAGTTGGATGGTGGAAAAAGGCTTGATGAGGACGGTGGTGTTTAGGATGTGGCCGCAGGGCAGGGTGTTGGAGGCACTGAACTTGTCCTTCCGCACACTGATGATCCTTGGGTTAGCCTCATGCGAGGTAAAGGTTAACCGTGCCCACTCTGCCGGCTTTCCCCGGAAGAGATCTAAACAGGCGAGTCGGACGGTACCGATGGCTAAAAACAGTACACCCGTGCAGGGTTAAATCAGTTCGAAAAGCTGTGTCCACGGTTATGGACAAATCTTGGGAAAGGCGGATTAGCTCATAGAAAACCGGAACTTAATTAAAATTTGGCAACATGTGTTAAAAGGTTCATTTCCTCGAGGGTGATTCGAGGGAGTGCCTTGGTGGAGATGTGTGGATGTTGGTGGTTTATAAAGGTTCTCGAAGGAACAAAAGAGTTGAAGTAAATATCTTATCACCTTTCGAAAACCTTCTGATTAGTCGATGCCATGAGTTGAGTATTTTAAAAGAAAAACTAGCTTTGTGCAAAACAACTACCATACAGGTTTGAAGCCAATCATCTGAGCGTATATAGCTCTAGTAACCTTGCGAGTACGTCATATTCAGCCTTGCTTTGTTGATTATTTATGTTTCAGAGGAGGACATCACCGAACAAGAAGGTGGGTTCTTTGTCGATGTCGACGAGTAGTCTGGGGTTCCCAGGTGGCAGCTTGGGACGTCACAGAACAGGCTGGCTGGGATATGTTATTGTAGGCCTCTTAGGCCATAATTTGGATCTTGTTGTTTAGAAAACTAAATATTCCGCATGATGTAATGTTGGGTCTGTGACCTCTGATGTATATTTTGCTATCTTTCTCATTATATGAGTTGAACTATGATCTCTTTGTGTCGTAGAGTCTGTGATGTGCCAGATATTCCGCAGTCTTGATCTCTCTATTACTCATTGATAGCTATGCCAGTGTTTATGGCATGATCGAGGTGTTGCATTGCTGATGATCCATTCCGAGCACGCCTGCCAAAGGTTTTGGCGTGGGAGTGGTAACCCCAGTAACCTTCGATTGTGTAGCATGACCTGTGGGTTACATAGCATCTCTGTATAATTCCGGGATCGGGGCGTTACACCCACGAACCTGGAAGGGCCCACATGGACCGAGGGGAAGTGCAGCAGCCCACATGGGCTGGCCGCACCTGGTCCCCAAGGCCCATGCGACCACACAAGTGGGAGGCACCCAAAACCCTAGGGGCTGACTTGGGGAACAAGTTCCCTCAAGCCACCGGCCCTAGGGCTTGGAGGAAGGGCCAAGGCAGCCCCCCATGCCTATATAAGAGGGACAGCAAGGCTGGGACGTGACCCCATGCTACCCTAGCCGCCGCCTCCCTCTCCCACTTCCCTCCTCTCTACTTCAGCCGCTTGGCGAAGCCCTGTAGGAATTTCTCCACCATATCCACCACCACGCCGTCGTGCTGCTGGGATCTCACGAGCCACTTCCTCCTCGCTTATGGGATCAAGGAGAGGAAGTCTACATAGAGTTGTACGTGTGGTCGCGGAGGTGCTACTCGTGTGGTGCTTCATCGGATTGGATTGCATGGATAATACATCTCCTCGCGACTAGACGAGTCTAGTTGCGGGGATCGACAGACCAACCCCTACATCGACAAAAGGATTTGTTCATTCTTTGAGGGTAAGAGATTGGATCTCATCTTCGCTACCTTCATCTAATAGATCTAGATCCGTTGGGTTTCTTCCACTTGTTTTGTAGGAAATTTTTTGTTTTCTATGCAACAAACCCCTATAGTGGTAATATCAGAGCCTAGATCTATTCTTAGATGTTGGTGCGATTAGAACACAAGGAGTTGTGGGAGTTGATGTTTTTGTTGCTACCTTCTCGCGTGTATTTCGTATCTTATTGGATGGTTGGATTGAAGCGGCCCAGACCAACTTTACTCGTCCACGCACGAGAGACCGGTTCCACGACTGACATGCAACTTGTATTACATAAGTGGCTGGTGGGTGTCTGTTTCTCTAGCTATGGTGAAATGCAATCTGCAATGGAAGGCCTTTAAAAAGGATGAGTAAATAAGCAACTTCTATATCACCGTTGTGGTTTTTGCGTAGATTAGAACGGTTCTATCTCGTTGACCCAAGCCATGTAAAAATTGCATAAACAAATTAGAGGACGTCTAACTTGTTTTTGCAGGGTTGTGATATGGTATGGCCAATGTGTGATTTGTGATAATGTATGCAATGATCATGTTTGTAATCTTTCACGACTTGCATGTCGACGATTATGGCAACCGGCAGGAGCCATATGGCTGTCTATTATTTTATGTGGCCTGCGTGCCAATATGATGGCCATGTAATTGCTTTACTTTATCGCTAAGAGTAGCAATAGTCGTAGTTGCAATAGTTGGTGATGGCAACCATGGAGGAGGTGCCACAATGTCGATGATGATGGAGATCATGCCGGTGCTTTGGAGATGGAGATCAAAGGCACAAGAAGAAAAGGCCATATCATATCACATTTTTAAGTTGCATGTGATGTTAATCCTTTTATGCACCTTATTGTTTGCTTTGATGTGATCGCGACGGTAGCATGATAAGGTGATCTCTCACGTTAATTTCAAGATAATAAAGTGTTCCCCCCTAGTATGCACCGTTGCAAAAGTTCGTCGTTTTGAAGCACCACGTGATGATCCGGTGTGATAGACTCTACGTTCGCATACAACGGGTGTAAGCCAGATTTACACATGCGGAAATACTATGGTAATCTTGACGAGCCTAGCATGTACAGACATGGCCTCAGGAACACGGAACCGAAAGGTTAAACATGAGTCATATAAATGATATGATCAACACTGAGTTGTTCACCATTGAAGCTACATCATCTCACGTGATGATCGGTTGTGGTGTAGTGGATTTGGATCGTGTGTCACTAAAACAACTAGAGAGATGTTTAGTTTAGTGGGAGTTCATGTAGTAATTGTGATTAAGATGAACTAAAATTATCATAAACAAAAGTCCTAAAATGTCTTTCCAAAAATCCTTGTAGATCATGGCCGACTATGGTCGTCTTTTCATGCCGAGGAGCTGCGTCTAGATGGGTCAAACTTTATCGAGTGGTACCTGTTTTTGTGTGAAGTCCTACATGCCAATGACTTGCTTGACGTGCCAGAAGAACCAATAGGAGATAAACCCAACGCTTCTGCAACTGAGGAAGAGCACATAGAATTTCTTTGCCAAGAAACCACTTACTTACAAGTTGAGTGGTTGATGTGCACCTGCATGAATTCTGACCTGAGTAGTCAATTCGAAGACTTGCGTGCCAATTAGATTGTTGATGAGCTGAAAAATAGGTTCCTAGCACAAGTCAGAATTGCGAGGTATGAGAATCTGAATGAATTTCTTTCACTCAAGATGGAAGAAAACACTTGTTTGGAACAACACCTGAGGAAGATGCATGAGATTCATCACCGTCTAGTGCTTGTTTGGGACTGCTTGATGACGGATGAATTCGTGATAGATGGGGTGCTGCGCTCGCTTCCCCCCAGCTTCAAGAATAATGTCAGGGACTATGTCATGGGAAGGGATTCGATCACTTTCTGTGAGTTTGTGTCTCGGCTGCTTCATGTCAAAGTGGAACCCATAGCAGGAGAAGTTGACAATGTAGAAGGTATATAGTGATATACAAGTTATAAATGTTTAAATCCAAAATTGCAATTGTGGCGGGTTTTTGATAATTATTTGATACTCATTCTGTTTTATGAAACTAGAACCTACTGCTTGAGATTTGCATGGAGGATCTTGAGAGACGTTGAGGAATGGTGGCAATCAAGGAGTTGATGCTGGCAACGATCTACTTCTACATTTATCGTTTTTGATTAGAGGATTAGAATGAGTTTTTGTAATCGAATTAAGTGTGATCTTTAAATTAGTGTGTCTCGGTTTGTGAGACGGTTATTCATGTTAAAGACAAGTGGTTGTTCTATTTACATGAGTAATTCTTTTTGATGATCACATTTCGATTATGAGATTACTGTCCTTAGTTTAATCTAAACGATGATTAGTTAAACATTTATAAAATATGTGACATACTAAAGATATCCAAAACTTAATAATGACAATTGTTTTAGTCGTGCTAAATATTGAATAAACATTTTGACGTTTTATCAATGCGCCTTATTAAAAGGAGTATGACTAAAATGCCACCTTTTGGAAGAGTGCCATGAGTTGCCGAAAATAAACACAAGTGTTGGTTATATTTTCAGCAAATGTTAAATGTCATTATTTTGTGCGCTCCATCATAAGTGATATGAGTAAATATATGTATTTGTTCGAGTTATGATATTTGATGAGATCAAATAAAATTCTGGAGTTTAGGATATTGAGTTAACAAGAAAGTTGAGTCTTTATGATTTGATCAAAAGAGACAAAATATTTGACTTATATGTTAGTATGCAGACTTGTGAGAAGTGGTATCATAAATTACTATGTTTAGAATATTTCAAAGGCGTTTGATAGGTCCTAAGATATTGTAATCACACACTATTCGATATTGTGTGGTCTCAAAGAAGGGTTTTATTTCGGGGTTTAATAATAGCATTTAGATTTATTTGATAAACACTATGTTTAGAAATAAGGATATATTTAATGATTCGCATAAGCGATTCCATTTGAGTTATGAGAAGTCGTGGTAATTATGAGATAATTAGAGACTATTGCGAATAATGTTGTAGTATATTCATAAGTGTGACTATGAATGTGATTACACAATATGAGACTAAAAGGGGCAAACCAATTTGTTGGTTGTGCTAAGCATTTTAGTGGTTTATCGTGAAAGGTTTCATTGATAAAAAGGATTGATGGAATAAATTGAGAAACTTAATTAAGGTGGTCGATCTTACTTTAATGTATCGAGTAGCACAGCGGAAAGTGTTTCTGTTGGGGTTTTACTTGACACATGAAAGGAGGAATTAATGATGATGATCATCGAATTCGAATTCAGTTTTTCTAGGAATAGTAGGATTCAAGAATATATATTTTTTTCATGTTGCAAAATAATATTCATGATTTACTTGTCATGTTCAAGAAACAAGACATACCTACGAAACTACAGAGAAGAAATAGAACCCTTAAATACGAAAGTGACTAAGAGTCATCCTGTGCTTAAACCACAAAGTAATTGTTACTTGATTTTGTGAAAGTGATGTTTCACATATTTATTCCTCAAAAGGGGTTTTGTAGAGAATAAATAAAACTTAAAGCTAGAAAAGTACTAGTGTTCGTATATGAGTTCTCGATTTAAAAGTTAATTAAGAATTTTGGAGGTGTCCAAAGTATCGAGAAAGTGCATAAAGAACTGAGTGGGATCTAATTGAAATATGTGGAGACATATATCAAGTGAGAGCAGAAACTAATTTCATAATCAAATATGTGGAGACATGAGTTTGAGTGGGAGCTAGTGAATCATTGATAAATCAAATATAGAGATAACATATTTCTGAGTGGGAGCCAAAGTGGTTTCACAATTTAATATGTGTATGGTGTATATTTGAGTGGGAGTTTAAAACATCTTATTTGTGTGAAATGGATATTTCATAAATGTTGTAAATAAGTCAGGAACCAACGTATAACTTATGAAGTTAGTTTTGAGCGTCAAATATATATGGAGATAGATGTATTTAATAAGCATTATGTCAGGATGTTAAACCTAAGTAAGATTTTGAAGGAGTTCAAAATGGAACAAGAAAAGAAAGGTTCATTTGCTTGTGAGAAAGAGGTGAAACATTTAGTTGATAACTCAGTACAAGAATAATGGTTGGAGGATATGTTAGTATTCGCTATGAATTGTTAGGTCTAAACATATAAGAACCATAATTTTGTAGTTGACGAAATGTGACCCAAGTTCTTGGTTAGAAGAATGTGTTAGTAATGAGGAGTCATTTCAATATGGAGATGAGATAATTGAATCTAGACTTGGTTGAAGTTATGACACCAAACTAGATTGGATATCTCATAAAGGTAGAAGCGCAGCTAAAGCGTGATCGAAAATATCGAAATGATATGTATTGCATTGTCAATTTGTTGAGTCTACAACATATAGGAGTATATGATTAATTCGAGGATTAAAAGATATAATATTTTGGTTTGAGAAAATTTTGTTTCAAGATTGAGTGAGTTCCGGGTTCTTTTGACTGATCATACGTCATGTAGGCATAAAAGGGAAACGAAAGTCTCATTCTTAACCAAATATATTATATTCGTCATATGATGATGAGGTTTATCATGTGATGATATGAGGTTTATCATGTGATGATAAAGTAATGTCGAAGTAGGTGACATTGACATTTTGCAGAGAACATAGAGAACTGTATAGTACAGAGAACGGACAGAACCTCTTCCACGAGCAAACATGATCAGCACTGAGACTCCATGGGTGTTGGATCGAGAAAATGTAAACTAGATTATTGAGTCTAGTGCAAGTGGGAGACTGTTGGGAATATGCCCTAGAGGCAATAATAAAATGGTTTATTAGCATATTCATGTTTATGATAATACTTTATTATCCATGCTATAATTGTATTAACCGGAAACATAATACATGTGTGGAATATAAACAACAAGGTGTCCCTAGTAAGTCTCTACTGGACTAGTTCGTTAGTCAAGAGATGGTTAAGGTTTCCTGACAAGGGACTTGTTATAGTTACTTGATAACGAAGTCAATCTTCAGGAGAATGATGTGATGGACAAGACCCAATAATAAAGAGTTGCAATTGATCGTGTCACACAGTTTCATTGCCAACGCTTTTAGTATATGCCAAGTATAGTTTTCTTAGACCATGAGATTATATCACTCCCGCTTACCGGAGGAATACTTTGTGGACATCAAACGTCGCTTCATAACTGGGTGATTATAAAGGTGACTTTCAGGTATCTCCGATGGTAGGTTGTTGGGTGATATGTATCAAGAGTGGGATTTGTCCCTCCATGTGACGGAGTAGAATATCTCTGGGCCCACTCGGTAATATAGCATCTGGAAAGTTTGCAAACATGTGATTCGGAGTAATCACAGAGATCCTATATTATGGATGAGTAAAGAGAATTTGCCAGGTAACGAGACGGAACTACATATGGAGATATCGACGGTCAAATCTCGGGCAAATCAAATATCATGAGACAAAGGGAATCGTATACGAGATTAAGAATCTCCGGCATCATGGTTCAATTGATAATGAACTTTGTTGAATATGTAGGAGTCAGCATGGGTATCCCGGTCCCACTATTGATTATTGATCGGAGCATGTCTGCATATTCTCGAACCCGTAGGGTCACACACTTAACGCTTCGATGTAGCTAGGGCTTGAGATATTTGATGGTGTGAACAAATATCGATTCGGAGTCTTGGATGAGATCCTAGAAATCAGGAGGAGCTCCGGAAGAGTCCAGAGATAAAGTTTCATATAAGGAAAGTGGTTTCCGGGGTTCCGGAAAAGTTCGGGAATTTTTCGGCAGGGTACCGGAATAATTCTAGAAGGTTCCGGAATTTCCGAAGAACCCCAACTTGGGGGCCACGAACCTCGAAGGGCCACATGGACCGAGGGGAGGTGCAGCAGCCCACATGGGCTGGCCGCACCTGGTCCCCAAGGCCCATGCGGCCACACAAGTGGGAGGCACCCAAAACCCTAGGGGCTGACTTGGGGAACAAGTTCCCTCAAGCCGCCGGCCTAGGGCTTGGAGGAAGGGCCAAGGAAGCCCCCCACGCCTATATAAGAGGGACGGCAAGGCTGGGACATGACCCCATGCTACCCTAGCCGCCGCCTCCCTCTCCCACTTCCCTCCTCTCTATTGCAGCCGCTTGGCGAAGCCCTGCAGGAATTTCTCCACCATATCCACCTCCACGCCGTCGTGCTGCTGGGATCTCACGAGCCACTTCCTCCTCGCTTATGGGATCAAGGAGAGGAAGTCTACATCGAGCTGTACGTGTGGATAACGCGGAGGTGCTGCTCGTGCGGTGCTTCAGCAGATTGGATCGCATGGATAATACATCTCCTCGCGACTAGACGAGTCTAGTTGCGGGGATCGATAGACCAACCCCTGCATCGACAAAAGGCTTTGTTCGTTCTTCGAGGGTAAGAGATTGGATCTCATCTTCGCTACCTTCGTCTAATAGATCTAGATCCGTTGGGTTTCTTCTGCTTATTTCGTAGGAAAATTTTTGTTTTCTATGCAACGAACCCCTACAGTTACAACTACCTATTGAAGGCAAGATCACATACCTGATGCGGAGCTGCAGGAAGCTTCATCGAGTTGACGAAGTTTGGCTGACCCGCTCCTTCCGCAGTGGGTCGCGACGCCGGCATAGAGGCGGTAGGAGTCGCATCTATAACCTGCAATGTTGTGGGCGACAAAGTCGCCCCAGGGATGACAGTCCCACTCAACGCAGCCTTGGCGGCATCGTCCTCCTTGCTCGAGGGCTGAGCAGGGGGCGTTGAAGGAACAATGGAGGCCCTCGCCATGTCCTCTGCCTCACCAGTGCGTGGTGACCCGACGGGCGAGTCGAGTTCATCCACGTCAATCGCCTCATCCGCCCCCGTCCTGTGTCGGCTCACATCAAGACAAAGCATGCCAAACAAAACAAGACAAGAGAGTAAAGCTCGCTGGTGACTTACTCGTTGAAGAAGCGCTAGCTCTTAAGAGCTAGCCGCCACACCTTTTTCGGCAAAGGAGCAGGGGAAGGCCCGCGACTCGAAGGGGGAGGCATCGGGACGGAGATGGTGCTTGCCCGTCCTTATCCTCTTCCTTCTTCTCCTCCATCTTCTCTTCCTTCTTCTTCTTGGCCTCGGCGGCCAAGGTGCACCGGTGCAGGTAAGCCCCCATGGCTGCTGCCGGTTGAGGAGGGCCTTTTGGATGCTTCGACTGTTGCCAAGGGGGGTCGGCGGCCTTTCGCTTCCCGGGTGCAACGACAGAAGATCCTTCGCCCGAGTCGCCCAACTCGAACTCGTCGTCATCCTCCGTCCTCCCGGCGCCGGCTCGACTCGACGAGACACCAGTCGCGTGCGGCTCGGGAGGAACGTCCGCACTCGTGGACTCCGACTCGGACGATTCACCGTCATCAATGTCCTGCGAACCGGCCGGGTGCTGGGGCGCGTCCTCCCGGACCAGAGGCAATCCCACCAAATGCCAGAAGGTCTACGAATGACAAGAAGTTAAAGTCCGAAAGGAGACGATGCATAAAGAAGACAAGCATGGTGAGTCGACTTACCGTGTGAGCCGAGTTGGTGGATCTGTACGCCGCCAGGCCTTGGATGTTCTTATCCTCCAAGACGTACCTGGTCAACCTCTCGATCTCGGCGATGAAGTCTTCAACCGACCAGGTGAACCGGTTCAGCCGGGAGGGGTCCTCGAGCCCCGTGTATTCGTGCATCAGGAAGGACGCTGTTGAAGAGGGGCAATCCGTCGCTTGACGAAGGTCGACACCAAGCACAGGCAGTCAGCCCATCCTCCATCGACTCGGTGAGTCGCGCCTGAAGCAACTCGACGGTCGGCCGATCTGCAGCGGCTGGCTGCTCTTGCAGGTTGCGAGGGTGGCTTCCTCCGGCTGAGTAGTGAGGGATCTCCACCTCGCCAGATGGGGCGGCTTCGCGCATGTAGAAGCTCCCCTGCCTCCACAAGTTCACCTTCTTCGGGAGAAGGAGATCCAAGTACTGCAAGTCGGCCCGCACTTGGAAGTTGAGGCCGCCGCAGGGCATCAGCGCCTGTTTGTTCCCCAGCTTCCCGTGAAAGATTTGGAGCCAGAGGGGGAAGAAGGGGGGACACTCGAGGAAGGCCTCGCAGAGAGTCACAAAGAAGGAGAGGTGGAGAATGGAGTTCGGTGTCAGGTCATGTTCCTGGATGCCATAAAAAGCCAGGAAACGCCGGAAGAACTCCGACGACGGAAATGCGAGCCCCGGTCAAGGAAGCTCGCAAACATTACGAACTCTCCCTGACGGGTTCGCGGCTGCTCGTCGCCGGTGGCGGCCCGCCACGTGCCCGTCGATCCGTCCGGGAGCGCGCCCCCGGTCACCCACTCTCCCTTGGAGGCCACCATTGTCGGGGAGGCATAGGAGAGTGCTGAACTGGAAGAACCGATGGTGGGAGGCCGGCGAGCTCGGAGGCGGACGATGGCGAGCGCGGAGAGCGGCGGCGGTGCGCGATGAAATGGGGAGAAGTGAGGGCGAGTAACCTCGCTCCCTCACCCGCCTTTCCTTTAAATAGG